>OY720441.1:153202156-153802156 GCA_963082915.1 Dolichopus griseipennis | reverse complement strand
TCTCCCCTCTTTTTTGCGATGTTTGAGATTCGTTGTCGAAGTGTTAGTTTGACTAGGAAGTGGTCACTGTCGCAGTTTAATCCGCGACATGTACGTACATTCATTACTGAGGACATTCTTCTTTTGGTCACTAGGACATGGTCAATCTGGTTCGTTCTTCCATTTGCTGGTATTTTCCAGGTACCTTTATGTATATTTTTGTATGGAAAATGACTACTAGCGATGTATAAGTTGTATCCTGCTGCAAAGTGACACAATTTTAACCCGTTTGCTGATGTTTCGTCGTGTAGTGAGTTCATTCCACCGATGCCCTCGATAAACGGCTCTTTACCGATTTTAGCGTTGAAGTCTCCTAAGACTATTAAAGTGTCATATTTCCCAACCGTATTTCAGTTATATATCAGTCCTTTCCAAATCATAATAAAATTCATCCTTAGATGTTTCTGTAGCGTCCTCTGTGGGTGCGTAGGATGATATCAGAGTTATGTTGTTAAATTTTCCTTTAATTTTCAGCGTGCATATACGATCATTTATTGGGGTGAAGCCTAATATTGAATTTTTTAGTTTTTTCATTACGATGAAGCCAGTGCCATATTGTCCAGTTCGCTCTTGGTTTCCACTATATAGTAGTGAGAAATCTCGTTTGTCTATTCTGCCATTCCCTTTCCATCTTACTTCTTTTAACAATGTACTTCTCGTAACAATGCTTTTTTTACGGGGCGGGTTGTTAGCCCGAAGTCCAACCTCCAATTTGTAGGGCCGTGTATTTCTCGACTTCAGTTCCCTTAATAGATGGATCCCCATCAAACATTTAAATATAGATCTTAACGACAAAAGTATAATTGAGTTAGGCATTATATTCTCAGAAAAAGATTTAATTGAAAGGTTTGCTGTATTGGTATTCAATGAAATGGGCATTAGAAGTCTATACCATAATATGAAATTGGATGGATGAAATTAGTGGTTTTTTTAAATAATTAAATAATAAAACAAATTTTTAATAGAATAAACAAAAATTTTTAATTATATTTTTTTAGTAGTTAAAAACCTAAAAATTAAAAAAAATTTTACATGCCTATTTTAAACTAACGAAAATTTAAATACATAGGTACATTAGAAGACAATTTATGGAATTATTTTCTAACGATTTGGAATAATGCAAGTAAAAAAATATAAAACAAAATAAAGAAATTTCATTCTTCTTTTTCTAACAATATTTTTTTATTTTATAATTTAAATATACACAAACTGCGTACATACGCGATTGAATGATATCCATACAAAAAAAAAAACAAAAAAAAGAGAAGAAATATATACAAATGTTAACACATCGATTGACATACAAACAAAAAAATAAAAAAAACTCAAAATTAAAATAAAAATAAACTAAATTTTGCTAGAATACAAATAGAAATATCATTAACAAAATTTTCGAAGTACCACTCATTAATTTTTTCATCAATACCAACTTTAAGTTTATTGCAAATCAGAAATCGCATACATGATACATAAAAATTTGTTAAAAAAATAAAAGGAAAATAACATAGGCTCATAAATATTTGGCCAAATATATAATTACTAGCAGATTTACCCGGCGTTGCCCGTAATTTTCAAAATTTAAATTTATATTTTATAATTTATGTGTGTATAAAGCAAAAATTTATTTTTGTTTTAGTAGCGTATAGACTTTACACTTGCTCAGTCAATTATCATGAAAATATGTATATAAAGGTTTTAGGGTACGGAGAGTGTTCTAGATTTAAAGTTGGAAGAGTTTTCAAACTTCTTTGTAAAATAAAATAAATGTGACCGATTGCCTGAAAACTTTATATAAGTGTTGCTGTTAGACAATGCAGTTCACTCTTTAATAAACTTAATATTTGTTAACCAATATTGGGATGATGATGAATCTAAAAAAAATTAGAAAATCCACAAACATTTTTAAAACACTTTTGTCGATTTCCGTTAATTTATTCCGGCACTAAAAACCCTTTGAGAGGCGTAGAAACGCTCAACCGGTTATTATCTAGTTTACAGGTAAGTATTATTTTACCCGTATGACTGTAGGTCAAAAAGTTATATTGAATTTGCCATTACGTTTGTGGCAAAAAGAAAAAGGGGAGTAGATGTAGACTTAAAGGTATGGATCAGTTCAGAATCGAAAAGTGAATCAATCTAGCTATGTATGTTAATTCGATTCTCAAATCCGTTGTAATGAAAGATCTATCATCGTTATTGCAATCCAATCAGTTAGCTCCAAGGATTAACATTCTTACTGCAGCAGGTTCGAGTAGTTCCATACAACAACTTCTTTATTTATAAAAAAAATTTATTTATACCTAATTTAGCAGGGTGACTGAAATTTACCTAAAAATAATTTAGCTTTATTGCCAAAGTTTTTGCAAAAATTAATTGGGGTAGTGCAGTGCTTTCGGTTGGCTGCCATACAATTTCTTGTTTTATATAAGCATTACTTTATGTCAATAGTAGTTAACTTGAATGGCCAACGGCTGAATAAAATATAGTAGATGTACCGTAAAGTTCTGAATACAATACCCGAGTACTCTAATTGGAAAATGGCAATATTCTGAAAAAATAAAAAATCCAATTAGTATACCCGGGTACACTAATTAGTTTTCTATACCCGGGTACACTATTCGGAACAACAAAAAATTATATATGATAGGGAATGTATTATGGAAAATAAAGTTAAAGCAATTAGTATAATTCACGAAACAAAATAACTATATTACTTATTCAAAATAAAAAAATTATATATACATAGCTTATTAATAATAAAAAAAATTTGCAAATATACATTAATTCAGTAATAATAGAAAAACTAGATACATTTATTAAGATATAGTCTGATTAAATTTTTTAAATAATTTTTTAAACTATTACTTATTAGCAAATTTAAACCAATTCGAAAAGCTCCTGTGTATCAACTTCACTGGAAGTTTCGCTGATATATTCATCATCATTAGAAGAAGTCTGACTATCAATTACACGTTCATCAATAGTTTCTATATCATCATCAAAATTCGCTAAGTTTACATTAGCTTCATCAACCCCGACCAACTCATAAGTTGTATTATTTGATTCGGTTTGGATTTCAGAAATATTTGATTCATGTACGTCCCCGCAAAATTTAAGAATGTTTTGAAGGCGACTATTTAATTTTTCCAAACATATTTCTTTTCCAAACTCTCCAACTCCGCAACACTCAAATGACCTTTCAATGATTTCTGGCGAAATTTCTTTTAAAGTTGAAGATGTAAAATCAACAATATCTTGATAAGTCGGTTTTTTCCTGTATCCTTTTTTTGTAAATTCCTCTTTACCATTTATAAGCCAATCATTCCAAGCAGCTCTCATAAAATTTTTAAATGGATAGTTAATTGAAACATCCAATGGTTGTAACAAGTAAAGAAACAGTCAGTCGGTGCAACCGACTTAGAAATACCCTACACCTATTTGGTTCAAATTTAAGGACATATCCATAAGTTATTTTAACACCATAGAAGCTGTTATTAATTTGATCGTAAGACATAGCTAACCAAATTAACTGTATAATACTAAAAACATTTTCTAATTACCCTATCTATTAAAAAATACTACAAATTCTTACTAATTTATCTATTTAAAAATATTAAAAAACAAACAAACTTGAAATAAATGAAAATATATTTATTCCAATTCAATTACAAAATGAAAAAATTCTAATTATTAAATTTTGTGATAAAAAGATAATCAAAGCATAATATATTTAATAATCCAAATTTTTAAAAATTGCAATTATTTTAAATGGTTAGTTTATATACCTAATAGAAAAACTTATAAACGCAAAATATGCAATAAATGTATTTCTAAAATACAATTAAAAATTTACACCTTTTCATATAATTCATTTAAATATAAAAATAAATTTTACATAAATGCAGCAAGTACCTTTGAACATAGCTGAACCACTACAATTAAGTCTAAATTTCGGAGACACATAGGACATAGGAAATATATTCTTTGGCTTCGAAATTAAACTCGACCACAACCAATTCCCATGGTTCTTTCATTACTAGTAACCTACTGTTAAATTTCATCTAAATACCGGCATTATTTTTTGAGTTATGGTGTTTTTAAGATATATGTATGTTAGTCCTTGAACTTTTCAAGGGTTCCAGGACCCGAAATTATGGTACGATTTCGCCCATATGCAGTCCCGTCATACTTTCAATACTAGTTAACCCTTGTACACAATTGGAACGCTATATCTTAATTTTAAGTTACTAGTTTTATTAATTTCGATGATAAGCTTTTACACATTGGGGGGTCTAAGAGAGGTTCTGAACCACCACTCCAATTGATCCCAAATTAGGGGGGCACGCAAGAAATAGTAAAGAACACCCTTGTGGCAAATTGGAAGCTTCTACATTAGTTTCAAGTAACTATCTTTATTAATTTCGAAAATATGCTTTAAGGGCCTAAGAACTGAGTGGCTGGTCTTCGATCCACTACTCCAATGGGGCCCAAATTTCATAGACATTTACGAAATAGGAAGGGACACCCTGATACCAAATTTGGAGGTTCTATCTTCATTGGTTTCGGAATTATGCTCGTTTGGCCTAAATTCGATCAAAAAGTTCTAAGTTCCGAACCCATTGTCCAATCCTCACCGTACGTAATCACAGCCGTAGTTTCGCTGCCAATAACCTACAGCTCAAATTTCATGAAGATAGCCTCATTAGTTGTTGAGTTATCGTGATTTTTTATATATGTTCCTTAGCCCTGACATCGATTAAAAGGTCCGGAATCCGAACCGTTGGGCTGATTTCGCCCTTATATAGTCCGCGCTGTACTTATAGTACTAGTTAATCCTTGTACACAATTTGAACGGTCTATCCTGATTTTAAGTAACTATTTTTAGTAATTTCGATTATAAGCCTTTAAAACTTGGGAGGTCTGAGAGGGGTACAGAACCACCACTCCAATTGATCCCAAATTAGGGGAACACGCAAGAGATAGTAAAGAACACCCTTGTGGCAAATTGGAAGCTTCTACATTTTTTCAAGTTGTTATCTTTATTAATTTTAAAGATATGCTTTAAGGTCTTCGGAAATGTGTGGCTGGTCCCCGACCCACTACTCCAATGGGACCCAAATTCACAAGACACTTAGGAAATAGGAAGGGACACCCTGATACTAAATTTGGAGGTTCTATCTTCATTGGTTTCGGAATTATGCTCGTTTGGCCTAAATTCGATCAAAAAGTTCTAGGTTCCGAACCCATGGTCCAATCCCGACCTTAAGCAATTCCCGAAGTAGTTTCATTACTAGTAACCTACAGCACAAATTTGATGAAGATAGCGTCATTAGTTGTTGAGTTATCGTGATTTTTTATATTTGTTCGTTAGCCCTGAAACCGATTAAAAGGTCCAGAATCCGAACCCATGGGTCGATTTCGCCCATATGCAATCCCCGCCGTACTTTCAGTCCTAGTAACCTACAGTTAAAATTTCATCAAGATAGCTCCTTTATTTTTTGAGTTATCGTGCCTACGGACGGACATGGCTATATCGACTAAGGCGGTCACGCTGATCACAAATATATATACTTTTCCATATCTAGCTCGCTTCCTTTAGGTGGTTACAAACACCATACCAAAGTTAATATACCCCTTTACCTATTCTATAGGTGTAGGGTATAAAAATGATGTAGTTTTTGGAGGTATTATGATTGACTCTGCATTGCATAGCTTCTTTAGTTCTTTTGTCACTTCATCCATTAAATGGCAACCATAAGAATCCATTATTAAAAGTAACTTTTCAATACCAAAAAAACTGTTCTCTTTATGGAAACAGGTTTTCATCCAACGTAACATTAAATCTGTGGTCATCGAACCACCCAAACTAACACAATGATCGATGTCTTTTGGCAAATTAACTTTTGGAATTTTTTTTAATCCTTTTAGTATAATCAGAGTGCGTACCAATTTTCCCGCAGCGGAGATACATAGAACAACAGTCAAACGAATAACTACCTACCTAATTTGTTTTGGTAAAATTAATGACTTTATTTATAAAATAATGAGATTTATTTAATACAAAATTGTAATAAGGTAAGGTAGTATAGATAAAATAGATAAGGTAGGTAAATGAGTTATTTATCTAGGATTTATAATTTTTATTATTACTTTAATAAAAAATTTTAATAAAAATTTATAATTTTTATTAAAACAGTCAAAACATAATTCCAATATAAAGTTCGAAGTTTATTTGCGAAAAAACAAATCCAATTAGTGTATCCGGGGTACTGTAATTGGAAAAATGTTCCAATTAGTGTACTCGGGGTACTTTATTCGGGGGAGTACTGTATTCAGAACTTTACGGTACTGGAAATAGTTTAAAGATCTGCTTTTTAACTTATATTTTGTTTTGTACTTAACTGAAAGTTCTACTGCACTCTTCCTCGTTTTTTATGAATTTTTAAAGGAAATGTAGGCTTTTTTTTGGAAAAAGTTTTTAAAATACTATGTATTTAATGTTAATATATACGAAATCGAACTTTTTGATTTTTAGATTTAATTAGAAAGATAAAAAAACTGCATTTTGACAGTTAAATCTATTTTTAAAGAACAACAAATATAAAGTAGATAAAAAATAAAGACTTACGAAAAAATCTAGAGTTGGAAAATGTTATGTTACTTAAATTTAAGGATATTTTTATTCAGGTTATTTTTTAGCTTTAGTTTTATAATTATTAATATTAGAAATGTGCATTTAAAATTTTTAGAGTTTTAAAATATTGTTATAAAACTTTAGAAAAAGTCATTAGGTATCGTTTCTAAATGGATTTTTATATCGGAACTAAAGTTTTTGCACTATTTGAGGATAGCAAAAAAAATAGTTTTATTAAGTAAATGAGCTTTTGGAATAAAAGTTAAATTTTACCAATCAACCTGTAAAATTGGACACAAATCGGAAATACAAAATTTTTTTGGAAGCTCGCCGGGTCGAAATTTCAAGTCAATCAGTCAAACCGTTTCAACTCGACATCAAAAACTTTGGAAAAGCTTCATTACGCTGTCGTGCCCAAACGGGTTAACCGAACTCAACAAAAATTTGTGCCAGTCTCTTTGTTTGACTGCAAAACCACCTTGTAAAATTGGACACAATTCGGAAATACAAAATTTTTTGGAAGTCCGCCTGGTCGAAATGGGTTAATACTTTTAAACAAACTTTATAAAAGTATTTCCTATCGCTAAGAGGAACATTTATGCGAAATTTCAAGTCAATCGGTTAAACCGCTTTGGCTCGACATGAAAAACATTGAAAGAGCTTCATTGCGCTCTCTTGTCCAAACAAGTTAACCGAACTCAACAAAATTTTGTGTCAGCCTCTCTTTTCGACTGCAAACCCACCTTCTAAAATTGAACACAATTCGGAAATACAAAATGTTTTGGAAGTCCGCCTGGTCGAAATGGGTTAATTCTTTCAAACAAACTTTATAAAACTAATTCCTGTCGCTGAGAGGAACATTTGTGCAAAGCAACAAACAAACAAATTTTCTTCTTTATATATTAGATTAGTAAAAAAGCCTGTCGGACGACAGGTATAATTTTAATTTCTTATATATATATTCTTTTTTCTCCTACTATTGTGCTACAGAAATTATAAAACAAATTTCATTATCTAAAGAACATTAAGTTAAAATTATAATGGTTTGTTTTAGTTCTGTAAGTGATAAAAAAATAAAAATATACATACTGAATTGTAAAAATAGCTTTTAACATATTTCTTATACGTTTTGATTTTTTTGTTCCTTGCAAAAAATTTAAAGTACATATTGTAGTTATTTATTAGTTCTGTAAGTGATATTAAAATAAAAGTATACATACTGAAATGTACAAAATAGATTAATACGTTTTTATTATAATTTTCTGTATCTACCTTCTAACAGATTTCTTATACGTTTTGATTTTTTTTTTCTTTCTGTTCATAATTTACATTTAATTAGTTTTATTTTTTCTTTCTTCTATGTATGTAAGTATTTCTAAATAGAAGTATGTTACATGTGTAAATAATACTTAACATAACATAGAACACGCTAATCAGCGACAGCAGCAGCAGCAGTTTGTCTTTTATTTTATTTAGATTATTTATATCATTATATAAAACATTGGCCAATAAGCATAATTGCTAAAGTAATATATCAATAAGTCACTAATTTGAAGGAATAGAATTTACTTTTGACCTAATTCTACAAAACTTTTATAAAAATATAATAAATATAGTTTATTTAAGAATTAAAATTTTTTTAAACATTTTTAAAAAAGTGACAGGTATTAATATACTTAGTATTTCCTCATATTGGTTCCTAAAAAGTAAACGGCAGCACGCAACACATCAACAGAAAAATATTATTTTAAACTAAACTTAATCATTATTTGCAGTAATTTAAAAAAATTCAGCTTATTTTTCATTTAAAAATATTTAAAGACATGTATTTTATTAATATTAGACATTTTAGTTTAATTTTAAACCAAAGATTTAAGTAAAACTACCTTTACCTATAAGCTTTTATTTTCTTTTAAATTGAACTAAACTTATATTTTAACGTTTTCTTTAAAATTAGCTATTGCAGAGAATGAAAAACTTGACATCAAGTTTGCCAGAAACATTACGCAAAAGCTTGCGCTTGATATAATGTTAAGTAGAATTGAAATTGTTTAACTTTCTCAAATCTTAAAGTTTAAATTGTTCCCAAAAGAAGTGATGCAAATAACCAAGCTTTTTTAAAAAACCATATAGTGTTATTTTATCCTATATTTTTATAAAAATAAATATAAAAATAAATGATAATATTATAATTTAGTTATTTCATCAATTCATTATACCCGTGCATACATATATGAACATCGGGTATATTAAAATTACTCCTCCGTTTGTAACGCATCGAAATAGACGAGCTAGATATAGTGTCAAGGGTGCGTATCGAATCAGAATCGAAAAGTGAATCGATCTAGCTTTGTGCGTGCGTCCGTCCGTCAGCACGATAACTCAAAAACTATAGGAGCTAGAGTTCTGAAACTTTCACAAAGTAATTTTTCGACAATTTGTAGGTTTCCTATTGTTTTTGGTTAAAATCGGTCAAAGGCTTCGGGTAGCTGCCTTACAAATTTTTTGAAATTATATGAATATTTTCAAAATTAATAACTAAATAGTACCAAATATAAAAACAATCAAAAATTAGTTACATTATTAATCGATTCATGGCGTAGTGTTTAGGACGTGGGACTTGTAGCCAAAATAACTCGGTTCGAATCCGGATTAGGAAAAAATTTTCTTTATTTTTAAATTTATTTTTTGTTATCTATTTTCTTCTATTTTCTTTTTAATAAAATATATGTATTTATTTTATGTATGAAAAATTTTATTTTGACAGAAAACTCTCATTTATATTAAAAATTATTCATTTTTTTTTTTAAATTTTTATAAAAATATTCAAAACTGTTATTTCAAACAAACAATTGATACCATAGCAACTACAATTATTTGAAATAAAAAAATTAAGATAAATAAAAACTCGTTGTGTAGGCGAATTATTAGTTGTTCTATGGTGTAGGGGTTAGGACATGGGACTAGTAGTCAAAACGATTCGGTTCGAATCCAGACTGGGGCAAGATTTTTTTTTTTTAAATTCATCTTAAAACTCTTATTTATAAATTATTCATTTTTTTTAAATACATTTTTAAAAAAACTTCAAAACAGTTATTCAAAACAAACAATTGATACCATAGCAACTATAATAATTTAAAAAAAAAATTGAGATGAATAAAAAATCGATGGCTTAGTGGTTAGGACGTCGACATTTTAATTGAAAAGTGTGGGTTCGAATCTCGTTCACAGCATATTTTTTTTTTAAATTCATCTCTTTTTTTAATTAATTTTTTTTTTTTATTAATTTTTTTTGTAATTAAATTTAAAAAAAAAATAATTTGAAATTTCTGTAAAACAGTTCAATTGCAATATATGAAATTATTATTTATTTAATACATAATAGTGTACATACGGGTATCTAAAAGTTGACAAGGGCAACTATAATCTTCCTCGTTTTTAATCTAATATATAAAGGAGAAAATTTGTTTCTTTGATTGTTTGTTTGTTTGTCCAGGATTCACGTGAAAACCACTGGTCCGATTGTCACAAAATTTTAAAGGAATAATTCTGAGAGGCCGGGGGTGACATAGGCTATGTCACATTTTTATAATTCAACAGGTTGCGGCTCCAGAGCCGTTTTAAGCTTTTTCGTTTTTTGGATGTCGAGTCAAAACGTTTTGACCGATTGACTTGAAATTTTGCACAAATGTTCCTCTTAGGAACCGGAATTAGATCTATAAATTTAGTTGGAATAAATTAACGCATTTCGGCCTGGCGGGCTTCCAAAAAATTTTATATTTCCGATTTGTGGCCAGTACAGGTTGACTTTGCAGTCCAAAAGAGAGGCAGCAAAACGTTTTAGGATTGAGTTCGATTAACCCGTTTTCCACGACGACGCCTTGAAGTTTTCTATAAATTTTATTTGTTTAAACGATTAAAAGAATTTTATTGAAAATTTGTATCAGCATTTTAATTATAAAAACCCACAGGGTTAATTTGATTTTGACCTGTTTACGGGTTTTGCATAATGATTCAATGAAATTTTCTAATTTTTAGTATTAACGCAAGTTAACCTTTATTCCAAAAGCTCACTTAATTAATAATACTAATTTTTATACCTTACACCTATAGAATAGGTAAAGGGGTGTATTAACTTTGGTATGGTGTTTGTAACCACCTAAAGGAAGCAAGCTAGATATGGAAAAGTATGTATATTTGTGATCAGCGTGACCTCCTAAGTCGTTATAGCCAAGTCCGTCCGTCCGTCCGTAGGCACGATAACTCAAAAAATAATGGAGCTATCTTGATGAAATTTTAGCTGCAGGTTACTAGGACTGAAAGTATGGCAGGGATTGTATATGGGCGAAATCGGCCCATGGGTTCGAATTCTGAACCTTTTAATCGCTCCAAGGGCTAACGAACATATAAAAAAAATCATGATAACTCAACAACTAATGACGCTATGTTCATCAAATTTGTGCTGTAGGTTACTAGTAATGAGACTAAGGCGGGGATTGCGTACGATCAAGATTGGATCATGGGTTCGGAACCTAGAACTTTTCGGTCGAATTTGGGCCAAACTGGTATAATTCCGAAACTAATGAAGATAGAACCTCCAAATTTGGTATCAGGGTGTCCCTTCCTATTTCCTTAGTGTCCTTTTAATTTGAGCCCCATTGGAGTAGTGGGTCGGGGACCAGCCACACATTTCTGAAGACCTTAATGCATATCTTTAAACTTAATAAAGATAGCAACTTGAAAACATGCATAAGTTTCAAATTTGGCACAAGGTTGTTCTTTACTATTTCTTGTGTGCCCCCCTAATTTGGGATCTATTGGAGTGGTGGTTCAGTAACCCTCTTAGACCTCCAAAGTTTTAAAAGCTTATAATCGAAATTACTAAAAATAGTAACTTAAAATTAAGATAGAACGTTCCACTTGTGTACAAGGGTTAACTTGTATTTAAATAACAGCGCGCACTGCATATGGACGAAATCGGCCTAAAGGTTCGGATTCTGGACCTTTTAATCGTTTCTAAGGGCTAACGAACATATATAATAAATCACGATAATTCAATAACTAATGACGCTATCTTTATAAAATTTTTGTTGTAGGGTTCTGGCAATGAAACTGCGGAGGTGATTGCGAACGGAGGGGAATGGAAAATGGGTTCAAAACTTAGAACTTTTTGATCGAACTTAGGCCAAACAAGCATAATTCCAAAACCAATGAAGATAGAACCTCCAAATTTGGTGTCAGGGATTCTCTTTCTATTTCCTAAGTGTCCTTGAAATTTGGGACCAATTGGAGTAGTGGGTTGAGGACCAGCCACACAGTTTCGAAGACCTTAAAGCATATTTTCGAAATTAATTAAGATAGTAACTTCAAACAAATTTAGAAGTTTCAAAATTGGCACATGGGTGCTCTTTACTACATCCTGTGCGGTTTCTCTAATTTTGGATCAATCAGAGTGGTGGTTTAGTACCCCTTTTTGACCCTCCAAGGTTTAAAAATTTATCATCGAAATTAATAAAAATAGTAACTTAAAATTCAGTTGTATCTTAGTCCAATTTTGTATAAGGGTTAACTAGTATTAAAAGTATGACGGGGACTGCGTATGGGCAAAATCATACCATGGTTTTGGGATCTGGAACTTTTGAAAAGTTCAAGGGCTAAAGAACATATATCTTAAAAACAGCATAACTCAAAAAATAATGCCGCTAGTTTGATGAAATTTTAACTCTAGGTTACTAGTAATGAAAGTACCATGGGAATTGGTTCTGGTAGAGTTCGAATAATGAGTTCGGATTCTAGAAGCTTTTGATCGATCTGAGGCCAAACGAGCATAATTACAAAGCCAAAAAATATATTTTCTATTTCCTATGTGTCCCTGTAATTTAGACTTATTTGTAGTCGTGGTTCAGGTGCCTCCTAAGAAATCCCAAAATTAAACAGCTTATCTTCGAAATTCATGAACATAGAAACTTTAAATTTGATACATGAGGGTTCTTTCCTATTTCCGTTTTTATTTAACACTTTTATATTTTTAAAAGGCTAAGAATTTTACCATAAAACATATTTAGTATAATATTTTATAAATTAAAAACCATAGGTGATATATAATTAAGACATCGTGTACAATACTTAAGCTATATTCAAAGGTACTTGCTGCATTTATGTAAAATTGATTGTTATATTTAAATGAACTATATGAAAAATTCTAAATTTGTAATTACATTTTAGAAATATATTTATTGCATATTTTGCGTTTATAAGCTTAGTAGGTATTAAGGCACTTTGTCCCGGGAATTCTGAGCCAGAAAGAGATAGCAATAGTTTGACATATTGACCTACATTTTTGATTAATGGCCAGGTTAACCACCCGAAAGTAGGTTAACTCTTAATAAACAAGTTTGTTTACTTGGTTTAAAGTAATAGGTGCACAATTTACATATTTGTCAAACTCTATTCCCACGAAAATAACAGACAGTACGTCAGCAATTCCTGTTATTTCGAAATAAATTAAAAACAAAAGCTTCATATTTCAATATGCGAAAATAAAATTAATTATTTTCCCATAATAACAAAATTACGCAATTGCTCAGATTACACCAAAATTATTAACTTTAAAATAAAATTGTATAAATTGCTGAATATGCAATTTCTAATATATAAATACCTGTACATTTTTTAATTAAGTTAAGTCTCGATTAAGTCTTAATGCCGTAATAATAAAATAATCTTTAAACTTAAATAAATTGTGTTTTTACTTAAAAAAGAAAATAAAAGTGGTTATTATTTTTTTATGTTATTTGAAAATCAAATACAAAAGTGGCGCAGTCGGTATGATAATTCAAATATTAATGAATTATCCAGTGATACGAATCAAAAATAAATTAAATTGTTCATAGTGTAAAATTAAATACAAACTCTTTAATACACACTAAACAATTAATAAAAATAAAAAATAACAACAATAATAAATTAAATTGTTCATAGTGCAAAATTAAAAACATTTTAATACACACTAAACAATTAATAAAATTAAATATAAAAGTGTTCATAGTGTGCAATAAAATTAAACATTTTATAAACACTAAACAAAAAAAAACGAAAAAAAAATATAAAAAAACAAACAATTTATGAAAAGTGATAAAAGATCTTTGAAATTCGACAAAAACAGACACATGGAACAACAAAATATTGAACATCAAAACGAGACCGTAAATATCGAAGTTGTACAACAACTTCAGATTCAAATAGCAAATCAGAACAGGCAGCTAGAATTATTATCTGCTCAGCTGCAACACTATCAACAGATTGATGCTCAAAACCATTATAAAGAAAGGGTTTTAAAAGAAGTTAGACATTTGTCTACTTTCAACGGAACAAATGATATAACCATAAATTCATTTGTCAACAGTGTGGAGTACTATATAAATCACATCACTGATTTAAATATTAAAAAAGTTGCTATTCGGGCAATATTTAATGAAAAAATCCAGGGGGAAGCAAAAAATACCATCATTAACATCCCGCAACCTGACAACTGGGAACTCATCAAGCAGACATTAAAAAGGAGATATAAACCAGAAATTGAACCAGCGGAAATTTACAGGAAGATATCTGACCTCCGTGTAAACTCGGTAAGTGATTTAGTTACACAAATCCAAAATTTAAAATATAAAGCCGATGAGCTTCAAGTATATTATAGTGATAGTAATTATATAGATTTAAGCAATATTGATAGTTTTTTATTAAATACAATTAAAGAAATGTCACAGGGAACTTTGCTAGACCGAATATATAATGAAAATGACTTGTCTAAAGTAATAGAAATTATGAATATTAGACGATATGAAGATTCTTGTATAAGGCAGGCAATAGGCATAAGGCAATAATAATTTCAAAAATAATTATAAAAACAACTATAAAAATAATGAAAAAAATTTTAAAAATTCAAAAAATTATTCAAATTTCGAAAATAAAAATGGCAGTAATAATCAGTCCTTTAATCGAAATAAAAATTTTAGTAACAGGGATAATTTTAATAATAGGGATAATTTTAATAATAGAGATAGTTATCAACCCCACAGATTCTAAACAAAGTCAGGAAACTCTAGACAGTACTCGGGCCAAAATCGCCAAGAACAGAGCTACGCTAGACAAAGACAAGTAGAAGAAATGGAAGTTCAAAATATTCAAACAAAAAATTCTGAGAATGAAAATGAGTGTAATAACTTAACTTGTTTTCTAAATTTGCCTCGGAAGAACTACTTATTATTAATATAACAATTGAAAATCAAAAACTTTTAGCCCTTATTGATACAGGTGCTAACTTTAGTATTATAGACGACGATATAGAAGGTTTTAAAAAAATAAAAATAAAACCAATCCTTTTTTCAACAATAAATAGCAAAGATCAAATTAATTTTGAAATTCATACGGTAGCACCACTAGAATTTCATGCTCCATCTAATGCACTAATACGATGGAAAGTAAAAAAACTACCTAACCGAAAATACCAAATTATAATAGGTGCAGATCTATTAAAAACTTTAGATAGTATCATAGATTTCGAAAGAGGAATAATTACTTTAAACGGACAAAATATAAAATTTGTTAATACACCGTATCAATTTAATGAAATATGCATGTTAGAGACAATAGACCCAAAAATAAATTTATTAAAGTTAGATCATCTGAATTCAGAAGAGATGTCAGAAATAAAAAAATTAGTAAAACGATTCAGTAATCTGTTTTTTAAAGAAGGGGATAAGTTAACCAAAACAACCGAAATTCAACACGAAATATTTACGACTATTACGACAGAGCAATCAATTAATTCAAAGTTATATAGATATCCGCCAAAACACGAGGAAGAAGTCAGAAAACAGGTTAAAGAAATGGAAGAACAAGGAATTATTCGAAAGAGTAATTCAAGGTATTCAAGCCCGTTGATAGTCGTACCAAAGAAAACAGACAATTCAGGTCAATTGAAATTCAGGATTGTGATAGATTACAGACGATTAAACGACGTAACAGTAGACGACAAATTCCCATTACCGAACATTGACTCTATTTTAGACAAGCTGGGAAAAGCACAGTACTTTACAACATTAGATTTGGCAAAGGGTTACCACCAAATTTTCTATAAGGGAAGAAGACAGAAAAAAAACAGCTTTCGTGACACCACATGGACTGTATGAATTTAATAGAATGCCGTTTGGTCTAAAGAACGCACCAGCGACATTCCAACGGTTAATGAACGAAATATTAAGATAATATATAAATAAGGTCTGTGTAGTATATCTAGAGTAGACGATATACTAATATTCAGTACCTCTCTCAAAGAACATATGAAAGCAATCTATAGTATTTTCAAAGTATTAGAAGAAAAAAATTTGAAAATTCAAATAGACAAATGTAATTTCATGAAAAAAGAGACTGAGTTCTTAGGGCACATATTAACCAAAGACGGTTAAAAACCTAATCCCAATAAAATTAAAACAATAGAAATTCTAGAACTACCAAAAACTCAAAAACAGATTAAAAGTTTTTTAGGAATGACAGGCTACTATAGGAAATTTGTGAAGGATTACGCCAAAGTTGCGCAACCTATCACGAAATATTTAAAAAAAGATACAAAAATTAATACCAACGACCCAAACTACATCGAAGCGTTCGAAAAATTAAAACATTTAATAACAAGTCATCCAGTAATAAAGTATCCAAACTTCGAAAAGCCATTTGTTTTGACAACAGACGCATTGAATTATGCAATTGGCGCTGTTTTGTCACAAGAAGGACATCCTGTATGTTTTGCTTCACGAACCTTAAATAGTCATGAACGTAATTATTCTGCTACAGATAAGGAATTCTTAGCAATTATGTGGTCAGTAAACTACTTTCGACCCTACCTTTACGGTAATAAATTTAAAATATTGACGGACCACCAACCAATAAAATATTTGCATGCCAAATATAAAGGTAAAGACCTATCACCTAGGCATCAAAGATGGTTGTTGAAATTAGGCGAATACCAATTTAGTATTGAGTATCTTAAAGGAAAAGAAAATCATGTTGCAGATTTTCTTAGCAGAATAGAACATAATATAAATGAAGGAGAGGATGAGAAAAGCTCTACACAATCTCTCAGAAATTTTAATATTGAATGTAATAGTACAATGGCAACAGTTTATTCTGCAAGCGAAGAATTGTTGAACCATATTCCTATAAAAGAAGAAATAGTAAATAAGTATAAAACTCAAATAATTCTAACAAACAACAAAACAGTAGAATTAGAAACTTCTTTTGGAAGAAGAATCATAACAATAGCAGAATATGATTTTAATAGATTAAGCGAGATATTTAAAAAATTTCTTAATAAAGGTAAAGTAGGAATCTTCTCAGAAATTTCAGACACAAAATATAACAGTGTGCAAGAAAAGCTTATAGAAATGTACTCAAATGATAATGCAATAAAATTTATAAAATGCTCATTCAGAGCACAAGAAAATGAAACTGAAATCGAAGCGGTTAAACAAATATCTCTCTACCATATAAGAGAAAGTTTACATTCCGGTATTCAGGAAACATATAATCAAATTAAGTTCAAAATATACTACCCTAAGTTACTAGAATTAATTCAGATTGTAATTAATCAATGCAAAGTTTGTCAAACAGTCAAGTGTGATAGAAGACCGATAAGACCCAAATTTGAAATTAGTGAAACTCCATCAGAAATAAATGATATAATTCACATTGATACTTACACCATTATGAGAAATGTCTTCTTAACAATTATAGACAAGTTTTCTAAGTTTGGTACAGCATATCATCTTAGCGATAGAAATCATATTACTATAATAGAAAAATTAGAACAACATTTCTCTCAAGTAGGCAAACCGAAAAAATTCGTGGCCGATAATGAATTTAAGGCAATCCAAATTAAAGAATTTCTTATAGAAGAAGAAGTAAGTCTACATCTGACAAAACGAAACAGTCATACTGGTAATGCAGATATAGAAAGGTTTCACAATACCATCGCAGAAAAATTCAGAATACTGCGGTTATATAAAACCAACTTTTCTGTACAACGTTTAATACAACAAGCTGTTAGAATCTATAATAACAGATATCATTCAACAATTAAGTACTCTCCAGTTGAGGTACAAAATCGTAAAATTAAACCTGAAAAAGGAAAAGAAAATTTAGAAACCATAAAACTAAAGAAAATTGAAAAACTAAACAAAAATAGAGAAAATTATGTTGAAACTCGTTCAACAGGTTTTGTAAAAAACTACAAAGCTGTTAGGCATAAAGAGCAACCCAAATATAAAATAAAAATATAAATAAAAGAATGAAGTTAGGAAATATTCATGTACAAAATATTAAAAAACCATTAAAATTTACAGATACTAGCAATAATGACAATACTAATAATGATGACAACACAAACCGCGAAATGTAATTTGTTAGATATAAACAACATAAGTTCAAATACAGGATTTGTAAAAATAAACTTAGACAAAGAACAACTCGTCACACAAACTGACATTATAGTTCATATAATACATCCAACTGAAATATTAAAGCTACTCGATAATATTTCTAACAGAACAAACGTACTAAATTCAAATCAAGAGACACTTTTGCAAACAGAAATTTTAGATTTAAAAAACAAGTTAAAAACTATAATTCCCAATAAAAGACCAAGACGAGGAATAATAAATGGTGTCGAAACAATGTCTAAGTGGTTGTTCGGAACAATGGACGAACAGGATCGACAAAGTATAGAAAAACATTTACAAACTGTAGACCATAACAATCATTTACTTATAACCAATAATAATGAACAAATTACAATTAACAAACAATTTCACAACACAATTAAGCAACTTAAGTCAATTATAGAAGGTGATAGAAGTATATTGTTAAACCAAATAAATAATTTACAAAAATCGTTAATTCAACAAAATTTATATTTAGATTTACTCTTTAAGATACTATTGATTAAAAAAAAAATAGAAACAATTCAAGATAATTTAGCTTCTATTAGGCATGGAATCGTACATCCAAATATTTTAACAGAAAAAGAAATAGAGAAATACGAAATAGATTTTTATAAATTACAATACATAAAACTAGGTTTAGGTCAATTCGAAAAAGACTCATTATTACTTGCAATCAAAATTCCAAGAAAAATTAAAACAATTCAATTAGAAATTATCATTCCAATTCCGAATAAAGAAAATAAAGAAATTAATTATCCAAATGAAATTATTTTTACATATAATAATAAAACTTATAAATATGAAAAATTAAAAACATTAAATGAATTATCTTTAAGTAAAAATTGTATTTTTAAAAATAATTGTGAACTAATAAATTGTAAATTAACCGAGTTAATACAAATAGATGAAGAATTTATTGTAATTAAAAATGCTAATAATATAAAAATAAATCAATCTTGTGACAATAGAAATATTACTTTAACAGATCATGCTTTGATCCATTTTAATAATTGCACTTTAAAAATACTAGATCATAATTTTTCAAATGTAAAAGAAAGTATCCAACAAAGATTTTATTATCCATTAAATCAAACTTTTAATTTTAAGAATAAGGTTACTTTCAATGATGTTGTAATTGAAACAGAAAATAATATAGAAAAAATAAGAGAACTAAAAATTCATAAAGAATTATCTTATGTACTTGATGTAATATTATTTGTAATTGGAATAATTGGAGCAATCGCATTGTTAAAAAAATTTGGTTACCTAAAAATTAATAAAAGAATTCAGGAGAATTCTTATCTAAAGGAGGGAGAAGTTACATATTTGTCAAACTCTATTCCCACGAAAATAACAGACAGTACGTCAGCAATTCCTGTTATTTCAAAATTAATTAAAAACAAAAGCTTCATATTTCAATATGCGAAAATAAAATTAATTATTTTCCCATAATAACAAAATTACGCAATTGCTCAGATTACACCAAAATTATTAACTTTAAAATAAAATTGTATAAATTGCTGAATATGCAATTTCTAATATATAAATACCTGTACATTTTTTAATTAAGTTAAGTCTCGATTAAGTCTTAATGCCGTAATAATAAAATAATCTTTAAACTTAAATAAATTGTGTTTTTACTTAAAAAAGAAAATAAAAGTGGTTATTATTTTTTTATGTTATTTGAAAATCAAATACAAAAGTCACATGAAAATTAGTAAAAAAATATGTTTTTATAAAATTGGAAGAGTAAAATATAAAAAAATTTAAAGGTCAACAATCTTTAATCTTTTGGAATAAAGAAAAAAAAAATAAGTGCTAACCAGTTTTTTACTTTTTAATTTTCTGATTACATAAAAGAAAAAGATAAAAAATATTTAGCCTTCGAAAAAATTTTTTTTGTTTTTGTTTGAAATAACGTTAAAATATTAATAAAAAGAATTATAAGAAAACAAAAATATGGAAGAGGCAAAATTCAGATATTTTCCAGTGTGGCCGTTGCAGCTAAACTTTGGCGGTACATGCTAATGAACTAAACTGCAAAGCTTTTTCATTTCAAGATTGCCTGATACTGAACATATATACTTACTGCTATGTCTGATCTACAGATATAACCTTGCTGTAAAGAATGAAAAATAAAAACAGGTTAATTGCTTTTGGTACCTATAGTAAAAAATAAAACAGATGAGTTAATATATTTTAATAATTTTTATATAACTGAAAAAGCTTTAACAATTTTGCGATGATCAGATGTTAAAATTCTAGAAATAATGATACCAACATTTTCAATGCGCCTTTGAAATCTACTTCTATCACATGCGTATTGTTGCCAATGACCTTTGCGAGCAGCTCTGTAGGCATAGTCCCATACATGCATGACTTGAATTTCTATATTTGTGTTGAAATTAACTTTTCAACATGTGTGAAGGTCTTAGTTTAGAATTTTTTCTTTTAAGAGATACATATATACGTTAAAACAATTTTTAACTGCACATCTAAAATTGTGGTTTGATAAATGTTTTAAAGTTATCAATCTTTTCTAATGGGGGCAAAACTCTGCTTAGATCTTCTATTTTGACACTGTCAATGTACTTTTGAAGGAAAAGTTTTTTTTGTTCTCCTTTAACATAAATTTTTTCAGCTGGTTCTAAATAATGTTTTATTATACATTTTACATCTAAATACTCAACTAAACCACTACCCCATTTAAGTCCATTTATTTTATTTTCGCAAAACTGATTGGTATATCTGACTTCTTGACTAAGTTCTTCTGCAGGGTATGATGGTTAAAAGTGATATACAGTCGGAATTAAACTTCCTTTTTCAAATATGGCTAGTTCTTTTATAAAATTTTGTTTATCATTTTCCTAATAAAAATTGAAGGTCAACTACTAAAACTTGTTTAACCATGTTGAAGGATATTGGTAGAATAACCTTTTCATTATTCAAAGTTCTATTAATATTCATTTTTAAAAATAGTTTTTATATAAATATAGGTTAGTAATATTAGTCTTCACTAATACAACTATGTTGTTTCACCCATTTACTATGATGGTGGCAGGACCATCCTGTTGTGGTAAAACAACTTTTATTCATAATTTAATTAAATATAAAAAAGAAAATATACAACCAGAAATTATTAAAATTGTTTGGTGTAATCCAGACAAAAATGCTGTTCCACAATATATGAAAGATGTTGAATATAGTGCAACTATACCAGATTTTAATGATAATCAAGAACCTTTGTTGATTGTAATCGATGATATGTAGAGTTTCCATTTCCCGGCACTTTTAAATTTCCCGGGATACGGGAAATTTAAAATTTAATTTTTCGGGAAATCCCGGGATCCCGGGAAATTTGAAAAGATTTAAAGAAAAGTACAAATAATAACATTTTAAAACAAAAAACAAGACATTTTTAAAATAATTCAAGTCTTTATTCAAAGATATAACAAAACTATAAAAAAACGAGGAAGAGTGTAGTAGAGTAGACTGTGTTAACTCTGGGATACCCGTATGACCGTAACATATACATTATATCGTCCGGTTAATTACTTTTGGCAAAATTTCAAACATACAGCTTCGTTAAGTCTAGTGGAATACTCATATAAAAGAAG
Organism: Dolichopus griseipennis; assembly: GCA_963082915.1. Lineage (NCBI taxonomy): Eukaryota > Metazoa > Arthropoda > Insecta > Diptera > Dolichopodidae > Dolichopus > Dolichopus griseipennis. Next base: position 153,780,368 of record OY720441.1, on the reverse strand, counting down.
GAGTTGTATGGCAGCTACTCGAACCCTCTTAAGTAGACCAACCAAATTTTGCTGTAACTTTGGCCTTTACACTAAACTACTTTTAGCAAAATTTCGAAAACCCAGCTTTATTAGGTATGGTGTAATGCTCATATAAAAGAAGGAGTTGTATGGCAGCTACTCGAACCCTCTGCAGGAGACCAACCAAATTTTCCTGTAACTTTGGCCATTACACTAAACTATTTTTGGAAAAATTTCAGACACCCAGCTTTATTAGGTGGAGAGTAATGCTCATTAAAAATTAGAAGTTGTATGGCAGCTACTCCAACGCACTGCAGTAGACCAACCAAATTTTGCAGAAACTTTGGCCATAAAACTAAACTACTTTTGGCAAAATTTCAGACACGCAGCTGTAATAGGTATAGAGAAATACTCATATAAAAAAAGAAGTTGTATGGCAGCTACCCGAACCCATGAACCAAAATGGCTGAATTTAAATAGCGATGACGGCTATTGGAAAAAAACTAATTTGCGAAAATTTCAAGATCCTAGCTCCTTTAGTTTTTGAGTTATCGTGGTGACGGACGGACAGACGGACGGACGGACATACATAGCTAAATCAATTTATTTTTCGATTCTGATCCGATCCATACACTTGAGTCTATATCTACCCCCCCCTCCTTCTCTGCGTCACAAACGTAATGGCAAATTTATTATACCCTTTGACTATATAGTCATACGGGTATAATAAACAAAAAAATAAATGTGTAATATTCAAAAGAAAACATTTGGATTTAAAATAGTAATAATAAAAATATAATTAAACTGCTAAGTGCTATGCTATTTTACTTTTTATATTTAATAAAATAACTTTTCAAGAAGCTTAGTACATTAAGTGAATGGCCACATCTTTTTTTGGTAGAAAATATGGCAGCTATTGAAAATACTCGCTCGCTTTCAGTTGATGTAGGCCTTATTGTTTTTAAACAATAGAATAATTTTTTTAAATTTTCAGTCAGTTCACCCGTTAATTAATACATTTTTATTTCTTTTTGAATATTATTAGAATTAGTGTAATCTGAATTAATTGGCATCCTTTTAAAACATTTCTTCACTGCAGTTTCCAAGTTCTTCCGTAAATTTAATTCATCGAGGTTACCTTCCATCACTACTTCACTATCGTCACTCTCAATATAAATTGCAGTAGCATCAGGATAAGTTTTTGTAAATAATTTTACCATTAATTCTTTTGCCAACTTTATAATGCAAGCTTTGCTGCTTTTTTCCAAAAAAATATTATTTAAATTTTGTGAATTTGGATTTTGCAAAAATTGTAAGAGCGAAACTAAATCTTTGTTGCGTCTTTCTATTAATCTTGTTTTTAATACTTGTAGCAGTTCAGCACTTAAAACATTTTTTTGAAGTATACATATTACAAAATCGCAATTCTAGACTTGAAAACTATTGAAATGACAACTTTATATGACAATATACTAGTCTGAAATATGATTTTTATTGGAAATTAATGAACTTAAATTTCCCGGGAAATGAAAATAAAAACCCGGGATTCCGGGAAAAGAAAAATTACATATTTCCCGGGAATTCCATCCCGGGATTTCCCGGGATGGAAACTCTAATGATATGATGTTAAATTCTCATGATAAGTATTTGTGTGATTTATTTATTTTTTTTTGCCCCGCACCTCTACGTGCTAACTGTTCACTGTGATAGGCTAAACAGCCTGACTATATATGTGCATGTCGGAACAGGGGAGATATATTCATATATTAGAACTGATCAAACGAATTCCACATACAATTTAAACATGAGATAGTACTACGCCTTATAACATGTAGAAATGTCTTAGATTTTCAATAAATGCAGTTCTATTTTTGTTTATATTGTAATATTTTGTATTAGATTTATATGTTATTCTATATCAGTGAGTTATATTATTTAATTGAATTATTTTTTTACATTTTGTATTTGTTTATATTGTTATATTTATGTATTTTTTATTAAAGATATATAATTATTAATTATTAATTAAGCCATTAATTTGAACCCAAAGGCGAATGGTAGCTGAGTCGAGTTGAAAACCAGATAAAAGTTTTTTCACTTTCACTGGGATTCGAACCCGGGGCCTTTCGCATGAAAGATTGGCACTCTAACCACTGTGCCACCCAGCCGATACTAGAAGTTCACATCATAGGAATTTGTCTGTAATATTTGTAACTCAAAATATATTTCATCAAGGTACATTTTCAAGAGATATTTCACTTAACTGTAAATATCTAGTTCTTTTTAAAAATCCAAGAGATAAATCACAGATATTACCTTTAGCTCGTCAGATTTATCCAAATCAAATCAAAGCATTTGAAAAAGTATATAATGGAGTGACGTCAGACCCATACGGGTATATATTAATAGATCTTACTCAAGACATTAATGATATATTTCGGTTAAGAAGTGATATATTTGGAAAAAATTTCTGCTCTTGTACAAGAGATCAATTAGAACAATTTGGGGGAGAATATGAAACGTTTAAAAACCAATCGACACATATTGCATCTATTAAAAAGTTCTAAACCAAAATTTCAAAAAGTAATAATAAAACATTGTGATGCCGAAGTAATAAAAACTTTTTGTGAAATTGCTTTAAATAGTTTAAAAGGTAATTGCAATCTGAGTAAAAAAGCAACAACTCAATTACGAAAGTATAAAAAGGAATTGAGATCACTCATTTGCCGTAAAAAATCTCTAAATAGCAAAAGAAAAATCATTATTCAACGAGGTGGATTTTTACCTACACTTCTTGGTGCACTACTTTCAGGAATAATAGGATATTTTATAAAATGAATAATACAACATTTAACAAAATGATTATACTAAAACCAGAAGTTTATGAGAAAATGAAACAAAATGCAGACGTAGAAGTGAATGAATTGGATAAAGCTATGAAAAAAATTTTGTTAAATAAACACCTGACAGATACACAAAAATGGTATTTATATCGTCAAAATCTATTTAAAGTCAAACCTATGTATGGAGATGTAGAAACTCAATCAAATATTCCTGTATATAAAGATGCTGCAACACAAGCTTTTCCTCAAGAAGATGTTTATGAAAAAGAAGTTGAAGTATTCGATGACGAAATGGAAGAAGAAGTTTTTAAAAAAGCATTGTCTGCTGCTTCAGCTGGCGAACGTCTAAGAAAAAGAAAATCTATTAGAAATAAAAATGTACAAATTTTTGAAACTGATACAGGAGACATAATATTAGTTCCTTTAGACAGCCCAAGCCCACCAACGAAGAAAGAAAAAACTATAAATAGCAAAGAGTTAAATAGTTCAGCAAGGCGTGTTTTACGGTCAGCAGTAGGTAATACTCAAACAGAACTTAATTTTCCAATACGAAAAAATAAATCAACATCCTCATGGACAACATACAAGTAAATGATGAATTTTACGTCACTTTACTAAGCGATTCATCCATGAATTATTACCCTGAAAATACATTGTCCTCTTTTACAAATAAAATGGATAAATACATGATTGATTCAAATTGGAAAGTCGGTATTTCTGAAATATATGTTAATAATTTTATACCAAATGTTTACGGTGAAGAGTAGGATAAAGGTACACAAATTTATATCTCAGATATGAAAAATGATATGCTTGGTGTAGGATCTACATACATACCATACAATTCAACACATATGTTATGCGGCTGGAAGATATTTTTAATACCAACATTAATTCAAAATGTACGACCATTTCCTGGTTATTCTAGGAACGAAGTTGTGCGGCAGTTGATTTGGGGAATTTTTAACATTTTGAATGATGATAAAAACTACACTGCATCAGATAAAAAGGATGAATTTCCTACAAATTTGACCTATACTACTATCTGTTTTTAGTAAACCACAGGTAGATATTAAGATCAGAACAGAATTCGCATATACTTTAGAGTCACTTTTAAAAACATTTTTTTCAGCAAGTATTACTCAAGACAAAGGCAGAGCTTAAACAAAATAAACCTCGAGTACTTGAAGCTTACAAACTTTTAATTAATAGTTTTGGTTTATTTCCTATAGGAAAACCTGATATGCTTTTTATATATACTGATATTATTAAACCACAGAATGTAGGTGGAAAAGATGTAAGATGTTTAAGAACTATCAACATAGAGAACACTTTTACAGACATAGTGAAGGAATATAACAATATTCAATATTGCAATGTGGAAAAATCATTTGATAGTATTTCGAATTTATTATGTGATAAATATGGTTATAAAATAAATTTTTCCGGAAGTAGTATTCCCACAAAAGTTGTATTGCATTTCAAAAAAGTATAAATAAAAGGAATTTAAAAAATTATATATTATTTATTTAAACATTATGGAGAGAGCATACTATAAATATTATTCAGTTCAATCAGGAAAAGGTCTTGACGATATTGGCCCTTTATTGCATTCAGTTGTACCTTACCAAAGGGGGCGAGGATTAGGAAGTTTTTTCGGTGGACTTTTCAGATATTTAAAACCAATATTTACGTCTGGAGCTAATATACTAAAAAAGGAGGTTATTAACTCTGGTATTAATGCATTGTCTGATATTCCAACAGGTGCAAATTTAAAAGAAGTTGTACAAGATCGAAGTAAAGAGATAATTAAAAATGTAAGACGGGGTGCAGTTCAAAAACAAAATGAAATGTATGGACAAGGGAAAATTAAAAGAAGAAAACCTATAAAAAGACCACTCATTAATAATTTAAATTATTTTACGTCAAAGCGACGCAAAGTGAGTAACAAAAAGAAGCAAAAAGATATTTTTGGTTAATTATGATTGAATGTATGAAGTCTGAGTTGGATATTTTTAGAACACAACCTATTCAATCGAGTATATTACGATCTGAAGAAGTTTCCTACAACCCTATTGCTTCTTTGGATAATCCATCAGTCATAGAATTTGTTTCATTAGGTCATGGGGACACATACAGGGATCTTTCTTCTGCATATCTAAAATTGAAAGTACAAATTTTAAAAAAAGATGGAACTCAATGGAATAATGATAAAAACACTGAAGGCAAATTAATTCAACAACCAAGTGTAGTCAATAATCTTTTACATTCATTAATAAAACAATGTAACGTTCAGCTAAATGGAAAGAATATATCTCCATCTGATGGAAATTATCATTATAGAGCTTATATTGAATCATTATTAAATTATGGTACAGATGCCGCTACTACTCATTTGGACTGTGCAGGATGGGGTCTCGATAAACCAAATATAGAAAAACCTGATAATAGTGGTTCAAAAGAACGTCAAAAATTATACCAAAATAGCAATGTAGTAGAACTTATGGGGAAACTACATTTAGACATGTTCAATCAACCTACACTCCTCATAAACCATGTTGATATTCGAATTCTTTTAACACTTGAAAAACCAGACTTTTACTTTTTTGCCGATGATTCTGACGAATCTCAACTAAAAATTTTAGAAGCTACTTTATTTATGAGACATGTAACTATTAATACAAGTGTACTATTAGCACACAATGCTATATTAGATAAAACTAATGCCAAGTACAATTACAAACGTGTAGAGGTAAAAAGTTTTACCAATCCACAGAATAGTTCATCGATATTACTTGATAATGTTTTCATTGGTCAGTTACCAAATTCAATAATATTTTGTATGACAGAAAATATAGGTTATTTTGGAAAAAGATCAAAAACCCATACAATTTTAAACATTTTGATATTTCACAATTTGTTTTAAACGTAAATGGAGTTCAAATACCTAATTCAGCAATTGAAAACAGTTTTTCGGATGAAAATAGTTGCTACACAAGAGCATATAGTACACTATTTTCTGGTACTGGAATTTACCACAATGATAAAGGTCATCAGATAACAAAGTCTATGTTTAGTAATGGATTTTTCATGTTAGCTTTTGATTTAACTCCAGATGCATCAGGAAATGAAGTGTGTCAAGGTTTATTAAATCAGGGTACAGTTAGAATTGAGGCAAGATTATCAAAACCACTTCCATCTAGACTGACCGCTATTGTTTATGGAGAATTTGATGCAAGCTTACAAATTGATAAAAACCGAAATATATTTACAAATCTATAAATACAAATTGACAAAATGTCGCTGCCTTGTGCACTACTGGATGTAACGTTTTGTTGCGATGATAATAATACCTTATTTGTAAAAGATATTTGTATAGTTGGTATCAAAGAACCTTGTTAAAAGTTTGTGAAAGAGCTCAAGTATAAATTTCCAACGAGAGAATTTATAAATGATAATTTTGAAAATTATTCTTTTGGAACTGTGCATAACGATAAAATAAATAAAGAGCTCTGTCAAATACTAGAAAAATTTGATGTTATTATAACAAATAAAAAAATTAAACAAGTAAAGAAACAGTCAGTCGGTGCAACCGATTTAGAAATACCCTACACCTATTTGGTTCAAATTTAAGGACATATCCATAAGTCATTTTAACATCATAGAAGCTGTTATTAATTTGATCGTAAGACATAGCTAACCAAATTAACTGTATAATACTAAAAACATTTTCTAATTACCCTATCTATTAAAAAATACTACAAATTCTTACTAATTTATGTATTTAAAAATATTAAAAAACAAACAAACTTGAAATAAATGAAAATATATTTATTCCAATTCAATTACAAAATGAAAAAATTCTAATTATTAAATTTTGAGTTAAAAAGATAATCAAAGCATAATATATTTAATAATCCAAATTTTTAAAAATTGCAATTTTTTTAAATGGTTAGTTTATATACCTAATAGAAAAGCTTATAAACGCAAAATATGCAATAAATGTATTTCTAAAATACAATTAAAAATTTACACCTTTTCATATAATTCATTTAAATATAAAAATAAATTTTACATAAATGCAGCAAGTACCTTTGAACATAGCTGAACCACTACAATTAAGTCTAGATTTCGGAGACACATAGGACATAGGAAATATATTCTTTGGCTTCGAAATTAAACTCGACCACAACCAATTCCCATGGTACTTTCATTACTAGTAACCTACTGTTAAATTTCATCAAAATACCGGCATTATTTTTTGAGTTATGGTGTTTGTAAGATATATGTTTGTTAGTCCTTGAACTGTTCAAGGGTTCCAGGACCCGAAATTATGGTACGATTTCGCCCATATGCAGTCCCGTCATACTTTCAATACTAGTTAACCCTTGTACACAATTGGAACGCTCTATCTTAATTTTAAGTTACTAGTTTTATTAATTTCGATGATAAGCTTTTACACATTGGGGGGTCTAAGAGAGGTCCTGAACCACCACTCCAATTGATCCCAAATTAGGGGGGCACGCAAGAAATAGTAAAGAACACCTTTGTGGCAAATTGGAAGCTTCTACATTTGTTTCAAGTTACTATCTTTATTAATTTCGAAAATATGCTTTAAGGTCTTCGGAAATGTGTGGCTGGTCCCCGACCCACTACTCCAATGGGACCCAAATTCACAAGACACTTAGGAAATAGGAAGGGACACCCTGATACTAAATTTGGAGGTTCTATCTTCATTGGTTTCGGAATTATGCTCGTTTGGCCTAAATTCGATCAAAAAGTTCTAGGTTCCGAACCCATGGTCCAATCCCGACCTTACGCAATTCCCGAAGTAGTTTCATTACTAGTAACCTACAGCACAAATTTGATGAAGATAGCGTCATTAGTTGTTGAGTTATCGTGATTTTTTATATTTGTTCGTTAGCCCTGAAACCGATTAAAAGGTCCAGAATCCGAACCCATGGGCCGATTTCGCCCATATGCAATCCCCGCCGTACTTTCAGTCCTAGTAACCTACAGTTAAAATTTCATCAAGGTAGCTCCATTATTTTTTGAGTTATCGTGCCTACGGACGGACGGACGGACGGACGGACGGACATGGCTATATCGACTAAGGCGGTCACGCTGATCACAAATATATATACTTTTCCATATCTAGCTCGCTTCCTTTAGGTGGTTACAAACACCATACCAAAGTTAATATACCCCTTTACCTATTCTATAGGTGTAGGGTATAAAAAGAGTTTTTATCGAACTACATAAAAGAAGCAACCAAGGTATATGACTTGAGTCAATTTGATTAATGAACACACTGGAGATAAATAACGTGTTGAGATGTAACAAACAAACGAGTAAAATTTTTAAAGGAGTTTTTGCTTTAGATCAACTTCCCAAAACAATTAAAAAACAAACTTTTTTAATTGTAAACACAGATAAAGCAAAAGATCCAGGAACACATTGGTTGGTTATTTATATTCCTGAACATGGTTGTACCGAATATTTTGATTCTTTTGGAAGAAAACCTGATAAATTAGAAATTTTAAGTTACTTAAAAAATCATCGTGTAGTTTTTAATGAAAAACAAATTCAAAATAATTATTCAGATGTCTGTGGACAGTATTGTTGTATTTATTCATTGTATAGATGTTGCGGTATAGTATGAATACCTTTTTAAAAAAATTTAATATAGGTAATCATGTAGAAAACGACAAATTAATTATAAATACCTTTCAAAAGCTTTTTGGAAAATACAAGTCGTTACAAGCTTGTGTTCCTAAAACGTATAAGTATTAAAACTCTATAAATAAATGTTAGTAAAATTAAAGAAATGGAAGCATGAGGTCAGAATTATAATTTATTGCTAAGCTATACATATTTCCTCAATAAAAGTCACACATTAAAAATTTCTGTTGGATTTGACAGTAAGACGTTTGAAGCTTCATGCATATTTCATCGTATTGGTAAAAGGGAGATTGTCTTGAAATATCACGAATGGACTAAATTTTATTATCAATTTAACGCAAAACTCGATATGCAGATGATAAAAGACATAAAAGAGAGCTTACATCATGGGTTAAGATCTGTGAATGGGCAAAGCATAAGTATTAACAGAGAAGAAGCAGAACTGTTTTACAATTTAACCGATTTTATTCAAGCAGTGATGACACAGTATAAATCTGCTGAGTTAAATGTAAAAAACTTCCTCCTGAAAAAATCACAAAGAAGAACGAAAAAAATATACTAAGGAATGTGTATACTGAACCTAAAATTATCCAAAAAAATAAATATAAGGTTGGAAATTTTGTAAGAATAAGTAAATATAAAGGTCATTTCGAAAAAGGTTATCAGCCGAATTGGTCATCCGAAATATTCAAAATTGAAAAGATCAAATAATAATCAAATGTTTTAAATAAATATATATGTACAAACAAATACAAACACATATTTTATTGTATCCTTTGTCTCTTATACCCATAGGGAACTGAACTGCCATCTTCATTGAATTTTCGTTTTTCTGATTTTGGTTGATATTTTTTTGTTTCTTGAACAGTTAAAACTTCATGTTCTTTGTTCCTTCTATTTTTTTGTGAAATGACATGAATTTTATTGCAGTTATTTGAATTTAATACTGCTTCTTTGATAGTATCAAAATTAATTTTTTGTAAGGTTGTTTGATTTAAACAAATTCCTTTAACCTTACATACATTTTCTTCAGTATTATATTTCGTATTATATATTTTTTAAACGTAGTTTTTAGGACCCCCACTCACAAATTCAGTTATATAACTTCCCAAACCATAGCATTCTAGTTCATCTGTCATGTCTCCAATAAATTCTCCTGTTGGAGGATCATATTCTCCTTCCCGGCTTACATACAAAACAGAGTCGGTGTCATAATAAAAAACGCTTTTACCAAGTTTTTCCAAAAAACCGTAAAGTTTAAGGCGTGCTTGCGCTGTTGTATAAGCTGCTATACATACATTGACAATTGTCAATGGTTCCTCTTTATGTTGCCAGTAAGGGGGTAAAATTTTGCATTTAATTAGTCCATCTATGTTATCTCTTTTTAATTTAGAACAATCCACTTCTCCGAAATAAATTTTAGGGTGACCAATAGGAAATTTTCCCCATTTATATATTTATATACACATCTATATATTTAATTTTTTCTCCAGGTTTACATTTATAGTGTGAATATATATTTCCTGTTCTACTTCCATAACATGCATCTCTCGGATTCAAAGGTACTTTATTGATTGATGAATGATTTCGCAAATAATCCATGTTTTTATTAATTTTCATTTGTTCTTGAAATTCACATTCCCACATTTCAATTAAATTGTAACCGAGTGATTTTAAATGTTGAGATTTTGCTAATGCTAATACCTTTGGTTTAATGTATCATCATTGCTGTTGAATAAAGTTTTATCTCGGTTAATTGTTAAACATTTTGGATGTCCGTGGTAATAGCAACCATGAAATTCAAATATTTCGTTGGTTTGCTCACAAAATCCATCTACCTTTACACCTCCAATAATTTTTTCTTTACCATTAAGTGCACACTGAATATCAATTTGTCGCAAGTTTTTTTCCCAAATCAACCACGTGTCAAAATAGAAGATCTAAGCAGAGTCTTGCCGCCATTAGAAAAGATTGATAACTTTAAAACATCATGTCCTAAACATTTATCAAACCACAATTTTAGATGTGCAGTTAAAAATTGTTTTAACGTATATATGTATCTCTTTCTTTCTCAAAAGAAAAAATTCTAAACTAAGACCTTCACACATGCAATATGAAATTAAATAATAAAAGTAAAAAAGTTCATTTCAACACAAATATAGAAATTCAAGTCATGCATGTATGGGACTATGCCTACAGAGCTGCTCGCAAAGGTCATTGGCAACAATACGCATGTGATAGAAGTAGATTTCAAAGGCGCATTGAAAATGTTGGTATCATTATTTCTAGAATTTTAACATCTGATCATCGCAAAATTGTTAAAGCTTTTTCAGTTAAATAAAAATTATTAAAATATATTTACTCATCTGTTTTATTTTTTACTATAGGTACCAAAAGCAATTAACCTGTTTTTATTTTTCATTCTTTACAGCAAGGTTATATATGTAGATCAGACATAGCAATAAGTATATATGTTCAGTATCAGGCAATCTTGAAATGAAAAAGCTTTGCAGTTTAGTTCATTAGCATGTACCGCCAAAGTTTAGCTACAACGGCCACTCTAGAAAATATCTGAATTTTGCCCCCTTTAAAATACATGGTATTTTTGAGCTCGGAGTGACATAGCTTTTTTTAAACACAAAAACTGGTTTACTTTTAAAGAATTTGCATTTTTTTTTTAAATCCAAACGAATCTTAATAAATTATAAATCTTTAAGCACTCATCGATATTTTTGTTTTCTTATAATTCTTTTTATTAATATTTTAACGTTATTTCAAACAAAAACCAAAAACATTTTTTCGAAGGTTAAATATTTTTTATCTTTTTCTTTTATGTAATCAGAAAATTAAAAAGTAAAAAACTGGTTAGCACTTATTTTTTTTTTCTTTATTCCAAAAGATTAAAGATTGTTGACCTTTAAATTTTTTTATATTTTACTCTTCCAATTTTATAAAAACATATTTTTTTACTACTTTTCATGTGCACCTATTACTTTAAACCAAGTAAACAAACTTGTTTATTAAGAGTTAACCTACTTTCGGGTGGTTAACCTGGCCATTAATCAAAAATGTAGGTCAATATGTCAAACTATTGCTATCTCTTTCTGGCTCAGAATTCCCAGGACAAAGTGCCCCAATACCTACTAAGCTTTTCTAATAGGTACATAAACTATCAATTAAATAAATATAATTAATTATTAAATATATTATGCTTGGATTAGCTTTTTATCACAAAATTTAATAATTCAAATTTTTTCACTTTAGTAATTGAATTTAAATAAATATATTTTCATTTATTTCAAGTTTTTTTGTTTTTTAATATTTTTAAATAGATAAAATAGAAAGAATTTGTAAGAAAAATTAGAAAAATAATTAGAAAATGTTTTTAGTATTATAAAGTTAATTTGGTTAGCTATGTCTCACGATCAAACTTACAACAGCTTTTATGTTTTTAAAATGATTTATGGACTTCCCATTAAATTTGAACCAAATAGGTGTACGGTATTTCTAAGTCGCTTGCAACGACTGATTGTTTCTTTACCTGTTTTGCTTTCAAATAGTCTCAAATAGTGAAAAAGCTAACTGATATAATATCAATTATAATAAAAATAAAGCTAATGAAGAATCCGAATAAAAATATATTTAAATTTAAATAACGTAACATATTCCTTCTCTACATTTTTTCGTAAGTCTTTATTTTTTATCTACTTTGCTGTTGTTGTTTTTTAAAAAAAAGGTTTCGGTGTAAAATTGCAGTTTTCTTCAAATAAAATCTAAAAACCAAAAAAAATTTCCTACATATTATGCTTAAATACATAGTATTTTAAAACAGATTTCCCAAAAAAGAAGCCTACATTTCCCTCATAAAATCATATAAAAACGAGGAGAGCGTAGTAGAACTTTCAGGTAAGTACAAAACAAAATATAAGTTGAAAAGCAGATTTTTAAACCTTTTCTAAACCAGCGAACATATTTTATTCAAACATTTGCAATTGAAGAAAACTATTGACATAGTATAATGACATAATGGCAAATTTAGTATACCCTTTAGACGTTTAGTCAAACGGGTATAATAATACTTATATGTAAGCTAGCTATTACCGGCGCACGTTGCCCTGCCTCTCAATGGAGTTTTAATTTAATTTGATGTTATTGAAAAAAGTTAACACAAAAATTACACATGGTGTACATGTTAATTTTAAAATGTAATAAAGCAATTTTTTTAAAACGATTTTTTTAGGATTATTCTAGCAATTTTTAAAAAATATATCAAATTTTACTTGAAACTTTTCATAATTATTAAATAATAATGAAAATAAAAAAAAAAGTTAATTCAGTTTACCTTGTTCGCCGGAAATCCACCATCCTCAACTCTATCGTTAAGGAGCACCAAATTGCCAAAAAGCACCACGTTTAGAAAAATTAGAGATAATCGTTCAATTTTGCAAACTGTTTTTTAAAGTTTTTGTTTCGCAATCGGTTAAAAAACTCGAAAAAACATTTATTTAAACATTCCCCTAATTCAAAAAAGTCTTGCCTACTTTCAAAAACAGGACGTAATTAACTTATACAACGGACGTAATAAATTTTTTTTTAACAATCGTCTGGTCGACATGAGTTAACAAATTCCATGTCTGTTAATAGCGTGAACTCCATCTCAAAGAGAAACACATATACAAAATTTGAAATCACGCTCCTGGGCAAGGCCGGGTAAATTTGCTAGTCTAATATATAAAGGAGAAAATTTGTTTGTTTGTTTGTCCAGAATTCAAGTGAAAACCACTGGTCCGATTGTCACAAAATTCCAGAGCCGTTTTAATCTTCTTCGTTTTTTTGATGTCGAGTCAAAACGGTTTGACCGATTGACTTGAAATTTTGCACAAATGTTCCTCTTAACAACCGGAATTAGTTGTATAAACTTGTTTGGAATACTTTAACCCATTTCGGCCTGGCGGGCTTCGAAAAAATTTTCTGTTTCCGATTTGTGTCCAATTTTACAGGTTGATTTTGCAGTCTAAAAGAGAGGCTGCATAAAGTTTTAGTAAAGTTTGATTAACCCGTTTTGCACGACGACGCCATGAAGTTTTCCATAAATTTTATTTGCTTAAACCATTAAAAGAATTTTATTGAAAATTATGTTCCAGCATTTTAATTAAAACCCACAGGGTTAATTTGGTTTTAACCTTTATGCGCGTTTTGAACAAAGATTCAACAAAATTTTAAAATTTTTGGTATGAACGCAAGTTAACCAAACACCAAAATTTTCGAATAATTTGTTTTAAAAATAGTATCTAAATTAAGAATCAACAAATTAATGTACTTGCTAATTAGTTTTTAAGAATACTTATTGTAATCAAAAAAAAAATTTGTAATATTTTCTTATACTTATGCTTTTTGTGATTTGGTTTTGTTTTTGTATTTTTTTTTTAATTTTTTGTCTAATATAAATATTAATGAAGGTGTAATTAAAATGTATTTAGATAAACTTGGGAATAATAATCTTCCCGGACCTGATGGTATTCCGGAAGTTATACTCAAAAAGTGTTCAAGTGATTTGGCTATTCCCCTTTCAATACTGTCTAATTCTTCTATTTGGAAACACTCATATGTTAGACCTATTCATAAGAAAAATGGCAAAAATTAAGTTATTAATTATCGACCAATTGCGAAACATTCTTCAATTCCAAAACTGTTGGAATTAATAATGTATGATTCTATTCATAGTCACTGTAAATCTTTTTTGGTTCATAATCAACTTTTACAAAAAATATGGAGTCAGTTTGAACTTTTACAAAAAATATGGAAGAAGGTTTTCAAACAGATGTTATATTTACAGATTATAGTAAAGCATTTGATGTTTTACCACATTCTATAATACTGATAAAGCTGAGAGAACTTGGTTTCCCAGATATTTTTGTGAAATGGGTTGACTCATATTTATCTGATAGGACCTACAGTGTTTTGTTTAGAAACATCACTTCTAAACTTTTTAGTGCCAATTCCGGAGTTCTACAAGACAGGCACTTAGGCCCTCTTTTTTTTTATAATCTCGGTAAACGATGTTTCTTCAGTCATTGTTAATAGTGAGCTTCAAATATATGCGGATGACATGAAAATTTTTAAGAAAATTGAGTCACTAAATGATGCTTTACTTTTACAAAATGATTTAGATAATTTTTTTAATTGGTGTAAAAACAATAATCTTCTTCTAAATGTAAATAAATGAGCACTTATGTGTTTCACACGTCGATTTAATCCGATTTGTTTTAATTACTGCTTGAACGGAATTAGCATTTCTAAAACAAATTCTATTAAAGACCTAAGCGTTTACTTCGATGATAAGCATTTCTGTTATATAATAAATAAAGCTAATTCTATGCTTGGTTTTATAAAACGTTGGTCTAATGAATTTAATGTTCTTAAATTTTTATATTCTTGTCTTGTTAGACCTAATTTAGAAAATGCTAGCCAAGTTTGGTCACCATTTTACGAGGTACATATTAATAGGATAGAGGCGGTGCAAAGAAATTTTTTAAGATTTACTTTGAGAAATCTTTAATGGTCAAATCCGCTGATCTTACCTCATTATGAAAATAGGTTGAATTTAATTCACTTGAAAACTTTAAAATTAAGACGAGAAGTTGGTGATGTTATTTTTATTACTGAAGTTGTAAAAGGTAACATATCTTCTCCTCAAATCCTCAGTAATATCAAAATTAATTCAAATAATCGTTTACGTAATACTAATTTATTTACGTTAAGTTTTCATAGAACAAATTATGGCAATTATGAACTAATTCATAGGATGATGATAATGGGTAATAAACACAAGAACAACATTGATTTCACACTTTCAAAACAAACACAAAAACTTAAATTGTATAAATAGAAATATTAATTCTTTTTTTTTTATATATATTTAGTTGTTTCTATTGTTCACTTATATTTTAATTTAAGAAATATGAAGTTGTAACTTAATTCATAAGCTATTTTTTTTATATGTCGTATAAAACTAATTGTTAAAATTTTGTAAAGTTTAGGTTAAACTAATAAATAAATAAATTAACCTTTATTCCAAAAGCGCACTTAATTAATAAGACTAATTTTTTTCCTTAAATAGTCCCAAATAGTTAAAAGCTAAATGAGATAATATTAATAATAATAAAAATAAAGCTAATAAGGAAGCCAAATAAAAATATCTTTAAAATTAAATAACATAACATTTTCCTCCTCCACATTTTTTTCGTAAGTCTTTGTTTTTTATCTACTTTGCAGTTCTTGTTTTTTAAAAATAGATTTCAGTGTGAAATTGCAGTTTTCTTCAAATGAAATCCAAAAATCAAAAAATTCAATTTCGTATATATAATGCATAAATACATAGTATTTTAAAACAGTTTTTCCAAAAAAGAAGCCTACAATTCTCTCATAAAATCATAAAAAAACGAGGAAGAGCGTAGTACAACTTACAGGTAAGTACTAAACAAAATATACGTTGAAAAACAGAACTTTAAACCTTTTCTAAACCATCGACTATGTTTCATTCAAACGTTGGCAATTCAAGAAAACTACTATTGAAATAGTATAATGACATAATGGTAAATTTAGTATACTCTTTTGACCTGTAGTCATTTTAATTCTGTTAACATTATTCGCCGGAAACCTACCATCCTCAACTCTATCATCAAGGCGCACCAAATTGTGAAGAAGCACCATGTATAGAAAAATTGAAAAAAAAAAGAAAAAAATAACTCGACAAAACATTTTTTTAAGTATTCCTCTAATTCAAAGATGTTGTACTTACTTTCAAAATTTGGACGTAATTTACTTACAAATTTTTTTTGAACAATCGTCGGGTCGGCAGGGGTCCGAATTCCAAGTCTGTTAGTAAAGTGAGCTTCATTTTCAAAGAAAAATACATATACAAAATTTTAAGTTAATCGGTTAAATCATTTCTAATATATAGCAAAGCAACGAAAAAACCTATAAAAAGCTGTTGGGCCACAGTAGGTTAACGGAACTCCACAAATGTTTTTTTGTGGCTTAATTTTTAAGCAAGGTAGTATTTCAAAAAATTGGCTAAAACTTGCTTTTTTACAATTGCAAGCTTCCGGACAACGCCGGGTAAATCTGCTAGTTATGAATAGTAGTGAAATGAATACTTATAATATAATCCTAATGTACTCAAGAAAATCTGTTGGTGAGTATCGAAATATAATGTTGGGGTTTCAATTTTAGCATTTTATTTCCGAAATATATACAGTGATGACTAAGTTACTGCTTTATAAAATTAAAGATATATTAGCCCTCCAATGGAAAAGTTTACCAAATTTTTCCTAAGCAAACTTATGATGATTCAGGTGGATTTACCCTCAGCTAACCTCCCCATTTTTTAAGGTTTTACGAATTAAATTGTGAATTCCAGCAAAATTTGGAATTTTACTTAAAATTTTATTATCTAAGCAAAAATGGTTAAAACTATAAGGCACTTTCTTCAATTTAAAGAATCGCCTTTAAATTTAAGAAAAACCTTTAAAATTTACTCGTATTGAAACACAATTCTGCAGCTTGTAATTTCGTATATTGCTAAAAAAACATTTAGGTGGGTATTTAAGTTATAGGTACTTAAAATTAGCGATATTACAATTTTCGACCCTTTACGGCTCCTAAGCACAAGGCGTGACAAAAAAATGTTGTTAACTGACTTCTGCCAGAAAATATGTTGGATCAAAAAGTTTGCATAAATTGAGTTTTGCATAATATTATAGTACCGTATGGCTATCCTATACATTTGCCTTTTAATAATTTAAAAAGATTATAAAACAGCTGTCTTCTATTGTTTTTAGATTGAAAATATAACTATGGGAGGTCTTAAGAGATATCAGAACCACCACTTTAGTTAAGTCTAAATTTCGGAGGCACGGAGGAAATAAAAAAGAACACTGTTGTACCAAATTTAAAGCTTCTATATTTATTTCAAGTTACTATCTTTATTAATTTCGAAGATATGCTTTAATGTCTTGGAAGTAGTGAGGATGGTACCCGAACAACTAGTTCAATTGATCCCAAATTTCAAGGATACATTGAAAATAATAAGAAACACCTGTGCCACAAATTTTAAGGTTCTACCTTCATTGGTTTCTAAATTCTGCTCGTTTGGTCTCAATTCGATTAAAAGCTTCTGAATCCCATTTTCTGATCTCGACCATAAGCAATCCCCGCGGTACTTTCATTAGTAATAACATAGAGTTTCAATTTAAGTCATTGGTTTTTAAGTTATCTTGTTTTTTGGATATATGAACCGTTCCAGGACCCGAACTCATGGTCCGCTTTCGCCAATATGCAGTCCTCGCCGTACTTTCATTTCTAGCTAATTCTTGAAAGTTCTATCTTTATTTTAAGTTACTATTTTTATTAATTTCACTGACAAGTTTTTAAACCTTGCGAGGTCTAAAAGAGGTGTATGAACCAACGAATCCTTCTGAGCCAGAATTTCGGGAACGCGCGGGAAACAGTAAAGGGCATCTTTATGTCAATTTGGAAGCTTCTACATTTGTTTCTTTATTAATTTCGAAGATATGGTTTAAGGTCTTCGGAGTTAGTTGGTTCACGGAAATAGGAAGAAACTTCTATGTACCAAATTGGGAGGTTCTATTTCCATTGGTTTCGGAATTACACTCGTTTGGCCTAAATTCGATCAAAAACTTCTAGGATCCGAATTCCTGGTCCGATCTCCACCGTACGCAAACACTGCCTTAGGTTTATTACTAGGAACCTACAGTGAAAACTTTATCAAAATTGGGTGATTAATGATTGAGTTATCGTGATTTTTGATATATGTTCGTTAGCCCTAAGACCGATCGGAAGTTCCAGAGTTCGAACCCATGCCGATCTCGCCTATATTCAATCCCCACCGTACTTTCACTACTAGTAACCTACATCTAAAATTTCATCAAGATAGGCCTATTAGTTTTTGAGTTATCGTGCCTACGGACGGGCGGACATCGCTAAATCGACTCGGGAGATCACGCTCATCACAAATATATATACTTTTCCAAATGCTTCCTTTAGGTGGTTACAAACACCGTATAGGGTATAATAATAAGAGTTTATTTTAGTTTTTAACTAGTAGATTTACTCAGCGTTGCGCGGGAGTATGCAAATTGTAAAAAAGCTAGTTTTGGCCAATTTTTCGAAGAACTGCTTTGATTAAAAAGAAAGACTCAAAAAAATATTTGTGGAGTCTTTTCTCTATTTCAAACAATTTAGAAGTTTTCGTAAACATACGGACGGATGGACGGACAGAGTAAAACTATGTAGGCACATTTTTACAAAATCTTTTGAAAATTTGATAAAAAATTGTAAATCATTTTTTATTCATAATATTATTTATTCAAATTACTTCTAAAAGTGTTTGACATAGATTTCGATTTAAAATTTAAGTATAAATTAAGAAAAAATATGGATATATTTAGTAAAGTTTTATACACAAATTTAACAAATCAATATACAGGGTGTCCGAGACTCAAGTACGCGCACTACACTCAGTGATTGGGGGCATTAAAATAAACAAAAAATTGTACTGGAGGGGGGGGGGTCTGTTGTGGACCCTTTTCGAGATACGAGGGATTAAAGATTTTTAGGAGACTTTTCATAAAAAAATCAATAACTTTTGAACAGCTTACTGTAGAGAGATAAAAAACAATCCATTTTGTAGAGTAAATTTTTGTGTACTAATGATCCCCATATACCCAACAGTTACAAAGTTATGAAGGTTACAAAGTTGAAGGAAATGTGATAGCGCTAACTGTTTAGTATACGATTCTAAAACTGAATCTGTAAAATGTAACAGTTTCTGTAAGAAACGTTTCCGTTTTTTGAGTTTGTTTAAATATTTGTTTAAACGTTTTGAGTTTGTTTTACTGGTACTCGGCATTTCTCGCTCAATATTTTGTATGTGAGTTATGCTTGGATTTTCATTCAAGCATCAAAATGATTTTAGATTATGTTAAAACGTCATTTAAGAATATTAAAGATGAATATGCAGAACTCGCATCAAAATGTAATGACACAATCAAATGTAATTCGGCGTCATTTAACGAGATGGCAAAGGACTACGAGTCCCTTAATGCATCTTTGAGCAGAACGTCTGACAAACAAATAGCTTCTTTGTCGCAGCAATCAATTCCAAAAATAGATGAGCTTCTTACTATATTAAATAATACTAGTGAATCAATAAAAACTTTGACGAGTAGGCTTAAATCTTCAATTATTCTACAACTTCAAGAACTCTTCGCCTCAAAGTTCAGCCAGACAAATGATTTCTCAAAAAATTTAAATGGAGAAAATGGATCACTAAGAAATGAAATTATTAATATGGTTGTCAAACTAGATGCTAGTTTGGATAGATCTTTTAATACTTTTAGATATAACCAAATGTATCTATGTCAAAATTCAAAAGATGTATGGACTCAAACGGATGAACCAGTTCAATACAGTAATTTTGAAAATGCTTTCATTTTTAACCCAATTTATTCAAAAACTGTTGAATATTCAAGTAAATTGACGCATGATGTTATAGATTCAAAATCTATTACATCCTTAGAGAATTCAAAAGCAGTAAAAGAAAATAATTCTTTACATGATGAATTACTGCAATGCGGTTCCTCTGTTATTTTGGACTCAATACCTGTTTCATCTGCATCACTTTTATCTCCATTATAGTTGATCACAGTTCAACGTCTACTTCAACATCAACGTCAGTAGTATAGATATGGGGTTTCTGGATAAAAAGCTCTAAAGCCCTGAATACAAAGCTTATAAAGCTCGTCCGTTACGTTTGAAATATAAGTTGAAAAGTGTAAACTTAAATAAATATTTATTAAGCTAATAAAGCTCGTCCGTTACGTTTGAATATAAACTGAAAAGTTTAAATTTAATTTAATATTTATTTGAAAAATTTAAAGCTTCGTTTTGAATGCAAAGCTAATAAAATTCGTCCGTTACGTTTAAAAGTTAAGCTTATTATTTATTTGAAAAATTTAAAGTTTGGTTTTGAATTCAAAGCTAATAAAAATCGTTCGTTAGATTTGAAAGTAAAGCTGAAAAGCTTAAATTTAATTCGATATTTTTTTGAAATGTCATAAAAAATTTTTAAAGTTTGGTTTTGAATTCAAAGCTAATAAAGCTCATCCGTTACGTTTGAAAATAACGCTGAAAGTTTTAAACTTAATTTAATATTTATTTGAAAAATTATAAAAACTTTTTAAAGTTTGGATAAAAATTCGAAACTAATAAAGCTCGTCCGTTACAATTGAAACATAAGATGAAAAGCTTAAACTTAATTCGATATTTTTTTGAAACTTTATAAAAAATTTTTACAGTGTGGGTTTAAATTCAAAGCTAATAAAGCTCGTCCGTTACGTTTGAAAATTACGCTGAAAGTTTTAAACTTAATTTAATATTTATTTGAAAAATTATAAAAACTTTTTAAAGTTTAGATTTAAATTCGAAGCTAATAAAGCTCGTCCGTTACAATTGAAACATAAGATGAAAAGCTTAAACTTAATACAATATTTATTTGAAAAATTTAAAGTTTGGTTTTGAATTCAAAACTAATAAAGCTCGTCCGTTACATTTGCAATATAAGTTGTAAAGCTTAAACTTAATTCGATATTTTTTTTTAAAAGTTGGTTTTGAATTCAAAGCTAATAAAACTCGTTCGTTATGTTTGAAAATTAAATAGTATTCGGTCTATTTAAAGATGAAATGAAAGTTAATTACTGAATTTATAAGTTTAAGGTCACAAATGTATTTTCTTCAGACTTTAGAAAATGAAAATATTAAAAAAGCAAAAAAGGTTAAAAAATATGTTGTAAATGACTTAAATATAAGTTATTTATGTCCTAATTTGATTATTTATAGAAATATGAAAGTTTTTAGATCGAAATTACACACTACTTATACGCAGAATCTTAACAAAATAGCTTTAAGTAATTCAGATGAAAAAAGATGCACATATTAGGTGACAATGTAAAATCTTATGCTAGATGTAAAATCTTATGACTTTTTTAAACCTTTCAGCTTAATTTTCAAACGTAACGGACGAGCTTTATTAGCTTTGAATTCAAACCCAAACTTTAAATTTTTCAAATAAATATTAAATTCAGTTTAACGTTTTTATGAACCTGAACTTACCTTTTAGAAAAAATAATAAGAAAAAAAGGAAATCAAAAAATATGTAGAAATATTTATAATTTAGACCTTGCAAATTTTTACACTGCTCCCGGCCTCTCTTGGCAAGCAATGCTTAAATTCACAGAAATAGAGCTAGCATTATTTACAGATATAAACATGTACAATTTTATAAAATCAGGAGTACGTGGTCAGTCAATGTTCTTTGCGTCATTCTGTAGCCAATAATAAATATATGAAAGAACAATTCAAATCATACATCCAAATATGTAATTTATCAAGACGCAAATAATTTGTACGGTTGGGCTATGTCCTAAGCCATACGATATAAAGATTTTGAGTGGGTTAATAACTCAATAAACGTTTTAGAAATAACTGATAATTCGGAAGTTGGTTATATATTAGAAGTAGATTTAGATTATCCAGAAAATCTTCACGACCTCCACAATGATTTACCTTTTTGCCCTGAAAATTGTTAACCAATTTAAATAAAAAGAGACAATATATAATACATTATAGAAATCTCAAGCAATGTCTTGAAAACGGGTTGGTTTTAAAAAAGATACACAGAGTTTTGAAATTTAAACAGAGTGATTGGTTAGTGAAATATATTAATTTAAATACTGAATATAGAAAAACAGCTAAAAATAGCTTTGAAAAAACTTTTTTAAATTAATGAATAATTCCGTGTTTGGTAAAACAATGGAAAACGTTGATAATAGAAAAATAATTAAAGTAGCTAATTAAGAGCAAAACCTAATTTTAATAGTGTCTCAGTGTTTGAGTCTAATCTAGTGGCTATAGAGTTAAAGAAAACTATAATACATTATAACAAACCGATTTATATAGGATTCACAATTTTAGACCAGTCTAAAATTTTAATATATAATTTTTGACTATAATTATATGAAACCAAAGTTTCAAAATAATTTAACCCTTAATTCTATAGATACAGATAGTTTTATATATACAATAACAACGGAAGATTTTTATAGTGACATAAAACCAGATCTCATTCAACACTTTGATAAGTCAGATTATGCAAAAGATAACCCATATAACTTTCCTCAGCTTAATAAGAAAGTATTAGGTCTATTTAAAGATGAAATGGGTGGAAAAATAATTACTGAATTAATTACTGGTTTAATATCAAAAATGTATTTTCTTCAAACTTTAGAAAATGAAAACATTAAAAAAGAAAAAGGGGATAAAAAATATATTGTTAATGACTTAAATATGGAGGATTAGAAAGTTCTTTATTTTATAATTTGATTATTTATAGAAATATGAAAGTTTTTAGATCGAAATTACACACTATTTATACACAGAATCTTAACAAAATAGATTCAAGTATATATTAATGTAATGTAAATACTTATGCTTTGGGACACTATGCTTTAGAGGAAATGTAATGTAAATAATATTATTTTTTTAAAAGTGTATTTGATATTACACTTAAGATTGTTTAATTATTTTTATATGTAATTATTCCTAACTAACTGTGTATATATTAATTTCAAAGAAAATAAACTCCAATAATTTTGTATTTAAACAAACCAAACTAGTTTAAGCTTGTTATTATTTGTTTTAAAACTTTTTTAGTTAAGTTTACAGTTAAATAAAAAGTTTACTTTCAACTTGAACTTGATCACGTTGTCAATTTTTATTTCATGATCACAGATTTTATTATTAATATAATTTTAAAAGTTTATTTTTTTCCTTTTTGCAAAATTTTTTTAGTTAAGTTAATACTCAAACAAAGAAAATTTCATCGTTTTTTAAGCTTTTTAACTTTAAAATTTCAGTTGGCAGTTTAATTTTCAAACAAAACGAACGAGTTTTATTAGCTTTGAATTCAAAACCAACTTTATAATTTTTTTATAACTTTTAAAAAAAATATCGAATTAAGTTTAAGCTTTTCAACTTATATTGCAAATGTAACGGACGAGCTTTATTAGTATTGAATTCAAAACAAAACTTTAAATTTTTCAAATAAATATTATATTAAGTTTAAAACTTTCAGCGTAATTTTCAAACGTAACGGACGAGCTTTATTAGCTTTGAATTTAAATCCACACTGTAAAATTTTTTTTTAAAGTTTCAAAAAAATATCGAATTAAGATTAAGCTTTTAATCTTATGTTTCAATTGTAACGAACGAGCTTTAATAGCTTCGAATTTAAATCCAAACTTTAAAAAGTTTTTATAATTTTTCAAATAAATATTATATTAAGTTTAAAACTTTCAGCGTAATTTTCAGACGTAACGGACGAGCTTTATTAGCTTTGAATTTAAATCCATACTGTAAAAAATTTTTATAAGGTTTCAAAAAAAATATGGAATTAAGATTAAGCTTTTCATCTTATGTTTCAATTGTAACGGACGAGCTTTAATAGCTTCGAATTTAAATTCAAACATTAAAAAGTTTTTATAATTTTTCAAATAAATATTAAATTAAGTTTAAAACTTTCAGCGTAATTTTCAAACGTAACGGACGAGCTTTATTAGCTTTGAATTCGAAACCAAACTATAAAAATTTTTGATGACTTTTTAAAAAAATATAGAATTAAATCTTAGATTTAAACCTACCTCAAACAAAAAAAATTTCATCGTTTTTTAAGCTTTTTAACTTTAAAAGTTCAGTTGACTGTTTAATTTTCAAACATAACGAACGACTTTTATTAGCTTTGAATTCAAAACCAACTTCTAAATTTTTCTAACTTCTAACTTATATTGCAAATGTAACGGACGAGCTTTATTAGTTTTGAATTCAAAACCAAACTTTAAATTTTTCAAATAAAGCTGCTTCGTTTAGTAGAATTTTGTGATCAACACGATCGAATGCTTTGCTGAAGTCCGTGTAAATAGCATCAACTTGGTGCCCATTTTCCATTTCATGAAGAATTTCAGAAGTGTAAACTAAAAGGTTTGTAGTTGTGGAACGACCTTTTCTGAATCCATGTTGTTGTACGTAAAGTTTTGTATTTATGATAGGTGTAATTTTGTCTACAATAATTTTTTCGAACAACTTTGGAATACATAGTTGATAGAATAGCTATACCACGGTAATTTTCGACGTATGACTTATCACCTTTTTTGTAGATAGGGGTAAGATAAGAAGATTTCCAGAAAAGATGAAAAATACCTGAAGAAAGAGATTTATTAAAGATAAAATGAAGCGGATAAGTGAGATAACTGTCACATTTGTATAAAAAAGTCGGTGGAATCAAGTCAAGTCCTATACCTTTTTTGGTATCAAGTTTAGTGATTGCTTCAAATATTTCAACTTCGGAAAGGTATAAATCCATAATAATAGGATTTGAATTATTAATTAAGTTAGAGAAATCAAAATCAATTGGCAAGGTAAAGTAAAGTAAACAATACCAAGGTATAAAAAATTGTTACCTAAGGTAACTTTAATAAATTGGTGGTCGAAAGAGTGGTAATTCCTAGTGATTAATGGCACACTAGATAAGGTATTGTTTACTGCAAGTAGTACACCACCACCACGGGAACAATTTGTAGCAAGATAATCCCGACCTTTTCAATATATCGACCAAATACTGCCCAAAATTTCTTCATTTACGAATGAATCGTTTAACCATGTTTCAGTGATAGACAGAATATTAAATTCACATGACTTAGCGTCAATATATAATTTCTTAAGCTTTCCCCTCATTTCTGAGTCATTCTAACAGTTGGAGGTAAAAGAGGGTTTAACGAGAAATTAGCATTAAGGTTATTATTAATATTATTTTTATTTGAAATATCATTATTAACATTATTATTATTGTTATTAGTATTAGTAATATCATTATTAACATTATTATTGTTCTTATCATTATTGTCATTATTATTATTACTATTATTATTATTATTATTACTATTATTATCATTATTATTATTATTATTATTATTAATAATATTAAAATAAGCGCTGGCTTTAAAGTTTCTCGTCTAGTAAAGTTTTTGTATTTAGAACTATTAGTTGTTGTGTTTTGACTAGGATGTGTTTTTTTTGTATGATTATTAAAAGAACAGCAAACGAATTTAAAATAAGTGTTTTCTGTTAAGTAGAAAGTTTATTATTATGTTTTAAAATTGTGTTGGAAGTGTTTTTATTGTCTATGAATTTTTTTATTATAGTGCCTTTTTTCCAGCTTTTGTAATTCATTATTTGACAAATTTTGAATTCGGGTACCATAACTTTAAAAGACCTATATTTAGGTTTAAATCTTTTTTTTTTTTTTTTTTTTTTTTTTAAGCGCTAACTGTTCAACTGTTAGGCTAATAAGCCTGTCTATACCATAGCTACATGTTGGAACAGGGGGTCATATTATATTCGTGTTATTAGAATTGGTCTTATTGAATTCCACATACAATTTAAACATGAGAGAGTACTAGGCCTTATAACATGTAGAAACGTCTTAGATTTCCAATATTTACAATTCTATTTTTTGTTTATATTGTAATATTTTATATTTTACTTATAAGGTATTCTATATCTGCGAGTTATATTATTCAATTAAATTATTTGTTTACATTTAGCATTTGTTTATATTTTTATATTAAAATATTTTTATTAAAGATTTATAATTATTAATTATTGATTATGCCATTAATTTGAACCCAATGTCGAATGGTAGCTGAGTCGAGTCGAAAACCAGAAAAGTTTTTTCACTTTCACTAGAATTCGAACCTGGGCCCTTCCGCATTTTATATCTAAGATTTAATTCGATATTTTTTGAAAAGTCATCAAAAATTTTTATAGTTTGGTTTTGAATTCAAAGCTAATAAAGCTCGTTCGTTACGTTTGAAAATTACGCTGAAAGTTTTAAACTTAACAAAACGAGGAAAAGCGTAGTAGAACTTTCAGGTAGTAGAGCAAAATATAAGTTGAAAACCAGATTTTTAAACTTTTCTAAGTCATTGACATTGACTATATTTTATTCAAACGTTTGCAATTTAAGTAAACTATTATTGACATATTATAATGACATAATGGCAAATTTAGTATACCCTTTTGACCTATAGTCAAACGGGTATAATAATACTTATATATAAACTAGCTATTACCCGGTGCACGTTGCCCCGCCTCTCAATGGAGTTTTAATTTAAGTTGATGTTATTGAAAAAGTTAACATAAACATTACACATAGTGTACATGTTAATTTTAAAATGTAATAAAGCAATTTTTTTAAAACGATTTTTTTAGGATTATTCTAGCAATTTTTTAAAAAATATATCAAATTTCACTTGAAACTTTTCATAATTATTAAATAATAATGAAAATAAAAAAAAAAGTTAATTCAGTTTACCTTGTTCGCCGGAAATCCACCATCCTCAACTCTATCGTTAAGGAGCACCAAATTGTCAAGAAGCACCACATATAGAAAAATTAGAGATAATCGTTTAAAATGTTTTGCAAGCTGTTTTTTAAAGTTTTTGTTTGGCAATCGGTTAAAAGAATTCGACAAAACAGTTTTTTAAACATTCCCCTAATTCAAAGAAGTTTTACCTACTTCCAAAAATTGGACTTAATTTGCTTACAATATTTTTTTTTTGACGAATCGTAGGTATGAGAAGTATATACATGTACGCATACAAAATTTAAAGTTTCTGCTTAAGAGTAAAGCAACAATAAATATGTAAAAATCTTCTGTAGCGCAATGCGTTAACGGAAATCAATAAACCTTTTTTTGAGACTTTGACCAAGTAATATTTTGCAAAATTGTACGTTATATCCTTCCAAAATTATTTTTTGGACAATCGTCGAGGCGGCAAGGGGTTAACAAATTCCAAATCTGTTAATGGAGTGAACTCATTTGAAAAAACACTAGAAGAAATAGTTCCACTCTTAGATAAATAAAAAAAATAATAAAAATAATCACGAAGATTCCGAAGTTTGTTGTAAAAATTGCGAAAAAAAGAACCAAAAACGAAATATATTACATGAAACAACAATCTAAAACGATCAAAAAATTAAATAAAATTGCATTAGATCTCAAAAATTTGTCCATTAAATATAAAAACCTTTTGAAAAAACATAAAAATATTGAAAATTATATTGGAAATATAAACAGTGCCAACCAAACCTACGATGTTATACCACAGAAAGGCCTGATAAGCAGAAAGTTCTCTCTCAAAATATTAATTTTAAGTCAAAGTTCTTTAAATCGTTGGATACCTCTTAAAAACTTACGGCCTGGCTTTAATATTTCACTTTTAACAAATTTAAAAAATCTAATTTTAGAAATGAATGATGTTGAAAAATTATACTCGTTTTTAATAGATGAAATAAAAATTAGAAAAGAACTTACTTATAATCAAGTGGCTGATGAGGTAGATGGACTTATTGACTTTGGTGATGGAGATAGAAACAATACTACTGGGGATCATATTCTAGTTTTCATGGTTTGAGGAATTGTAAGAAATGGGAAGTATATTTTATCATATAATATTGCGGGGAGTTGTACTTCAGGTGAAATTGTTAAAGACATTTTGTTGAAAAATATTCAATTGACACTAGATTTAAATTTAAATGTTAAGAAAATTATTTGCGATCAGGGTTCTAATAATCAAAATGTTTCAGATATGAAAGAAAGTTAGTACAGAAGAACCCTTCTTTAAATTTCAAACTCACAAAATTTATTCTATTTTCGATGTCCCTCATCTTTTTAAATCTTTGAAAAATACGTTGAAAAATGATCCGTCAGATAAATTTTTTGAATTTTGCAAAGCATATGAAAAATTTTTCAACAATTTTTTGCATGGAAAAAATATGAATGCAAAAATAATTGAAAGTTGTGAAACAGAATCTTAAAAATTTTATCCGGAATGGTTCGATGAGACAAATGAATGCATAAATCATATAAAGCATCTGCTTAGTTACATTATTTTAGTTTTACTAAAAAAACACAAATAGTCAAAAATTAAGAATTTTGTAAGAATAATCTAAATTGAGTTTATTTATATAAGGTACGTACGTATACCGTAAAGTTCTGAATACAATACCCGGGTACTCTAATTGGAAAATGGCAATATTCTGAAAAAATAAAAAATCCAATTAGTATACCCAGGTACACTAATTAGTTTTCTATACCCGGGTACACTATTCGGAACAACAAAAAATTATATATGATAGGGAATGTATTATGGAAAATAAAGTTAAAGCAATTAGTATAATTCACGAAACAAAATAACTATATTACTTATTCAAAATAAAAAAAATATATATACATAGCTTATTAATAATAAAAAAAATTTGCAAATATACATTAATTCATTAATAATAGAAAAACTAGATACATTTATTAAGATATAGTCTGATTAAATTTTTTAAATAATTTTTTAAACTATTACTTATTAGCCATTTAAACCAATTCGAAAAGCTCCTGTGTATCAACTTCACTGGAAGTTTCGCTGATATATTCATCATCATTAGAAGAAGTCTGACTATCAATTACACGTTCATCAATAGTTTCTATATCATCATCAAAATTCGCTAAGTTTGCATTAGCTTCATCAACCCCGACCAACTCATAAGTTGTATTATTTGATTCGGTTTGGATTTCAGAAATATTTGATTCATGTACGTCCCCGCAAGATTTAAGAATGTTTTGAAGGCGACTATTTAATTTTTCCAAACATATTTCTTTTCCAAACTCTCCAACTCCGCAACACTCAAATGACCTTTCAATGATTTCTGGCGAAATTTGTTTTAAAATTGAAGATGTAAAATCAACAATATCTTGATAAGTCGGTTTTTTCCTGTATCCTTTTTTTGTAAATTCCTCTTTACCATTTATAAGCCAATCATTCCAAGCAGCTCTCATAAAATTTTTAAATGGATAGTTAATTGAAACATCCAATGGTTGTAAAAATGATGTAGTTTTTGGAGGTATTTTGATTGACTCTGCAATGCATAGCTTCTTTAGTTCTTTTGTCACTTCATCCATTAAATGGCAACCATAAGAATCCATTATTAAAAGTAACTTTTCAATACCAAAAAAACTGTTCTCTTTATGGAAACAGGTTTTCATCCAACGTAACATTAAATCTGTGGTCATCGAACCACCCAAACTAACACAATGATCGATGTCTTTTGGCAAATTAACTTTTGGAATTTTTTTTAATCCTTTTAGTATAATCAGAGTGCGTACCAATTTTCCCGCAGCGGAGATACATAGAACAACAGTCAAACGAATAACTACCTACCTAATTTGTTTTGGTAAAATTAATGACTTTATTTATAAAATAATGAGATTTATTTAATACAAAATTGTAATAAGGTAAGGTAGTATAGATAAAATAGATAAGGTAGGTAAATGAGTTATTTGGTGCAGGGTCAGTACTCCCAGGGTCATAAGTCCCTTAGGGACTTATGACTCACTTAGTGGGTCATAAGTCCCTAAGGGACTTATGACCCACTTAAAAATTTTTAGGTGGGACATAAGTCCCTTTACAAGTGGGTCATAAGTCCCTTTATTAAATTATTAGTTCCTTTAGGGACTTATGACCCACTAAGTGAGTCATAACTCCCTTTTTTAAATTTTGAGTTATAAAATCATATAACTTAAATTGTGTGATTGAGTGTAATATATGAAAGTCGAAATTTTGAAATAATTTCTGAAAGTCTTTTCTGATCTTTATAATTTAAAGTATGATAATATAAAAATATATGTAAGTAAAATATTAGATGTACAACAATATGTATTTTTATATTTATCTATGCGAGATACTATATTAAAAAGCATATTTAAGTTGGTTAACAAATCAAAGTTAACCCTTTTTCCAGAGTATTAAGGAATTCTGGTTGTTTTCTTCATTTTGGAAAAAGGGAATACTCTGATTTCGAATTCAACCCCAAAATGTGTAATATTACTAATAATTTTTAAGCTGAGAACTGTATAAGGGAGTTATGACCCACCACGGTGAGTCAAAACTCCCTAGGGTCATAAGTCCCTTAGGGACTTATGACCCACTTTAATGAGTCATAAGTCCCTTAGGGAGTTATGACCCACTAAGTGGGTCATAAGTCCCTAAGGGACTTATGACCCTGGGAGTACTGACCCTGCACCGAGTTATTTATCTAGGATTTATAATTTTTTTTATTACTTTAATAAAAAATTTTAATAAAAATTTATAATTTTTATTAAAACAGTCAAAACATAATTCCAATATAAAGTTCGAAGTTTATTTGCGAAAAAACAAATCCAATTAGTGTACCCGGAGTACTTTATTCGGGGGGGTACTGTATTCAGAACTTTACGGTACATATTTTACTGGTTTTTATAATTGATTTAAAAATAATTAATGAATACACTATACGGAGTTTAAATTTATTTTTGAAATGACAAAATATATTTAAATAAGTGATGAAAAAATATTATGACTAATAGTGAAATTAATACTTCGAATATAATGTCAATGCACTCAAAAAAACCTGTTAACAAGTGCGAAATATACTGTTGGAGCTTCAATGTTAACGTTTTATTTTGGAAAACATACACTGCTGAATAAGTTACTGTTTTATAAAAGCATAAAAGTTTTAATTTTGAAGACCTAGTAGCCTTTCAATGGGGAAGATTCCCAAATGTTAGCTTAGTAAACTTATGATGGATCTGCCGCCCTCCTGCTGCCCCACCATTCCATTTCTTTAGGTTCAAGGAAATCAATTGTGAACTCCACCAAAATTTGGAGTTTTACCTAGAATTTTATTATCTAAGCAAAAATGGTTAAAACTAAGAGATAATTTCTTGAATTTAAAGAAACCCTTTGAAATTTAAGAAAAACCCTTAACATTTGTTGAAATATAATGCTGATGTTGCAAATTTCGTATATTTGTAAAAAAAACTTTGAACAGGTTTTCAAGTTATAGGTGTTTAAAAATAGCAAAATTTCAAAAAAAATATTTGTGGAGTTAACACATTGTGGCCCAACAGCTTTTTATAGGTTTTTTCGTTACTTTGCTATAAATTAGAAATTGATTAACCGATTGACTTCAAAATTTGTATATGTGTTCCTCTTTGAGAATGGAGTTCACTCTATTAACAGACTTGGAATTTGTTAACCCATGCCGCCCGACGATTGTCCAAAACATAATTTTAGAAGAATACTACGTCCAGTTTTGTGAAATATATACGTCTTATACGGCTAGAAGGTAGACTCAGAAAATTATAATAATTCTGTAGCGCAAGAATATGAGAACTAGTAAAGAAACAGTCAGTCGGTGCAACGGACTTAGAAATACCCTCACCTATTTTGTTCAAATTTAATTAGATATCCATATCTACAATGTCCTAATTATATATCACCTATGGTAATAATTCAATAAAATATGTGATATAATAAAAATTAAAACAAGTAAAGAAACAGTCAGTCGTTGCAACCGACTTAGAAATACCGTACACCTATTTGGTTCAAATTTAATGGGAAGTCCATAAATTATTTTAAAACCATAAAAGCTGTTATTAGTTTGATCGTAAGACATAACTAACCAAACTAACTTTATAATACTAAAAACATTTTCTAATTACTTTTTCTAATCAAAAATATTACAAATTCTTACTAATTTATCTATTTAAAAATATTAAAAAACAAAAAAACTTGAAATAAATGAAAAAATATTTATTTCAAATCAATTACAAAAGTGAAAAAAATTTGAATATTAAAACAATAATAAGCTTAAACTAGTTTGAGTCTTTGAGTATTGCAAATTAAGCTTGGTTGTTAGGATATCAGTTATGTTTAAATTTCAAATTAAAACAGTAATAAACTTAAGATATTGTGCTTACTGTTCTTAATTAAATATGAAAAGTTTTTAAAGTTTGGTTTAAATGCAAAGTTAATATTATAAGAGTTTAAGCTCCGTACTGCTTCCATTTAAAAAACCAAATTGGTGGTCATCAATTAGTTATAAATTAGTAAAAAACGTAATTAAACGACGTTTAATAGCTTTTTCAATAATTTTTGATAGACAGTTTGTTAAGGTTATCGGTCTATAATTATTACAGTCCATTTTATCCCCTGATTTAAAAATTGGAGTGATAGTACATAATTCGTACTATCATTGAGCTGAATATTCTTAATTAGATATGAAAAGTTTTTTAAATATCAGTTATGTTTAAATTTCCAATTAAAACAGTAATAAGCTTAAGCTAGTTTGAGTCTTTGAGTATTATAAATTAAGCGGTTAGGATATCAGTTATGTTTAAATTTTAAAATAAAACAGTAATAAGCTTAAGATATTGTGCTTACTGTTCTTAATTAAATATGAAAAGTTTTTAAAGTTTGGTTTAAATACAAAGTTAATGTTATCAAAGATTAAGCTTGATTTAATATTTCCGTGAAAAATTTAAAAAATTCAAAGCTGATAAAGCTCGTCCGTTATGTTTGAAAATTAAGATTCCAACTGCCATTTTAAAGTTGAAAAGCTTAAAAAATCGATGGAAATTTTTTGTTTGACTATTAACTTAACTGCAAAAGTTTTGAAAAAAATGAAACAAATAAACGTTTGAAATTATATTGTTAATAATATAAAGGCGTGATCATGAAATACAAATTGAAAACGTGATCAAGTTCAAGTTAAAAAAAAAAAAAAATATATATATAAAACTTGGTTTTAAAAAGTTGTTTTTAATATTAAATAACAGCATAGCATGTTTTACTAAAGGTTAATAAATTATTATTCATTAAATAATATCTTTTTTATTTATCCATGAATCATTGTTTTTATCAAAGCCAAGCCACCTAACCAAAACTTGATTTCCTTTTTTTCTTATTATTTTTTCTACGAGGTAAACATTAGGAAATTTAACAGATGTAAGTTCAGGTTCATAAAAACTGCCTTTTATTTGTTTTTGTGTGTAATCAAGTAAATTGTATGTTATTGGATCAGTTCTTTTTATTTTCGCTATTGTATAAATTTCTGTTGACCAATTAGGTTGATAACCTTTTGCAAATATACCTTTAAATTTACTTATACGAACAAAATCTCCAACTTTGTATTTTGATTTTCGGAATACTTTTAATTTATTGTAGACAGTTTTAATAAAAATTTCTCATTTTTCTTTGTAACATTTTTAGGTGAAAGTTTAATTGTATGATGATATGTTGAGTTATATTTTTCTATTAACGATGGCAGAATAGGTAACCATTTATGTGTGCCTTGTAAACTGAATTGTGTCCACATCATGTTTTTTAGGGTGCGATTGAAACGTTCTACAATTGATGCTTTTAGTTCTGAATATGTATGATAATGGTTAATTTTATATTTCCTCATTAGATTTTGAAATTTTTTGTTGAAAAACTCCGTACCTTGATCAGATTGTAAATTATTTGGTTTTTTACCAGCACGCTGAAAAATATTTTTCATTGCGATTAAAACATTATCAGCGCTTTTGTTTTTAATCGGTTCAGCATACGCAAATTTTGAAAATGTATCAATAACGGTTAATAAATATTTATATGCCTTATTAAATTTTGCATATGGAATCATTTCAATCAAATAAATTTGCCAAGTATAATTTAAACCCTTTTGAATAAATTTTCTTCGTGTAAAGTTTCTTCTTGCGCCTCTATGAATTTCTGACACAACTTGTAGCCTCGACATTATTCTCGTACCATTTAATTAAATTTTCTAAAGTGATTCTATAATTTTCTATTGTGTGACATTCACATGTGTCCGGTCCAGAAGTAGAATTATCATATGCCCACGGACAAAGGGTAAAATGAGTACCATAAATTGAAGTGAATTTATTTACTCCAGAAAAGTTTTTAATGTGTTTATATAGATGTAATATTAGTTTCTTATGATCATCTAATAACACGGAGGAATAAATATTTAAGAACTCCTCCACTTCCATAATTCAAAATGACTGTACTAAGAATATGCTCGCTGCTCCAGTAATCCAGAAATTTCTGCTATTCCAAAAAATCTAACTTTTCCTTATATAGACTTTTATACCAGTATCCCAAAAGAATTTAGTGGTAATGAAAATAAACCTACGTTAATTTTTCTAGATGACTTAATGTTACATTCTGCAAATAAAGAGGAATGTGAGCTATTTACTAAAGGTTCACACCATCGTAATTTATCTATTATATTGTTAACACAAAAGGTTTTTCATCAGGGAAAATTTTCAAGAGATATTTCATTAAATTGTAAATATTTAGTGCTTTTCAAAAATCCTCGAGACAAATCGCACATTTTTCCTCTTGCTAGGCAACTATATCCAGAAAATATAAAGGGTTTCTTGAGAGTGTATAATGAGTCAACATCAAAACCTCATGGTTATATTGTGTATTATAAGAACTAATATTTTTTCCAAAGAATATTGTATATGATGATATAAAATATCATCGGCACAAAAAGCAAAATTAAAAAAACATAAAAAACAATTAAGATTTCTAGCCTGTGCTAAGAAAAGTATAAAGCCAAAAGAAAAATATTAGTTCAACATGGTGGGTTTTTACCAACTTTAATCGGAACTATATAATCTGGTGTAATAGGGAAATTACTCAGTAAGACATAATGCAGCGAATGATTGTTATATCACCAGAAATATTTTCAAAATTTAGTAAATTATTTCAAGATGATAAAAACTTGGATTTATTAGATCAAAAAATTAAAAAAGTTTTATGTGATAAAAACTTAAAACCGTTGCAAAAATGGTACTTATATCGTTAAAAACTCCTCAAATATGGAATTAACAAAAGACACGCAAAAACATTACCAGAAAAGGCTAATAATCTTACATTTGATACAGGCACTCAAACAAAATTCTTTTCTAAACGAAATGCATATACAGAAACTGAATTACCTAAATACAAATCAACATCAACACAGACTAATTTTGTACCATTAGTTACTGATGAAGTGTTTGAATATAATCCTAAAAAAGAGTATTAAGATATGGATATCGATTTAGATGATGAAAATTCATTTAGAAAATTAGCTCAAACTGAAGTGTTGAAAGACAAAAAACTAGTACAAAGACCATCTCTAAGTTCTGATTATCGAATGTTTGAAACACCAAGTGGTGATGTAATTACCGTTGCTGTACCATCTCCTGAAAAAAAGAAGACACTAAGATCGGCCGGTAGTTCAATTTCCTCAACTATACTTTCACAGTTTCCTGAAACAAAAAAACGAAAATTAAAACCTTTACTAAGAAGTTCAAAACTAAGAACTTCATTAACACCGGAATGGACAACACATAAATAGTGCAACATTTTATGTCTTAAAAGAAGTTAACAAAGATGGATAGTCAAGATGACACTTTAGCTTCATTTGAAAATAAATTGCCAATTCACTTTGATTTAAGAAACGGAAACTGGAAAGTAGGTCTTTCAGAAGTTTATCTGAATGATTTCCTACAAACGGAAAAATTTAACAAGGAGAATTGTGCTCTCATTAATATTGGAGAGTATAATGTTTATGTAAGAAACATTGAAAAACCTCTTGAAAAAATTAAAGTAACGAAATCTATAGGTTACACATATTATTCATATGACGATTCGGAATTACATTTGGATGATTGAAAATTTAATTTTTTGCCAACACTTATTAAAAATATAACCCCTAATCCGGGATTTACTCGAAACCAAGTTTTCAAAGAATTTTTTAATGAAGTTTTAACATATATCTCTAATACCAAAAATTATGATAATTTAATTTTTCAAAAAGGAGCAGATCAAAACAAAAAAGGTTTAATTCAAATATAGCTCTTTTTCAGTAATCGACTTATTCAGTTCATGCTTGTTTAGTGATTTACTAACATAGGCTATGGGCTTATCACTTCCTATAACTCCTTGAGATAGTAC
This sequence comes from Dolichopus griseipennis, assembly GCA_963082915.1. Lineage (NCBI taxonomy): Eukaryota > Metazoa > Arthropoda > Insecta > Diptera > Dolichopodidae > Dolichopus > Dolichopus griseipennis. The sequence continues at coordinate 153,743,827 of OY720441.1, read as the reverse complement.
TGCATCTAACGCATAATTCGATGCATCTGTAGTTAGTATAAAAGGTTCAGAGAAATTTGGGTAACTTAATATTGGTGGGTTCATTAGTTTTTGTTTCAGTTTTTCAAACGCTTCATTTTGTTCTTTTTCCCAATTAAATATTTGTTGTTTTTTTAGAAGTTGGGTAAGTGGCTTAGCTATTTCTGCAAAATTTTCTATGAATCTCCTATAGTAATTGCAGAATGCTACAAATCTTCTTACCTCATCAGCATCCTTGGGTGCTGGATAATTTTTTATAGTTTGGTACTTGTCTGGATCTGTTTTAATTCCTTCTGATGTTATAACTATATATACTTCAGGTTTCAAAAAATTACATTTTTCTGGATTAAGTTTTAAATTATATTTTTGTAAACGTTCTAAAACTTTAATGAGATTTTCATTGTGATCTTTTAAATTTGATCCAAATACTATGATGTCATCTACATATAGGAATGCAGCTTCTTGTAGTCCACTTAGTGCGACTGGAAGGATTCTCTGAAAACTATTTGTAGATATTTTTAGTCCAAATGGTAATCTCTTGAATTGGTAATGTCCTTTATTCGTTGAAAACGCTGTCATTTGCCTAGATTTGTGATGTAAAGGTATTTGGTGAAAAGTACTTGTCATATCCAGTGTAGAAAAATACTTTGATTTACCCAATCTATCTAGTACATCATCCAATCTTGTCAATGGAAATTTATCGTCTTTAATTTTCTTGTTTAAAAATCTGAAATCTACTACCAACCTCCATTTTTTATTTCCATCTTGACTTTTTTTTGGAACAATTAACAATGGTGAGTTGTACGGACTAGTAGAATGTTCTATTATGTCATCTTTCATTAACTTTGAGACTTGTTTCTCCATTTCTTCTAATTGGACATTAGGTGTTCTGTAGTTCTTTGTATACACTGGTGTTTTGTCTGTCATCGCAATTCTTTGTTCATAAAAATTATTTATTGATAATGGTTCATTATCAAGATGAAAAATGTTCTGAAATCTATTGCAAATGTTTAAAATTGAATTTTTTGCTGATTCGTCTAAGTTATCTACTGTTAATATTTTTTTTAATTTTTCAAATCTCTCTGAATTTTTGTTTTTATTATTGTGATTTAAAGATAGTATACTGTATTCTTTTAATGGTTGAACTTCTATTTCTGTTGTTTTGATTGTTACTGGTGTCTCTCTTGTGTTTAAAACTTTTACATGTTTTATGCCATCTGCTGGTATTAATAAATTTGCCAAGAATACACCTTTTACTATTTCTTTACCTATAATCAAACTATCTTCTTTTATATCTAAATTTATTGCTAGTTCTGCTTCCATTCGAGGTTGAATTGTTATATTTGATATTGTTTTGTTATTTATGGTCATTGGTAATATTATATCTTGTTCTTGTTGTGATATTACTAGTGTGCATGTTTCATAATCTATTTTACATTTATGTTTTTATAGCAAATCTCTACCTAGGATACCATCTGTTGATATGTTAATATCTTTTTCTATAATATGGAAATCATGATTAATTATTTGGTCTTCTATTATTAGCTCTAAATTTGTTATACCCTTAGTATAAATTTGTTTATTTGTAATGCCATTAATCTGGCATATTTCATCATTTATTAATTCTTGATTTATAATATTGTTTTTACATATTGATATATCTGCCCCTGTATCTATTAATAGAGTCAGATCATAATCATTTTTTGTTCTTACTTTAATTAGATTTGTGAATTTATTATTGCTGTTGATGTTAATTAGCTTCTTGGATTGGCTTTGCACATTCCTTTGCATTTTGTTTACATACTCCGGGTTTCTTCGGCCGGGGCCGCTGAAGTTTCCCTGGTTGTTATTATTATTATAGTTGTTGTTATTTTGTTTCATGCGATTGTTATTATTAAAGTTGTTATTGCGGTAATTGTTATTGCCTCTATTATTGTAGCAGTTATTATTCTAATTGTTATTATTCTAATTTTAGTCTTCTAAAATTGTTTTGTCTATTGAATTAATTTCTGAAATTATTTGTTCTAAAGAACGTGACATTATTTTGCCGAGAGTTATTGTGATCATTTTCAAATAGCTTTGAATCGCTTCTGTCAATGTTTTAGGTTTTGTGGTATAACTATCGCTCTAAATGTTTCATTTAGGCCATTTTTGAATGTATTTAAACCTAGTTGGTCATTAAGCTTTACTATTATCCCTCTATTCTCATTACCTTGTTCTGCAATTTGTAATTCATTTAATTGTGCTATGAGTGTTTCTATTTTTGTTGCAAAAACATTAATATCTTGATTCACTTGATTTATTCTTGTTAGTTCAGTGAGAATCTTTGCTGAGTTTTTATTCGATTTGAAATTTTTTGTTAAAATATCTTTTAATTTTTGTACTGTAGTTATTTCTTCTTCATTAATTAATCTATTTTTGACTTTATCTGAGAACTTGGTGGCTAAAATGAATTTTATTAATTTTGTCTTTTCAGTTTCATCTTTCAAGGTGTCAGCATAGAATTCTATTAACCCTAAGAAATTTGATATACGTTTTACGTCTCCTTCAAATAGTGGGATTATTTTTATTGCTGCTAATTCAAAATTTGCCATTTTTTGTTCTTCTGTATTAATTTCTTCTGTTTCAATTTTAGGCTAAAGATATGTTTTAATTTGTCTTATGATTTCTTTAGTTTTTAATATAGACTCAAATTGTATATTTCCTTTTTGTTCAAAGTATTCCCAAACCTCATTAATTTCTTTATGTTTCTCTTGTATATAAGTCACAGTATAAGTTCTGGTTGCGTTCTTTTTTAATGTTCGTAATAAGTTTTGAAGTCTTTGTATTTTCTCATAGTCCATAGGATTTCAATGTGATTTTAATGTAAATTATTTTTATTTTAGTTTTTAAATTTATTCTTAAGAAAATTTTTACAATATAACTTTTTTTTTTTTAAAATGACAGTTTAATAATTATATAATATAAGTTTAATAAATTTAATAAGTTTAATAATTTTAATTAAAAAAAAAAGAATTCAGTTTGAATTTCCATTTATCTTGGTCTTCCTGTCTGTTGATTTACTTGATGTTATGTATTCTCTGCTTTCAGAATTGGGTGAACTGTTATTTTTTTTTTTTTTGTTGAGTCGTTCACTACACTATATATCCAAGGTATATAGATTTTAATTGGTATTATATTCCGAGTTAAATTTTTGATTTCTACTGCGCATCTACGTCATCTGTGTTGGGTAAATAATTTTGTCCTTGAAGTAACTGACATATTTACATATAAGAAGTAAATACATATTTTGTATAGGCAAAATTAAACATCTTCATAATATTGAACGAAGGGCAATATTTTTTAATTTTAAAATTATAGTTTTTTATAATATAAGAATTAAAATTTAAAAACAAAGTCGTTTGTTTATAATTGAATGTTAATGCATAATATCGTAACATACCTAATTTTTTTTTTCAGAATTGTTATTTGAATAAAAAAGCATTGTGTATATTATTTTATAGAATTGTTTTATTAATTTTTCTCCGTTTTTTTTCATTAACATATTCAATCATTTCATGGTTTAAAATTCTAATTTTAAAAGACATTTTACACCTAAAATACAATTTTTTTATCTCCTTTTCTAAATCAATTTTGTAAGATTGAGTTAGGAAGTTTTCTTTATTGTTAGGAAGATACATTTATTTTTTTCTTTAAGTGACTGGCATTCTTTCTGCAGCTTTAAATTTTCTGCTTTTAGTTCTTTTAATTTGCTGAAAAATTTCAAAATTTATTAATTAAGTTTCAATATTGCTATGTAATGTAATATTATTTTATTACCAGTCTTTGGCATCTAAACCAGACTGATTTAAACTATCAGTACTTGTTGATTTAGAGGCATATGTGGTGGTTTTAATATCATTTACAATATTTACATCTGCAATTTCAACAGAAACAGATTTACTTGTTTCTGGTTGATCCCTTGCAACACTCGATTCTCTGAATTAAGAAATATATTGGTTATTTTTTAAGAAAGCTTTAAATAGAAAGTAGGATAATTACTTACAATATTGCTTTGATCAAAGCTTTTCGATTCCTTTTATCTTGCCTTTCCTGTCGAGGTGCCAAGTCAGCTTTGGGGATATCTACAATACTCAAATTTTCTGTTGGAATAGCGTCTGGTTTCAATTTTTTACTATTTCGAGGTTAATAATTTAGCAACTCATGCTGTAAATTGCGTACATAATGTTCTTGTTTAAAATGTCGGGAACACACAAAAGAATTTTTTATAACAAATTTGTCTTTTCGTTTACACTTTTGAATCCAAATTTTTAAATATTTGTTGTCTTTTGGAAATCTAAAAAATTTTACTTTACTTTGGTTGCTAACCAATTCAATTTTATTTCTTTTCAATCTCTTATCATTACTACTTTTGCAGCCATATACTGCACAAATCGCCATATTTCTTAATATTTAATTTTTAATTTACTTCTATAAATCACTATAAATCAGATCTTTTAAAAAATCAAAATATATTAACACTTTAAACTTTGTAATAAATATAAACAAACATCAATCTTCATATTCTATATTAAAAAGACCACCACAGACAACGTCATTTGACATAAAATTGCTGGAATGAGACAGCAATACACATGCGCAAAATAATACTATTAAAATCTATATACCTTGCTATATATCCAGGTAAGTGCAGGGTCGCCATGTTATAATATTTTTGTCGTAGATTGTCAAAGTCTTTTCCTAACACTTCTGATCAGCCAAATATAATTTGCCATAAAATTGCTGGAATGAGACAGCAATACACATGCTGAAACAAAAAAAAAGATATTGTTATATTTCGAGTATGATTAACTCTGATTTTTATTTAAAAAGTACAGGGTTTATATACAATTTTTGATTCTGTTGAATCCATAAAAATTTTATCTAGAGCAATAAATTATTGTAATTTATTGCTTAGTTACAAAGAATTTCTATTAAAGAAAGTATCATAATATTCTTGACCTAATTCATTTCCATGTAAAGATCAATAACCAAAAATATGAATTATAAAAAAAAACTATATGAATCATTGTCATTCGTTATATTCACAACAAATATTTAAAAATGAAATTTGATCATACTAAAACAAAATTAATATATTTGTATGTACATGCAATGCATTGCACTTGCATTCATACAAATATTAGCGAACAGATGTTCCCACTTGAAATTGTTGACCTATGTCAGCATTTTTTATCTACATTAATGTTAACTAATAATTATTATTTGTGATCGTTTACATTTGTGGAAATTATTTTATGTACAAAATCTTTTTATGTATTTGGTCAAGATATACTACAAGTATAAACCAAATTTAAAAAACTTTTCATATCTAATTAAGAATATTCATCTAAATAGCTTAAGCTTATTTTTGTTAATTTATAAAACTTTTTTTTAATTTTCACGGAAATATTAAATCAAGCTTAAACTTTGATGATATTAACTTTGTATTTAAACCAAACTTTAAAAACTTTTCATATTTAATTAAGAACAGTAAGCACAATATCTTAAGCTTATTACTGTTTTAATTTTAAATTTAAACATAACTGATATCCTAACCGCTTAATTTATAATACTCAAAGACTCAAACTAGCTTAAGCTTATTATTGTTTTATTTTAAATTTAAACATAACTGATATTTAAAAAACTTTTCATATCTAATTAAGAATATTCAGCTCAATAGCTTAAGCTTATTTTTTTAAATTTATAAAACTTTTTTTTTAATTTTCACGGAAATATTAAATCAAGCTTAAACTCTTATAATATTAACTTTGCATTTAAACCAATCTTTAAAAACTTTTCATATTTAATTAAGAACAGTAAGCACAATATCTTAAGCTTATTACTGTTTTAATTTTAAATTTAAACATAACTGATCTCCCAACCGCCAAGTTTAATTTAAAATACACAAAGACTCAAACTAGCTTAAACTTATTATTGTTTTAATTTGAAATTTAAACATAACTGATATTTAAAAAAACTTTTCATATCTAATTAAAAATATTCAGCCTAATAGCTTAAGCTTATTTTTTTAATTTATAAAACGATTTTTAATTTTCGCGGAAATATTAAATCAAGCTTAAACTCTTATAATATTAACTTTGCATTTAAACCAAACTTTAAAAACTTTTCATATTTAATTAAGAACAGTAAGCACAATATCTTAAGCTTATTACTTTTTTAATTTTAAATTTAAACATAACTGATATTCTAACCGCCAAGCTTAATTTAAAATGCTCAAACTAGCTTAAGCTTATTATTGTTTTAATTTAAAATTTAAACATAACTGATATTTAAAAAACTTTTAATATCTAATTAAGAATATTCAGCTTAATAGCTTAAGCTTATTTTTTTTTTAATTTATAAAACTTTTTTTAATTTTCGCGGAAATATTAAATCAAGCTTAAACTTTGATAATATTAACTTTGTATTTAAACCAAACTTTAAAAACTTTTCATATTTAATTAAGAACATAAGCACAATATCTTAAGTTTATTACTGTTTTAATTTGAAATTTAAACATAACTGATATCCTAACAACCAAGCCTAATTTAAATACTCAAAGACTCAAACTAGTTTAAGCTTATTATTGTTTTGATTTGAAATTTAAACATAACTGATATTTAAAAAACTTTTCATATCTAATTAAGAATGTTCAGCTAAATAACTTAAGCTTATTTTTTTTAATTTATAAAACTTTTTTTTTAATTTTTACGGAAATATTAAATCAAGCTTAAACTTTGGTAATATTAACTTTGTATTTAAACCAAACTTTAAAAACTTTTCATATTTCATTAAGAACAATAAGCACAATATCTTAATTTGAAATTTAAACATAACTGATATACTAACAACCAAGCTTAATTTAAAATACTCAAAGACTCAAACTTGTTTAAGCTTATTATTGTTTTAATTTGAAATTTAAACATAACTGATATTCTAACCGCTAATCTTAATTTAAAATACTCAAAAGCACAAAACTTTTTACTTATCACAATTTTATTGCATAACTTTAGGAGAACTGCCGAAAAAAGCTCCTCCTGCCGCTGAAACGGCATATTCATACTACTCTCAAATCGATCAAAAGCTTCTAGAATCCGAACTCATTATCCGAACTCGACCAGAACCAATTCCCTTGGTACTTTCATTACTAGTAATCTAAAGTTTAAATTTCATCAAAATAGCGGCATTATTTTTTGAGTTATGGTGTTTTTAAGATATATGTTTGCTAGCCTTTGAAATTTTCAAATGTTCCAGAACCCGAACCCATGGTACGATTTCGCCCATATGCAGTCCCCGTCATACTTTCAATACTAGTTAACCCTTGTATACAATTGGAACGTTATATTTTAATATTAAGTTATTATTTTTATTAATTTCGATAATAAGCTTTTAAACCTTGGGAGGTCTAAGATAGGTACTGAACCACCACTCCAATTGATCCAAAATTAGGGGGACGCGCAGGAAATAGTAAAGAACAACCATGTGCCAAATGTAAAGATTCTATATTTGTTTCTTCAATTTCAATCTTCAATTAATTTCAAAAAAACGTCAAGTCAAGTCAGGTGAACAGACGTATATTTTTTTTGCTGAAAAACTAAATTATTTTATAGAGTTAAAAAAAATTAAAATAATTATCAAAAGTTTATATAAAAATTTTCAAAAAATAGTTAATTAAAATTAATTGCAAAATAAAAATAATAAAATAGAAATTAACATATTTAACAATTAAAAACCAAACAAAAAATTGATTAACCTATAAAAATGAACAATCGAAAATATACACATATATATTTTGATATATAATATATAATAAAATAACAATTTGATAATTTATGATAATATAATTTAGAGATTGTGATAGCGAAAAAAAACAAAATATAAAAAATAAAAAATAAGTATACTATAAAATAAAAACAGTGCTTTGTCAAGGATTAAGATACATAAATAGTAAAATAATTATGTCATAACTTCAGTGCGTTTCGTGCAATGAAAATATTACATCAAAGCAAAAAAGAGGACTGCACTGTGGTGGTGAGTGTAAAGCGCTTTACCACCTCAAATGCGCAGTTATCCCGGATGATATCTATAATGACGTTGTGACTGGAAGAAGAATATGAACTTGTCCAAAATGTCCAAATTTATCTCACAACGAATCATTAGGTGTAACCAGTTTTATAGAAATAGTAAAACATGGCGAAGACACTGAGAAACCGGATAGAATAACAAGTACTCCTGGAAACAAAAATGTAAGTACTATTGAAGTTCAGTAAAAATCTCATAGCAATATACCCAGTAATATAATATGTAATGAGCTATTATCACTGGATTTAAATGATTGTACCCTAGACATTAAACTGGCAAAGTATCTAAAAATTATGGGCACTACGATAATGGAAATACATAAATCACAAAATTATTTTAGTGTACAAATGGACGAAATTATAAAACAAAACAAATTTATCCACCAAGAAAATCAAAATCTAGAAAAGCTATTGAATGTATCACAGGAAAAAGTAGAGAATTTAGAGAAAAAAGTTAACAAATTGGAAGTATTGTTAGATGCTCCAACCCAGGAAAAAAATAAAAACAATATTGTTTTGGCCGGTCTACCGTCTGAAATCCAAGATTGCAATAAAGTGGTATTTGATATTGCCAAAAAAATCAACGCTAGTATTACTGATGGAGATATAAAAAAAATTTCACTACTACAACGACATTCTGAACAAGACAAAAAATCAGAAAATCTATATATCGTTGAATTGAATTCGCAAAATGCAAAAGATGAGCTAATGTTAAAAAAAAAATCATATAAAAACTTATTTACTGCAGAATTCAATTTAGTTCAACAAGGAAATAAAGAAATATTTTTTCGACACCATTTATCTCCACTTCAATCGAAACTGTATTATGAAGCCAGGAAAATTAAGACAACTCAAAACATGCAGTTCCTATGGGTTAAAGCAGGAAAAATATACTTACGCCAAACTAATAACTCCAAGGTATACTCTATTAATAATCATAATGATATTATCTTTATTAAAATCATTTTTAAAATTAATCAATAACTATATAAAAATTAAAAACACTTTTCATTTTAATTTTGTAATTTGTATTAAATATATTTTTTTTCTTGAATTATACAAGCAATTTTTCTATATACATCTTTATAAAATTAACATTCATTTCGAGTTTTTAAAAAACAAATATTTCTTATACTGCTACATTCATACTTCTATTTTTTTCCAAATTTCCAAGCTACATTTTATATAATATTATATTTAACAAGCTACATTTCATTAACAAAATTTATTTCATATATTTTCTTAATTTATTAACAAAAAATATTTTTTCTTCTAACAATCAATATTCCAATAACAAAATATTTTGCTTTTATTATTATAATAACAATATTAAAAACATCTTTTTATTCTATAAATTTATATCTTTACAAAATTTTTTATTTTATTTTTTAATCTTACAATTAAATTATAAACAATATTTTTTCAAAAATTAAACACTTATTTAATAAACTTTTTGCACTCTTTTTTTTTTTAATATTTAAAATTTATTTACAAAACAAACACTTTTGACGACATGAAATTGTCAACACTAATGTCATCCGTTCTTATAACATATGAATATTATATAATACACATTTTATTAATTGCATTTAGTAAACAACAATTTATTCATAATAACTTACACTATTTCACTCTTTCTCTCTTATGGTAGAAACAAATAATAATTCGATTGATATGCATTACCATATCAAGCGTACTAAACTTTTTTTTTGTGGATAATAAAACAGCTGATAAATTATTTATTTATTATAAGATATCGTCTCCATTTATTAATATTTAATAATTTATTTTTATTGGTTCTTTTTACTATGAGTTCCAACAACATCGAAAACGTTGAAAATGATATCAGAGTAGAGCATTATTTAAATTTTGATAAATCAACTATGTATACAAATTTATAAAAATAATTTAAATATTATAAACCTTAATATTCAAAGTTTTAATTGAAGATTTTGTCTGTGATGTGCACGTGATTGTGTTAACAGAAATTTGGTTACACGTCTCCGAGAATGAATTTTTTAACATTCCTGGTTTCACTCCTTACTTTGCTAATAGGCTTAATGCGTATGGTGGGGTCGCTATTTACGTTAAAAATGGTATTAACAGCAATATAGTTTTGAGTGAGGAGTTTGAAAAAAGCAATATATTAGGTGTAAAACTTTTAAAGGAAAATCTTAATATAATAGGAATTTATAGGTCACACGAGACACGTATCTCGGATTTCGTAACCAAGGTCAATGAAATTACCTACAAATATAAAAGGTCGGTAATAGTAGGTAATTTTAATATTAATCTCTTAAATAGAGATAGTTTATAAACAAGTTCATATGTTAATACGTTACTTAGTAACAGTTTTATTGTTTATAATAACATATCAGAAGAATACGCTACTAGATTAGGATCACAGAGTAAAACAGTTATATACCATCTAATAACTGACATAATTGAAAAAAAATATCATTTCCATGTCTTAGATACTTGTCTGTCCGATCATCAAATTTTTTTGTTAGTATTAGTCATAATCCCACGAAAACTAAAATATTGCAATACAAAACAGTTCTAAACTATAATAAAATAGCAAATGAAAGCATCTGGTCAAATCTTGACTCCTATTCGAACTTTGATAACTTTGTACACGATCTTAGCTCGGCAATCAAAAACAACACTGAAAATGTATTAATTAAAAACACAAAACATAAAAGTGAATGGATCACGGTTGAAATTCTTAACAATATTAAAATTAGAAATTCTTTTTTCAAATACAAAAAAATAAATACCCAAATAACGATAATATAAATAATTTATACCTACAATATAGATATAGAGTGAAAAAGCTAATACACGAGGCAAAAAAAAAATTCTGTTCGGATAAAATTTCACAAAATTTAGATAACAAACAATTTTGGAAATTTTATAAAGAGTTAATTTTCAACACAGATAAAAATGGTGAAAATAAATATCAATTAAAAGCTCTTCATTACAACAATAATACGCTTGACAATCCATTTGATATTTCGGAGAGAATGAATAATTATTATGTTAATGTCATTTAAGAAATACAAATTTCGAATAATGTTATTGATCAAAATTATATGAATCAATTCGGGCGATCAATATATTCTAATTTCCAATTAACAATAACTAATACAGATGAAGTCAGTGCAGCGATAAAGTCTTTAAATTCTAACGCTGCAACAGAATTTGATGGTATTTCAACCAAATTTATTAAAAGGTTCGCAGAATACCTGATTCCAGTCTTGGTAAAATTCATTAACAATACTTTCCAATCGGGTACTTTTCCACTTTCACTCAAAACAGCTATTGTAACTCCAATTTTTAAAAAAGGGGATAAAACTGATTGCTCGAATTATCGTCCGATCTCCATATTACCAGCTTTCTCGAAAATATTCGAAATTATAATTAAAAATAGGCTAAATTATTTTATAAAATCTAATGGCATTTTAAGCGAAGACCAGTTTGGTTTTAAAAAAAGATCAAATACTACAGCTGCTTGCTTACACTTATCTGATTTTATTTCTAAAAATATAGACAATAGAAAATATGTGGGATGTGTCTTCCTTGATTTTCAGAAAGCATTTGACTGCGTTGACTACGAAATAATGTTACATAAATTAGCAAAACTGAATCTTACTGACTCACAGTTGCGTTTGTTTAAATCATACCTTAGTAATCGAGAGCAAATGGTTCGGGTAAATAACATTTATAGTTCAAAAAAATCAATAACTAAAGGAGTACCACAAGGATCCATCTTGGGTCCTGATCTCTTCAAACTTTATATAGATGATATCACCCGTTTAAACATAAAAGGAACTATGCAGTTATATGCAGATGATGCGGTGATTAAGTATGCTGCTGATAATGAGGCAGATTTAACCAATGCAATAAAAAATGATCTTAATATCATTCAAGCTTGGTTAGAAAAACATCGCCTTAGTTTGAATGTGCAAAAAATCAAAATTTTATTTTTTGAAAACAAATCTCTAAACTCAGCGACCAGGTTTACCTATAACAATGATGTTATCGAAGTAGTTAAAAAGTTCAACTACCTAGGCTTAATTCTAGATAGTAAAGGAGTTTGGAACCACCACATTGAGCACGTAATAAAAAATATTACTCCATATATCTTCATTTTACGTAGGCTAAGAAATTTTCTTTCAATCAAAGCATTATTCACGATATACTCTTCATTTATTAAGTCACACATCACTTATCTAAATCCAACTTGGAGCAGAGCTCCTCAAATTTACCTTAATAAACTTGACGTCCTTAACAAAAAATGTATAAAGATAATCCATAGATATCCAATTCAATATCCTTATAGCTTACTATACTCTACTCAATATATTAGCTTTACTAATATATGTAAATACGAATTATATATCCTAGCTTTCAAAATAGTTAATACCGAAATTAAGCATAACTTTTATTAAATAGAAGTATTGATATTCATGCCCATAATACTCGCAACAAAGACAATTTCTACTTAACTTTATTTCGCACTAACAACCAGAAAAATAATTGTCTATATAATTGCTTAAAAGTGTACAATGAACTCCCTTAAATCTTAAAAGTAATAGATAACATAGTAATCTTTAAAAATAGAATTAAAGCATATGTGTTGGAGCAACATTAAGAAAACGTACACATAATAAAATAGACATTTTTTTTTTTTTTTTGTTTGTAAAGAAATTTAACTGAAATATAAAATAAAATATAAAATAAACTCTGAATGAAAAGGAAAGGAATTAAGTATGTATAAAGTAAAATATAAATAAGTTAATTAATATCTATTTTTTATATCTATATTAATTTTACCTAGTTAAATGATATCTAATATTAAATATTAACACATTAATGTATATATTTTTAAAAAAAAATTGTAAATTTCAAAAATGAAAAAATATACGTTTATAATTTATGAGACCAAAGGCTAAGGCTAAGGTCTAAAAAACAAATTATTATAATCCCAACTAAACTATGTTTTGTAAATAATATAAATTTTAAAATTATAAAAATAAAGAAAAAAAAAAAAAAAAAAATATGCTTTAAGGTCTTACTGAGTGGATGGCCCCCGACCCACTACTCCAATTGGGCCCAAATTTGAAGGACACAAATTGAAAGCGGGAACTTGATACCAACCTCTATCTCCATTGGTTTCGGAATTATGCTCGTTTGGCCTTAATTCGATCAAAAAGTTCTAGGTTCCGAACCCATGGACCAATCCTCACCGTACCCAATCGCCGCCGTAGTTTCATTACCCGTAACATACAGCACAAATTTCATGAAGATAGCGTCATTAGTTCTTGATTTATCGTGATTTTTTATATATGTTCGTTAGTCTTGAGACCAATTAAAGGGTCCAGAATTCGAACCCATGGTCTGATTTCACCCATTTGCAGTCCGCGTTGTACTTTATATACTAGTTAACCCTTGTACACAATTGGAACGTTCTATCTTAATTTTAAGTTATTATTTTTAGTAATTTCGATTATAAGCCTTTAAATCTTGGGAGGTCTAACAAAGGTACTGAACCACTACTCCAACTGATCCCAAGTTAGGGGGACACGCAAGAAATAGTAAAGAACACCCTTGTGCTAAATTTGAAGCTTCTACAATTTTTCAAGTTGCTATCTTTATTAATTTCGAAAATATGCTCTAAGGTCTTCGGAAATGTGTGGCTGGTCCCCGACCCACTACTTCTAGTTTCCGAACCCATGGTCCAATCCCGACCGTAATCTACAGCACACATTTGGTGAAGAAAGCGTCATTAGTTGTTGAGTTATCATGATTTTTTATATATGCTCGTTAGCCCTGTCCCCGTTAGCCAAATTTCCATGACTCTAAGGACATAGGAGAAGGCACACTGATACAAAAATTGAAGGCTTTATCTTCATTGGTTTCGGAATTATGCTTGTTTGGCTTAAATTCGATCAAAGACTTCTAGGATCCGAACCCATAGTCCGATCTCGACTGCGCGCAATCCACGCCATATTCTCATTACTAGTAATCTTTTTTTTTTTTTTTTTATTTTTTGTTTAAATTTACTTAGTGGTATACATATTTTTTTTTTTTTTTCCCCTTAAAAGTACAGCATTTATTTTTGTAATTTTATTTTGGTTTTATTTTATAACTTTGATATAAACAAAACTTATAGTTTTGGTATAAAACATCGCAGTTACTTCCTAATATTATTAATAAAGTAAATTTAAAATTTTAATATATTTACATATATACATATATAATTACATAAATACAATATCGTAGCTCATAACATTATATGCTATAAGCATTGTTTCACTCTTGCGTTAAGCCATTTACAAATAAAGCATTATTCTTTAGTAATTGTTTCAGTTTTTTGACAAAAATATTCAAGTTTGAGCTTCTTTTTAAATCCATTGGCAATTTATTATAAATTCTTATTGATGACGAGAGACAGCTATTGCGTGATAACTCTATTCTTGATTTGGCATGATTTAAATTGTTCAACCTTCTTGTATTGTAATTATGAATATTATTTCTTTTGGTAATTATGACGTTTGTTTTATAAACCCCTTTTTCTATTTTGAAAATTAGTTTAGATTTTTCCAAAATGATGAGTTCGTGTAACTTCAGATATCCGGTGCGCTTAAAAAATTCGTTTGTTGGGGTAAGCCAATCGTACTTATGTAAGCATTTTATGGCTTTGTTTATTAAAACACAAATTTTATCTTTCAACCGTAATGAACAGCTGGACCAATTACATAAATTGTATCTGATGTGCGAGATAATATGAGAATAATAAAGCTTATCTGCAGTTTGTTTATTCAACATAATTCCACTTCTTTTGAAGGCACCAAGCAGAGGCACAATTTTTTTTACTAATCTATTAATATGATCTTCCCACTTCAGTTTTTCATCTATTACAACCCCAAGGTATTTATAAGTAGTAACTCTTTCAATTTTAGTCTTATTTACCAATAGATTCGGATTTATATCAATTTTATTTTTTATTTTATATACTATATATTTTGTTTTTTCCGCATTAATAGTTAATTTATTACCTTTAAGCCAACTTTCATATATCCCCAAATCAGTATTTACAAGACTTTCAAGTTCTTCACAGGTTCTAGCATTATAAATAAGTAGAGTATCATCAGCAAAGATCTTATAGTCAGCCCTCAAATTCGTATACTGGATATTATGAATATAAAGTAAGTACAGTGTGGAACCAAGTACTGATCCTTGAGGAACACCAATATTTATAATATTTTCATTACTGAAAACTCCATTAATTTTTGTCATAGTTTTTCTATTATTAAGATATGAGGAAAGTAAATTATTAGCAGTACCCCTTATTCCGATTTCGTGCAATCTGTCAAGTAAAATATTATGGTCCACTGTATCAAAGGCTTTCTTTAGATCAACAAATACCGAACATACATAATTTCCCTGATCCAGTTTATTTATAATTGAGTTGATGGATTCAAGGACTGCAGAGTCAGTTCCAATTTTCTTTTGAAAACCAAATTGATTTATATCAAATCCTACAACTTTTTGCACGAACTCCTGTATTCTAGAGTTAATTACCTTTTCAAATACTTTTCCAATACAGCTTGAGAGAGTAATCGGTCTATAATTTGATACATCTGAGGTTGATCCCGATTTAAATATAGGTACAACAAAACTCGATTTTAAACACTCGAGATATATACCAGTATTTAGACACCTATTTATCAAGCGTTTGTTTCCGATAGAACTGAAGTAAGAATTGAATGAATTTGCAATTTCAAAACTATCGCATGTTCTGATTCCATTACTGTTTATTTCTTTGATAACCTTGCTTAACTCAGTTGATTTTTTCAAGATGAGATTATTTAGTATTTTCCAAATTTTCCTTTGATCACCACCAGCTAATTGTAGTTTATCATTAAAATAATTTTGTTTGGCTTTAGTTATTTCATAATTAACCTTGTTCTTTGCATTTTTAAAACTTGCTTGAATATCTATATTGTTAGGCTGCTTTTTCAACTTTTTGAACAGGCTATTCCTCTTTTTGATCATATTCAATAATTCCTTTGTCATCCAATGACTGTTGCTCCTCACTCTTCTGTGCGTTTTAATTGTAGAATTAACCTTCGCTTTTTGCAATATTTTAATAAGGTCATCCACATTTTGACATTTATTTATTTCAAGTAGTTTTCTTAGATTTTCTTTATATTTCTTAAAATTTGTGGTGTAGAATTCCCTTTTAAAAATAGGCTCAACTTTTTTTAAAACTTTATTTAATTTGACACTAATTGCTTTATGATCTAGATTTACTATATCGTGAAGCTTCATATCAAAGTCAAACTTATCTATATTTGTCAGAATATGATCAATGATCGTAGAAGTATTTTCAGTCACTCTAGTATCAGATTCATAACTTAGTACGTTCCTTATATTTACTCCGTTAGATTCTAACATCAATTTATATGATCTGGAGAGCTCTGTGTCCGTTAATAAATCAATATTTATATCACCCATCAGAACTATATTCTTATATTTATCAAAAATTAAATCTAGATGTGCTAATAAATCGCTGTTGTTATCACTTGGTTTTTTGTAACAAACTGCAATTTTTAAAGATGGAGAAGTATTATTTAATGAAACAATTATAGTATTAAATTGATTAAATACTTCTAAAACCGTATACTGAATATTCTGCTTAATAAAAATAACGGTTCCACCTCCTCTCGATTCATTATTAGAATTAAAAAATGCTGAGAAACCAGGTATATTAAAAAATCTTTCTTCATCTGTATATAACCAAGTTTCACCAATCATAATAATATCAATATCTATCCTGTCTTTAACAAAAAGTTCGATTTCAGTCATATTTTTCCTTAAACTTCTAGCATTAAAATGCACCATATTTATATTATTGTATTTGTTACGTATCATGGTTTACTAATCATGTAATTTTGCCAAGATTCTCTAATTTTTTGTAGGTGTTCTCTGTATTTATTATGAATATGTCTTCTATAATAAGTTAAATCTTTAAGTACTTCCTTTTTGGGTATTCCTGTGTTATCATGATAAGTAAAATATAGCTGACTAAGTTCTTCATAGTTATTTGGCAACCCTTCTTGATGAATAAGTACTTTCAAACTAGTTTGAGTAATACCATCATAACAAATGTCATCTTTATCATGGAAATAAGATAAGAATAACCTTACATTGTTATAAATCCTGTGCTCTCTTAATCTAGATAAGGCATACGTATTTTCACCAGACTCAATCGCTTTTTTTGTTAATCTAACAATTGGTGGAACCATGGGGTTAACAAAACGTTTCCTGCTGTCTTCTGTACTTAAACGTTTAGCTTCATCATTAGTTTTACCCAGTTTAGAATAGCTTTGAATGTTAATGGTTTCTCCTTTGACCCAATTTGAGTAGTCATTACTTAGAAGCTCTTTTGATCCAATGTTTTTATCGGCTGACACGATTTCTCGATCCTTCAAACTATGTGAGATTTTATTATCGTTTTTAGAATCTTTATCTATTAAATTATTAGTTTTACAAGGTTTATTTTTACTAAAATGTATTAATTTTGAAAATAAACTATTTTTTTTTGTTATTAGCATGATGGGTATTTTTAATATTACTGCTTTTATTATTATTCTTGTTATTATTATAATTATTATTGTTGTTATTATTTGTATTATTATTATTGTTATTATTATTATTGCTATTATTATTATTATTGTTTTTATTGTTATTATCGATATTATCAATATTATCATGATTACTATCAAATTTATTATTAACATTAATATCTTCTTTTATTTTAGCTTCGGTGTTAATTACGTTATCTTTTTTTAAATTTTTGGTATTAAGATAAATTTTATAAGTACTTATATAATGTTTTGGTTCATAAGTATTTTTATTCGTAATTTCTTTATTTCTTTGTATACAGTTTTCCTGGTTTATTTGATCAACAACTATGTTCTTTAGTTGCTAATATCCAATGGCTTTTTTTTTTAAACCTAGTTTATATTGATATGCAGGACATAGTTTACTAAGAGTCTTATGATTAATATCCATATTTAATTTTAGTTTCTCGTTGTATTTTATACAGTTTATGCACTTATTTATTTCCTCTTTGTTACATACGTTTGTTTTATGTTCTTGTTGACATTTTAGACACGTTTCTTTATTCTTGCAATCCACTGATTTATGGTTGAACCCTTTACATTTGTAACACCTTTGTATATTTATAGCATCAAATACCTTGCATCTTTCCCATCCTATACATAATTTTTCGTTCGCAAGTATTTTTGGGAAAAATTCTTTATCTACTTCAATTACTGCATTATATATTACTTTGTTATATTTATTCAACTCGTATGTTTTTACTACTTTCATATCACACATTTCTAAAAAGGAATTTTGCTTTTTGAGTTTTTCTACTATTTCGGCATCACTAAATTTATTATTCATATAAACCAATTCAATTTGTGGCTTAATGACCGTTGGTATTTTTATCTCGTAACTGTCTGTCATTTTCTTTTCTAATTCAACTTTTATTTTTTCACGTTCTTCAATTGTGTCTGTTTCAATTAATATTGCTCCATTGGTTTTAGTTTCAATATTTTTCATTTTTAGATTTTTTGGATCAACCTTTGTATTTAGATCACTTTTTGTTTTTTCACTTTTTTGTTTATTTTTTGGCTTAACAATCAAAGGTAATTCTTTTTTCATTTTCATTCCAATATTTTTTTTTATTTTTTACCATATCAGCAAATGATACAGTTTGACCCACATTAATATGATTTTCGTTAATTACATTATTCATTTTTTTGCATACCTCATCATTTTTTTTCAATACATTATTAAACGATTCATTCACCTTATCGCTTTGTATTTGAAAGACTTCAGTAATTTTTTCCATCTTACGTAGCTCCATTTGTTGTTCACTTTTAATTTCTTCCAATCTCTTTGTAAAACCTGACTCAATAGCTCTAAGTAAATTTATGACTTCACTTTCATTTCTTTTAAGAGCAGCTTCAAATTCATTTTTATACTCCTTTAGACGTTCACTATTTTTTGTTACCGCGGAGTCCATGTTTTGCAGAACCAAATCCACATTTTGTATGTACAGGATACAATCGTCACAAATAAATCTTAAATTGTTATTTGCGTACACATTATTAATTGTCGATAGATCCAAAAAAAACTTTCATGATTTCATGAAAAACTTTTTTACACACTCCCGAACATTGAATTCCCATTTCACCTTTTATTTTACCCCTGCATTTATTACAAGACACCATATTTCTTTTGTTTTTTGTTTTTTTTTTATTTTATTTTATTTAGCACTTAGAATATTTTTTTTATTTAATTTGTTTTTCTATGTTGAATACATATATGTATCATATTACAAAGTTTTATTAATTAAATTTATTTTAAACGATTTGTATTGTTTAAAGTAAATTTTAACCGATAATTAAGAAACACGTCCGTTCTGATTAACATGTAATCAAAAAATGACCGATCTCTAAATCTAAACCGTAAATTAATTTCATTAAGGTAGCGCCATTAGTTGCTGAGTTATCCTTATTTTTTTTTTATGTTTGTTGGCACTGAGAAAAATTAAAATGTCTAGAATCCGAACCCACGTGCCGATTTCGCCCATATGCAATCGCCGCCGTACTTTAAGTCCTAGTACGCTACAACTAAAATTTCATCAAGATAGCTCCATTAGTTTTTGGTTTATCGTACCTACGGACAGACGGATGGACTTGGCTATATCGACTCAGGAGGTCACGCTGATCAGAAATATATATACTTTTCCATATCTAGGTCGCTTCCTTTAGGTGGTTACAAACATTGTACGAGTATAAGGGTATAAAAAAGCCTTTTAAAAAAATTGCTTCATTACATTTTGAAATTATCATGTACACTATGTGTAATGTTTATGCTAACTTTTTCAATAACATCAACTTAAATTAAAACTCCATTTAGAGGCTATATTTAGAGACTATAAGTCAAAAGAATATACTAAATTTGCCATTGCGATTGTGACGCAGAGAAGGAGGGGTGGTATATATAGATTTAAGTGTATGGATCGGATCAGAATCGAAAAGTAAATCGATTTAGCTATGTATGTCCGTCCGCACGATAACTCCAAAAGAGCTACGATTTTGAAATTTTCACAAATTCGTTTTTATATAATAGCCGTCATCGCTATTGAAATCCAGCCATTACAAACGGACTTGCATAGCTAAATCGATTTACTTTTCGATTGGTACCCAATCCTTCTTCCTCTGCGTCATATACCCCACTTTTTCTGCGTCACAAATGTAATTGCAAATTTAGTATATCCTTTGACCTATAGTCATACGGGTATAAAAATATATATAAGAAGTTTAAGATTTGATGAAATATAATAAAATATCAATTCTCATATTACTTGCTAGATGTCAACGGGGACAATAAGATCACAAGCATTATTTGAATTTCGTGACAAAAATTTTTGTATGGGATAGAAGGTCTGTAGCCTATATTGTCTTTGCCTATAGTCATACGAGTAAAAATACATAGTGTAATCGTTTCTTAGGAACGCCAGAATTCATAATACCACCCCCAAAACCGAAAGGAAGATTCCACTAGAATTTTAAAAAGACTCTTTTCTATCAGAAAACAATGACAGTAAATAGAAGAGAGGAAGAACATGGATTACTATATTTAAACCAGCCAAAAAGCTTTTGTCCAGGAAAAAAAAGAAGAGTCGCGTTATAATTTAAATATGCTCATATCAATTGGTCACTTACAAGATGGAATACCGTTATATGATATGATCTGATGAAAAAATTATTGTAACTTTGGCAGAACAAAGCCGTCTGTTACACCCGTGCATACAAATAAGGTCACGGGTATAATAAAATTACTCCTCTGTTTGTAACGTATCGACCTTGAAAAGCTACATATAGTGTAAACGGTACGAAGCGGATTAGAATTGAAAAGTAAATCGATCTAGCTGTGTGTGCGTGTCCGTCCGTCCGTCTGTGCGTGAGCAAGATAACTCAAAAACTACGAGAGCTATAATTTTAAAATTTTTTTACATATCTTTTTAATTAAACTTTAACTATAGGTTACTAGTTTTGAAAGTAAGGCGGGGATTGCATATTGGCGGAATCGGCCCATGGCTGTGGATTCTGGATCTTGTAATAGATCTACGGGCTTTCGAAACTATATAAAAAATCACGATAACTCAACAACTAATGACGCTATTTTGATAAAATTTAAACTCTAGGTCACTAGTAATGCCAATACCGCGGGGATTCTTTGTGATCGATATCGGACAATGGGCTCAAATTCTAGAAGCTTTTGATAGAATAGAAGCCAAACGAGCATAATTTCGAAACAAAAGACGATACAACCTTAAAATAGCGCAGGCGTTTTTTTTTTATTAGGTTTGTGTCCGTCCGCTCGCCCGTAGGCACGACAACTCAAAAACTAACGGAGCTATCTTGATGAAATTTTAATTGTAGGTTACTATGACTTAAAGTACGGGGCGATTGCGAAATTGCTTCTGGGTTCGGATTCCGGATCTTTTAATCGTGCAAAGAGCTAACGAACTTTTAAAAAATAAGTAAAAATACAGCCAGTTGGTTTGAATTTAATCAGAAGTCCATAAGTGAAAAATTGCAAGAATAATTCTAAAAAAAGCTTTTTAAAAAAATCTCTTTATTACATTTTAAAATGTACAATTTAATGTACACCATCTGTAATTTTTGTGTTACCTTTTTGCAATAAGATCAGCTTAAATTTGAGTGGCAGGGCAACGTGCGCCGGTAATAGCTAGCTTACATATAAGTGTTATTATACCCGTTTGACTATAGGTCAAAAGGGTATACTAAAATTACCATTATGTCATTATACTATGTCAATAGTTTTCTTGAATTGCCAATGTTTGAATAAAATATGTTCGATGGTTTAGAAAAGGTTTAAAAATCTGCTTTTCAACTTATATTTTGTTTTGTATTTTAAAGATATTTTTATTCGGATTCTTTATTAGCTTTATTTTTATTATTATTAATATTATCTCATTTAGCTTTTACCTATTTGAGACTATTTAAGGAAAAAAATTAGTCTTATTAATTAAGTGAGCTTTTGGAATAAAAGTTACTTTGCGTTCATACCAAAAATTTTAAAATTTCATTAAATCTTTGTTCAAACCGCACAAAACAGGTCAAATCCAAATTAACACTGTGGGTTTTAATTAAAATTCTGGTACAAAATTTTCAATAAAATTCTTTTAATCGTTTAAGCAAATAAAATGTATAGAAAACTTCATGGCGTCGTCGTGGAAAACGGGTTAATCGAACTTAACTAAAACTTTTTGCAGCCTCTCTTTTAGACTTCAAAATCAACCTGTAAAATTGGACACAAATCAAAAACACAAAATGGAAGCCCGCCAGGCCGAAATGGGTTAATTTATTCCAACCAAATTTATACAACTAATTCCGGTTTCTAAGAGGAACATTTGTGCAAAATTTCAACACAATCGGTGCAACCATTTTGAATCAACATTAAAAAAACGGAAAAACTTAAAACTGTTCTGGAGCTGCAATTTGCTGACATAAAAAAATGTGACATAGCCTATCCCAACTAACAAATTCTGCAGCAACTAGCACTAAAAATTAAATTTATCGGTCAAACCGTTTTGACACGATATTAAAAACATTGAAAAAGCTTCACTGGGCCTAGCATATTTATGCGGCGTTGCCCGGAAGCTTGCAAATTGTAAAAAAGCAAGTTTCATCCAATGTTTTGAAATACTACTGAGGCCACAAAAAAATATATGTGGAGTTCCGTTAACCTATTGTGGCCCAACAGCTTTTTATAGGTTTTTTTGTTGCCTTACTAAATATTAAAAATGATTTAACAGATTAACTTAAAATTTTTTATATGTGTTCCTCTTTGAAAATGAAGTTCACTTTACTAACAGATTTGGAATTTGTTCACCCCTGCCGACTCGACGGATGTTCAAAAAAAAATTTGTTAATAATTTACGTCCAATTTTTGAAAGTAGGTACAACTTCTTTGAATTAGGGGAATGCTTAAAAAAATGTTTTGTCGAGTTCTTTTAACCGATTGCGAAACAAAAACTTTAAAAAACAGTTTGCAAAACAGTTAGAACGATTATCTCTAATTTTTCTATACATGCTGCTTCTTGACAATTTGGTGCTCCTTGACGATAGAGTTGAGGATGGTCGGTTTCCGGCGAATAATGTTAACTGAATTAAAATGACTATAGGTCAAAAGGGTATACTAATTTTGCCATTACGTTATTATACTATGTCAATAGTAGTTTTCTTGAATTGCCAATGTTTAAAATTATGCTTTGCAACGTATATTTTGTTTAGTACTTACCTGTAAGTTGTACTACGCTCTTCCTCGTTTTTTTTAAGATTTTATGAGAGAAATGTTATCTTCTTTTTTGGAAAAACTGTTTTAAAATACTATGTATTTAAGCATTATATATACGAAATTGAATTTTTTTATTATTAGATTTCATTTGAAGAAAACTGCAATTTCACACTAAAGTCTATTTCTAAAAAACAACAACTGCAAAGTAGATAAAAAACAAAGACTTACGAAAAAAATGTGGAGAAAGAAAATGTAATGTTATTAATTTTAAAGATATTTTTATTCGGCTTCTTTATTAGCTTTATTTTTATTATTATTAATATTATCTCATTTAGCTTTTAACTATTGGGACTATTTATGGAAAAAAATTAGTCTTATTAATTAAGTGAGCTTTTGGAATAAAGGTTAACTTGCGTTCATACCAAAAATTCATTGAATCTTTGTTCAAAAGACGCAAAAAGGTAATACCGTAAAATGCTGAATACAGTACCCCCCCGAATAAAGTACCCCCGGGTACACTAATTGGAACATTTTTCCAATTACAGTACCCCGGGTATACTAATTGGATTTGTTTTTTCGCAAATAAATTTCGAACTTTATATTGGAATTATGTTTTGACTGTTTTAATAAAAATTATAAATTTTTATTAAAATTTTTTATTAAAGTAATAATAAAAATTATAAATCCTAGATAAATTTGGTTTGGGTGGTTCGATGACCACAGATTTAATGTTACGTTGGATGAAAACGTGTTTCCATAAAGAGAACAGTTTTTTTGGTATTGAAAAGTTACTTTTAATAATGGATTCTTATGGTTGCCATTTAATGGATGAAGTGACAAAAGAACTAAAGAAGCTATGCATTGCAGAGTCAATCATAATACCTCCAAAAACTACATCATTTTTACAACCATTGGATGTTTCAATTAACTATCCATTTAAAAATTTTATGAGAGCTGCTTGGAATGATTGGCTTATAAATGGTAAAGAGGAATTTACAAAAAAAAGATACAGGAAAAAACCGACTTATCAAGATATTATTGATTTAACATCTTCAGCTTTAAAACAAATTTTGCCAGAAATCATTGAAAGGTCATTTGAGTGTTGCGGAGTTGGAGAGTTTGGAAAAGAAATACGTTTGGAAAAATTAAATAGTCGCCTAAAAACATTCTTAAATCTTGCGGGAACGTACATGAATCAAATATTTCTGAAATCCAAACCGAACCAAATAATACAACTTATGAGCTGGTCGGGGTTGATGAAGCTAATGCAAACTTAGCGAATTTTGATGATAATATAGAAACTATTGATGAACGTGTAATTGATAGTCAGACTTCTTCTGATGATGATGAATATATCAGCGAAACTTCCAGTGAAGTTGATACACAGGAGCTTTTCGAATTGGTTTAAATGGCTAATAAGTAATAGTTTAAAAAATTATTTAAAAAATTTAATCAGACTATATCTTAATAAACGTATCTAGTTTTTCTATTATTAATGAATTAATGTATATTTGCAGATTTTTTTTATTATTAATAAGCTATGTATATATATTTTTTTATTTTGAATAAGTGACCCTGCGGTAGGGGAATAGAATACTTCCGCAGTACGAACTGCTTGTCGTAAAAGGCGACTAAAAGTTCAAACAAAAATCCCGAAGCGACTGACTCGGAACGAGCGGCTCTCTGGTCTGCGTCTGATCCCTGAGTAACGGCAGTTAAACTCCTGGCAGTAGGTAAAATGCAACCAATATATAAAATAGAAAATATGAATAACGATAATAAAGAAATAAATCCGGTAGGGATATCTACCAAAGTGTCGGCAGAAGCCACGGCTGCCGGCGAGGGCTTTGCTGATCTTATAAGAAGGTCAGAGGAGTCGCCAGTGGCCCAAAAATCAAAAAACAATATAGCGGACCCATTTAAGAAGAGCGGAAAAATTAACAGATCACCACCGATTAGAGAACTCCAAAATGAACAAGCACTGTATAACAAATGGCAGAAGGCTGTCGAGTCGCCAGTGGCCCAAAAATCAAAAAACAATATAGCGGACCCATTTAAGAAGAGCGGAAAAATTAACAGATCACCACCAATTAGAGAACTCCAAAATGAACAATCACTGTATAACAAATGGCAGAAGGCTGTCGATGAAACAACACAACTAAAGAAGTTGATAAGCAATATGGAAAAACAAATACAGGATCTTAAAAATGAAATTACTTATTTAAAGATGCAGAAACCACAAGATGCAGAAACCACAGTTCTACAAGCTTCACAAGTTCAACACTTATCAAAGTCAGAAAACAGTAAAAAAATAGTATACTCTACAGATGAGGAAGAATTAGCGAAAGAGACTGAATGGATAAGGGTGAAGCAGAAACAAAAAAGGAAGTTAAATGACTCACTTACCCCTCCAAACGCAAAAAAGATGGACTATAAAACCACTCCAAGTAAAGAAACTACTCCAAAAAAGGTTATTTCGCCAAAAAAAATAACCGATCCGGAAAAAGTTAAGAAAAAACAATCTCCACCGCCAATAATTGTGGATGAATTTAATAACTATAACGAATTCTGCGAGAGAGTAAAAAAAGTAATAACAGAAAAACAGTTTGAGATGAAACTCCTTGGAAAGAATTGTATAAAAATCAATTTGTTAGATGAAGATGCTTACAGAACATTAACAAAAGCGCTATCAGAGTACAAATATAGTTGGCACTCATACGAAAGCAAACAGCAAAGGCCAATACGAGTTATGGTCAAGAACCTGCCTCACTCGTGTAAAACAGAAGAAATAATTAAAGATCTTGAAAATAGAGAATATAAAATAATAGGAGCTGCAAATAAACGTAGCTGGAAGAATAAAGAACCATTAAACATGTTTATGTTAACCTTCAAAGCAGAAGAAGATATTAGCAGAATATACGAGATTAAAAGTATTCTAAAATGTATTGTGAATATCGAGCCTCTAAGAAAAAATAAGCTTGTAGTACAATGTAAATCATGCCAGGCATATGGTCACACACAAAAATATTGTGGAAAAACCCCAAGATGTGTAAAATGTGCAGGTAGGCACCATACCAGGGAATGTTTGAAACCTAAAACTGAACCACCAAAATGTGTTCATTGCGGAAATCAACATCCAGCTAATTATAGAGGCTGCATAATCGCAAAAGAAATGCAAAAAATCAAATTTAAGAATATGAGCCCAAATTCACAACAAAGGAATACTCCACAATACGCTAAAAAACAAATCAGAAACCATCTGCAAACGTCGCAAGTGAAGCAAGATTTCCAGACAAATAGAAGCAGTAAAACTTATGCCCAAGTTGTTGCGGGTAAAAAACTTAATAATAATAGCGAACAAGAAAATGATTTAAAACAATCCATTCTGCTTATACTAAAAAAAGTAACCAAAATAGAAAGTACTATGGTCGATACGGATTGTAGAATAGGAGCACTAGAGGGCAGTACCAAAAACCTGCTTCGAAATCGAAAAGATGAATGAACTAAAAATTTTTTGATGGAATGCCAATGGACTGCTACAACACCAACAAGAGCTACAAGCAGTCCTTGACATAAATAATATAGATGTTTGTCTTATAGCAGAAACACACTTTAACAAACAAACGCATATTAATTTTCATGGTTATAAAGTTTATCATAGCATACATCCAGGTAACTCTGCTAGAGGAGGAAGTGCAGTAATTATAAAACAAAGTATACAACATTTTGAAGAAGCCAAATTTGAAACAGAAGAAATACAAGCTATGGCCGTAAACGTAAAATGCAAAAACTACTTTATTGTAGTAGCAAGTATATATTGTCCACCTAAGTACTCTCTGAAGAAACATCATTATTTGGATCTTTTTAAGAAACTAGGAAAAAAGTTTGTTATAGGAGGTGATTTTAATGCCAAAAATACACACTGGGGATCACGGCTAACAACAACCAAAGGCAGAGAATTATTCCAAGCAACAAGCGAATTTGGGTGTGAAACCATATCAACAGGAAAACCTACATATTGGCCTACAGATCCAAATAAAATACCTGATTTAATAGATTTTTTCATTATTAAAAACATTTCGAATAATTTCATACAGATAGAAGATAGGCAGGAAATGGACTCTGACCACTCACCAATTCTGCTAACTGTAAGTGAAAACGCTATTGAAAAGCAGAGCATTCCGATTCTCGCCAATAAATACACTGACTGGGAAAGCTTTAAAGTGTGTCTGGAAGAAAAAATACAACTAGCTGTACCGTTGCAATACAAAGAACAATTGGATGCGGAGGTGGAAAACTACATTAACGATATACAACTTACAGTGTGGGAAAATACTCCAGTAATTAAACAAAGAGTAAAAGAAAATAAATATCCAGCCGAAATCTTAGAACTAATTGCAATAAAACGCAGAGCAAGGAAAAAATGGCACCAAACTAGAGCTCCACAAGATAAAACTAGGCTGAATAATCTCACCCAACAAGTACCAGAACCCAGAAGAATTAAGGAAGTGAAAAACAAATCGATAAATTTATATTTGGAAAAGCTAACAAATGATAAAAGTACTGATTACTCTCTTTGGAAGGCAGCTAAAAATCTGAAAAAACCTATTGCAGCTATTCCTCCAATTAGAAAACTGGACGGAAAGTGGGCGAGAGATAATAAAGAAAAAGCCAAATTATTTGCGGAACACCTAGAAAAGATATTTCAAGTAAACACTGGTGAAGAAGAGGAAGATCTAGATGTAGAACAAATTCAAGAGCAAGAGGAAATCGCATTAACAAATCCAGCTGAAGTGAAAAAAGAAATTAAAAACAACATTAAATCTAAAAAAGCTCCGGGATATGATTTAATAACCGGACAAATTCTGAAGCAGCTACCAGAGAAGGCAATAGTTAAAATAACAAATCTTATAAATGCTGCATTCAGGCTGAAATATGTGCCGAAATTGTGGAAAGTGGCCGAGGTCATTATGATACCCAAAGCAGGAAAACCACCAAATGAGATAACGTCTTATAGACCAATCTCATTGCTACCTATAATGTCAAAACTATTTGAAAAAATTTATTTGAGAAGACTAAAACCGATTATTGAAAGGAAGAATCTAATTCCGGACCACCAATTCGGCTTTAGAGAAAAACATGCAACAATAGACCAGGTACACAGAATAACAAACACTATTGAAAAAGCTTTAGAGGAGAAGAAAGTCTGTTCAGCAATCTTTTTGGATGTGACTCAGGCATTCGATAAGGTGTGGCACAAGGGATTGAATTGTAAACTGAGAACAATCCTTCCAAAAGAGCATTCGGAAATGATAGAAAGCTATCTATCAGACAGATACTTCTACATAAAACAAGAAGGAGAATATTCCGATCTTAAAGAAATCGGTGCTGGAGTTCCTCAAGGAAGTGTACTCGGTCCAATACTGTATCTGTTGTATACTTGTGATTTCCTGCACTTGAAAATAATATAATTGCGACGTTTGCTGATGATACAGCGGTTTTGGCTGTCGGAGAAAATAATGAAGAATCTACAGAAAAACTGCAGAGAGCTATGACAAGAATCCAAAATTATACTAAAAGGTGGAGGCTAAAATTAAATGAAGGTAAGTCAATTCATGTGGATTTCACAAATAAAAAAATTGACCATAAACCAGTATATATAAATCAAGAAATACCTTATTCAAATACTGCCAAATATCTTGGTATGACATTAGATGCGAAGCTTCGCTGGAAAGCCCACATCAAAAACAAGAAGGAAGAGTTACAAATCCGTTATAGAAAAATGTACTGGCTCATAGGTAAGCATTCTACCTTGACAATACAAAACAAACTTCTGCTCTATAAACAAATATTAAAACCAGTATGGTCATATGGCATCCAGCTATGGGGATGCAGCAAAAAGAGTAATAGAGATGTTATTCAGAGGTTCCAGAATAAAGTTCTAAGAAATATTGTGAACGCGCCCTGGTTCATCAGAAACTATGACCTACATAGAGATATGCAAATAGAATTTGTAGATAAAGAAATCCAAAATTTTGCAAGAAGTCACGAAAAAAGACTCCAAAACCATGTAAATGTCGAGGTAGTCCAGCTTCTGGATAATACAAATATAGCCAGACGACTCAAAAGAGTAAAGCCTTTTGAGTTAGTGTAGCTATAATAAGAGAAAGAAACAGTTAGATAGACATCGCTGGATGGAATCTACATTTAAAACTAAAATAAAGCCAGAAGAAAAATTGCTCATTAGCCCTATCGGACTAGATCGCAATAGAGGAAAGGTGTGGTTTAGTGGGTAAGAATCCCACACGCAATGTCAAGCTACGGGGCTCATTGTGTCTTTTGAAGATTCCATTCCAACCTACGTAAAAATAAAAAAAAAAAAAATTTTGAATAAGTAATGTAGTTATTTTGTTTTGTGAATTATACTAATTGGTTTAATTTTATTTTCCATAATACATTCCCTATCATATATAATTTTTTTTTGTTCCGAATAGTGTACCCGGGTATAGAAAACTAATTAGTGTACCCGGGTATACTAATTGGATTTATTATTTTTTCAGAATATTGCCATTTTCCAATTAGAGTACCCGGGTATTGTATTCAGAACTTTACGATACCAAATTAACCCTGTGGGTTTTAATTAAAATGCTGGTACAAAATTTTCAATAAAATTCTTTTAATCGTTTAAGCAATAAAATTTATAGAAAACTTCATGTCGTCGACGTGGAAAACGGGTTAATCGAACTTAACTAAAACTTTTTGCAGCCTCTCTTTTAGACTGCAAAATCAACCTGTAAAATTGGACACAAATCGGAAACACAAAATTTTTTGAAAGCCTGCCAGGCCGAAATGGGTTCAATTATTTCAACCAAATTTATACAACTAACTTCGGTTGCTAAGAGGAACATTTGTGCAAAATTTCAAGTCAATCGGTCAAACCGTTTTGACTCGACATTAAAAGCATTGAAATAGCTTCATTGGGCCCTCGTTGCGGCCCAACAGCTTTTTATAGGTTTTTTCGTTACTTTGCTATAAATTATAAATGGTTTAACCGAATGACTTCAAATTTTGTATATGTGTTCCTCTTTGAGAATGTAGTTCACTCTATTAACAGACTTGGAATTTGTTACCCTTTGCACCCGACAATTTTTTCAAAAAAAATTTGGGAAGGATATTGCGTCCAATTTTGCGAAATATTGCTTGGTCAAAGTCTCAAAAACAGGTTTGTTGAGTTCACTTAACCTATTGCGGCACAGCAGCTTTTTACAGATTTTTTCATTACTTTACTCTTAAGCAGAAACGGTTTGACCACTTGAATGTAAATTTTGTATGCGTACCTACATGTATATCATTCCTACGATTATTCAAAACAAAAATTTTTGTAAGTAAATTACGTTCAATTTTTGAAAGTAGGTAAAACTTCTTTGAGTTAGGGGAATGTTTAAAAAAATGTTTTGTCGTGTTCTTTTAACCGATTGCGAAACAAAAACTTTAAAAAACAGTGTGCAAAACAGTTTGAACGATTATCTCTAATTTTTCTATACGTTTTTCTTCTGCTTCTTGACAATTTGATGCTGCTTGAATTTTTATTGTTATTATTTAATAATTATGAAAAGTTTCAAGTGATATTTGATAAATTTGTTCAAAAAATTTTTGATTTTTAGATTTTATTTGAAGAAAAACTGCAATTTTACACTGAAACACTATTTTTGAAAAACAACAACTGCAAAGTAGAGAAAAAACAAACACTTACAGAAAAATGTAGAGAAGGAAAGTGTTATGTTATTTAAATTTATGGATAATAATATTCGGATTCTTTATTAGCTTTATTTTTATTATTATTAATATTATCTCATATAGCTTTTGCACTATTTGAGACTATTTAAGGAGAGCAAAAAAATTTGTCTTATTAATTCAGTGAGCTTTTGGAATAAAGGTTAATTTGCGGTTGCACTAAAAATTTGATAATTGCATTTAATATTTGTGCAAAGCGCTTAAACAGAGTCAAAACCAAATTTACACGGTGGGTTTTTATAATTAATATGCGGGTACAAAATTTTCAATAAAATTCATTTAATCGTTTAAGCAAATAAAATTTATAGAAAACTTTATGGCGTCGTCGTGGAAAACAGGTTAATAAAATTTTTTGCAGCCTCTCTTTTGTACTGCAAGATCATCCTGTAAAATTGTACACAAATTTTTTGGAAACCCGCCGGGCCGAAATGGTTTAGTCAACTTTATACAACAAATTCCGTTAGCTAACAGGCACATTTGTACAAAATTTAAAGTCAATCGGCCAAACCATTTCGGCTCAACATCAAAAACATTTAAAAATCTTCATTGCGCCCTCGTGCCCAAACGAGTTAACCGAACTCAACAAAAACTTGTGTCAGCCTTTCTTTTCGACTTCAAAACCACCCTATAAAATTGGATATAATTCTGAAACACAAAATTTTTGTTGAACAGTTTCGAATCGACATCAAAAAACGAAAAAGCTTTAAACGGATTTGGAGCCATAACCTATTGACTTATGTCACACCCCGGGCTCCCAGAATTATTTCTCTAAGAGTGGTGACAATCGGACCAGTGGTTTGCACTTGAATCCTGGACAATTAAACCAACAAATTTTAATTTTTATATATTAGACTAGCATTTACCCGCGTTGCCCGAAATTTTTCAAAATTTTAATTTATATGTATAAAGCAATATTTTTTTTTATTTTTCATAGCGTATAGGCTTTAAACTTGCCCGGTCAATAATCATGAAAATTTTTATATAAAGGTTTTAGGGTACGGGGACTTCGTTCTACGTACGGGGTGTTCTAGATTTAAAGTTGGAACAGTTTTCAAGCTTCTTTGTAAAATACAATATGTGTGACCGATTGCCTGCAAATTTTATATACGCGTTATTGTTAGACAATGCAGTTCACTCTTCTAATAGACTTAACATTTGTTAACCAATATTGGGATGGTGATGTATCTTAAAAAAATTTAGAAAATCCACAAAAAATTTTTAAAAGACTTGGGTTGATTTCCGTTCATTTATTGCGGCACAATTTACAAATTATAGTTTTGCTTTCAATTAAAAACATGTAAGTATTGTTATACCCGTACATGACTATAGGTCAAACAGTTATACTTTATTTGCCAAAGCGTTTGTGGCGCAGAGGAAAATGAGAGTAGATATAGACTCAAGGTACGAAGAATTCGCATGACTATAATAGATTTAAAATCCTTTTTGATGAATTTAAATTATTGTCTGAATTACTTTATAATGAATTTATTTTTAGTACATCTTCAAAATTAATATCAAATCCAAAATGCTTCTGGAAATTTGTTAATTCCTAGAGGAAAAGTGACGAGTTTCCTTCTCATATGTAGTATAATGGTGTTTCAATTAATGATTCTAAAATAATATCTAATTTCTTTCGTGAATATTTCTGGTCTTGTTATAGTAATTCTATTTTTACACCAAATTATAATGTTTTCTCTAATTTGAATACTTTTCCGAAAACTACTTGGTCTAATATAAATATTAATGAAGGTGTAATTAAAGTGTATTTAGACAAACTTGAGAATAATAATCTTCCGGACCTGATGGCATTGCGGAAGTTATACTCAAAAAGTGCTCAAGTGCTTTAGCTATTCCTCTTTCAATATTGTTTAACTCTCCTTTAAATTTAGAAGTTTTCCTTTTTATCTGGAAACACTCATATGTTAGACCTATTCATAAGAAAAATGCCAAAAATTAAATTATTAATTATCGACGTATTGCGAAACTTTCTTCACTTCCAAAACTGTTCGAATTAATAATGTATGATTCTATTCATAGTCACTGTAAATCTTTTTTGGTTCATAATCAACATGGATATATGGATAAAAAATCAACAGTTACTAATCTTGTTGAGTCAGTTTACACTTTTAAAAAAAATGTTGAAGAACGTTTTCAAGCAGATGTTATCTTTACAGATTATAGTAAAGTAATTGATGTTTTACCACATTCTATAATACTGATAAAGCTAAGAAAACTTGGTTTCCCAGATATTTTTGTGAAATGGGTTGACTCATATTTATCTGATAGGACCTACAGTGTTTTATTTAGAAACATCACTTCTAAACTTTTCAACGCCAATTCCGGAGTTCCACAAGGCAGTAACTTAGGTCCTCTTTTTTTTATAATCTCGGTAAACGATGTTTCTTCAGTCATTGTTAATAGTGAGCTTCAAATATATGCGGATGACATGAAAATTTTTAAGAAAATTGAGTCACTAAATGATGCTTTACTTTTACAAAATGATTTAGATAATTTTTTAATTGGTGTAAAAACAATAATCTTCTTCTAAATGTAAATAAATGTGCACTTATGTGTTTCACACGTCGATTTAATCCGATTTGTTTTAATTACTGCTTGAACGGAATTAGCATTTCTAAAACAAATTCTATTAAAGACCTAAGCGTTTACTTCGATTATAAGCTTAACTTTAAGCTTCATTTCTGTTATATTATAAATAAAGCTAATTCTATGCTTGGTTTTATAAAACGTTGGTCTAAAGAATTTAATGATCCTTATGTTCTTAAATCTTTATATTCTTGTCTTGTTAGACCTAATTTAGAATATGCTAGCCAAGTTTGATCACTATTTTACGGGGTACATATTAATAGGATAGAGGCGGTGCAAAGAAATTTTTTAAGATTTACTTTGAGAAATCTTCAATGGTCAACGCTGATCTTACCTCATTATGAAAATAGGTTGAATTTAATTCACTTGAAAACTTTAAAATTAAGACGAGAAGTTGCTGATGTTATTTTTATTACTGAAGTTGTAAAATGTAACATTTCTTCTCCCAAATCCTCAGTAACATCAAAATAAATTCAAATAATCGTTTACGTAATACTAATTTATTTACGTTAAGTTTTCATAGAACCAATTACGGCAATTATGAACCGATTCATAGGATGTTGATAATAGGTAATAAACACAAGAACAAGATCGATTTCGCACTTTCAAAACAAACACAAAAACTTAAATTGTATAAATAGAAATATAAAATCTTTTTTTTTATATATATTTAGTTGTTTTTATTGTTCACTTAAATTTTAATTTAAGAAATATGAAATTGTAACTTAATTCATAAGCTATTTTTTATATGTTGTATAAAACTACATAATTGTTAAAATTTTGTAAAGTTTGAGTTGAACTCTACAAAATTTTATAAATAAATCGATGTTTTTTTTCAATTCTGATCCAATCCATACACTTGAGTCTATATCTAATCTCGTCTAGAAGAAATTTACAATATCATTTCTTGCCAGTACAATTGCTGGTAAAATATGATGATTTTTGTGACTAATTTTGTGATTACAAGAAATGGTGAAAGGAGTTCTTCCTTTTAGAGTGGTCGGAAGGGGTCTCGTTGTATTGTCACAATAAAAAAAAAACGTCTTGTAAAACGGAATTTATTTTTGCCTTTCGGTTGTTATTTTCAATTTACATATTATTTTTGTTGAGTAGGTGTTCAGAGTTATCGTTGTCGGGTGTTCTCGCTATATATATTAAAGCGCTACCAAGACCAAGAAAGTCGATTTATCTAGTTAACCGCTTTGGGAATTTCAGAGTTTCGTATTATATATGACTTCTTCTATTTGTTGTTCTAAAATTCTTCAAGCCAAGGTGCGTCGGTTAGTTGCTTGGGAAAGTCTCTGTCTTTCTGACATGTAGTATTGTATCTTGGCTGAGTTTAGTTAGATTAAAAGGATAAATAATCTGAAAAAAAATTAACGAATATTGCTTGTACTATCTTTTTTCCATTTATTTAAACAATAGTAGTAGATCTTTTTCAATACGTTTTCTATAAAAATTGTTCTATACCGAATTTTTGAGAATTTGTTTCCTAGATGTTTGTTTGTCCGTAGAAAGATCTTGTCGTCTGTGTTTTTGTTACTATTAAGTCTATTTAAGATTTTGTTTTGTGAATTTATAAAATTCTGTTTCAAATTTTCTATGTACTTTGAAGTATCTTGATATGTTTTTTATATAGGTACTTATATATTCTTCTAGAAGTTATTACTAATTTTTTTAGGCTTTCTTTGTAAAGATCTATGAGCTCTGTTTTAATTGTCACCAAATTAATCATTTTGGTTTGTTTAATCAATTACAAATTTTTCGGTGTGTGTGAATTTAGTTTAAGGCTGTTTCCCGAGCTAACTCGTTAAGTGCAGTTGTTAAAGCTTCGTTACCGGTATTTAACATTATGTTTTTGTTAGTTATGTGGGTCAGTTATTTGTCAACGGTGTCGTAATTTTTGGATATTGTCATTTTACTTTGTATAAGAATACTTAGTTCGTTTTATAAAACGTGTAGTGGTCGTTTGTTGGAATACGTTTGTCTGGTCTATCAAGGATTGCGTCAATATTTAAAACGATATTAAAGGCAGCTAAAATGGCATTTGCGGATGCAATTACCTTGTTTCGTATGATTCCTGTCCCAATGTAATAAATTTCGGAAGCGCGGGTATGATAGTCGATTTTAAGTTTTGCAGCAGTTCTCCAGACTGAATAAGCTGCCGGATCACCCTAAAATTTGGGTTGTGATTAAACCAATTCTAAGCTTGTATGATTTTCACGAGCACCGGAGATAACTGAAACGGAATGAAAAGTTACTGCCGGTGTGTGTTATAAATTTTGGATAGTTGTGGTTCGATTTTGAAACTGAGCCGAAAATTATGTTTTAGTTCGTTCCATCACGGCCGCTACAGCTGTATGACTTTTTCTCTATCGACAGACATTGTTAAATGAATAATAGCAATAATAAAATTACAAATATTTTAGAAAATACAAATATAAATTATTGTTTAAGTTAAAGAACAATTTTAAACGACTTAATTTAAGAATTTAATTCTGTATTTTATTAAGAATGCAGTATAATATTCTACTTAATATAATAGTTTTTTAATAATTTTAACTTCCTCTATTTTAAGTTTTTTTAGTTAAAAATTTTTTATTTATTTGGATTTTTTTTAATTAGAATTTTAAACTTATTTTGTTTAAGTTTCAAATTTTTTCCTCCTACTCTTTTCTTTTTATTTGAATAAAGTGGGAAGAAAAATCGACGGTTTCGTCGTCAATGTTTTCGATCATTAGTATACTAGTAGGAGTTTACAGCGACACAAAAATTATAACAAAATTATTCAAGAAAAGAAAAAAAGTTACAAAAAAATCATTAGTATACTAACAGGAGTTTACAGCAATACAAAAATTATATCAAAATTATTCAAGAAAAGAAAAAAAGTTACAAAAAAATTCAATCTTAACTTATATTTGCATGGGTTCGATTGGAACCAATGTGATGAGATGAACTTCTGGATGAATGCTTATTCCTTGTACGAGGATTGCTCAGCTATCACTTTTTGTTGTTTTTTCTCCGGATCTTGTATTTCACTGTCATTGGGGTTTATTTTAAATTCGTGTCTTACTTTACACCTTTTGCCGCAGTTTAATAAATTTCGCACTAGGCCCCACGTTTGGTGCAAGTAATTCTCTTGTTAAATTTGTTTTTCTTTTTTGGGCCCAAGGTAGCCTCACCTGGGAATATCGATGAAAAAGGCTTAATTCACAAGAACATAATAAAACATTTAAAACAAATTAATTTATTAAGAATTTAATTTATTCTGATTATACCATATAATTACACTTACATTTATATTCAAATTAATAGCGAGTAAGCATTATAAAATTCTAATGTTTTACATAGTTTACCACGAGAAGTAAGTAAAATTTTAACAAAAAATATAAAAAAGCTTCAATTGAAGTATGATTTAAAAAGATAAATCTATGTATTTTAGTATTATATATATAACTAGCTAATACCCGGTGCGCGTTGCTGCGCCTGTCAATGGAGGTTTAATTGAAGTTGATGTTACTGCAAAAAGTTAACACAAAAATTACACACGGTTTAAACATATAAAGTATATATAAACATATAATGTATGAGAGCAATCTTTTTAAAACGATTTTTCTAGGACTTGCACCACAGCCCCAACTTGGCGGTCCGTTAGAGTAAAAGTTTTGGGCCACGATTTCTTTCCGTACCTAAAAACCTCTATATACAAATTTTTATGAAATTCGGCTGGGCAGTTTAAGAGTCTATTCGCTACATACAAACAAACAAACAAATAAACAAACTTTCGCTTTTATATATATAGATGAAGTTTTATATTATGGAATGTTTTGTTTGCATGGTATTATTAAATACTTGTTGTATACTTATGCAATTTACATATTTAAAGATCTTGTATTTACCTGACAGTAAGAAAAGAAAGAATAATGTCAACCATCCTGTCACTATAATGCAATTATTAGAGTTTAAATTTCATTAAAATAACGTCATTGGTTTTTGAGTTGTCGTGTTTTTTGAATATATGTCCTTTAGCCCTTGTAATGATCAAAGGTTCCAGAACCCGAACCCATGATCTGATTTCGCCCATATGCAGTCCCCGCCGTACTGTAAATTTTAGTTAATCCTTCTACACAATTGAAAATTCTATCTTAAGAACATAATAAAACAGTTAATAGTTTTAATAGTTTTATAGTTATCGTGATTTTTTATATATGTTCGTTAGCCCGTAGAACGATTGAAAAATAACAAAACTTCTCTTTATATTTTTGTTCTTTGAATCAATTATTTTAGAACCAACTAAATAAATAAACTTTATCACTTATTAATACTAATATTTTTAAATACAAAAATTTTGTTTCATTTACACCGGCAAGGTTGGGACTATGGTTCCTTGTTCACATAATGATATAACTGGTTACAA
Source organism: Dolichopus griseipennis (assembly GCA_963082915.1). Lineage (NCBI taxonomy): Eukaryota > Metazoa > Arthropoda > Insecta > Diptera > Dolichopodidae > Dolichopus > Dolichopus griseipennis. The sequence goes on along the minus strand of OY720441.1, from coordinate 153,705,457 downwards.
AATAACTTATACAAAAGACCTAAAAACATTCTTCATATCCAGACATTGGATACTGAAATATTTTTTCTCAACCAAACGTTGTAAATCTTGGCAAATCCATTTGAATGATGCCTCAAATTATGATATTCTGGAAAAAATCGTACAATGCTTAAGAACGTTCAATATCGGGGACCTGGACCCATGGGGAAATCAAATTTTCAGAGCTCGCCAAAATCTTTTTAATGACACCGCTAACATTATTAATCGGTACATTGTAAGATTTAAGAAGTATCTTCTACAGAGGACTTGGTACGATAATATATTCTCTGACTTTTCATGTTTTAAAAAAAAATTGTCCATACAACTAAGTTTACGTACCCGAAATATGTTTTAAAAAAAAAAAAAGAATTTTATAAATTTTAAATTCAGTTACTTGTAATGTTAAATGCAGGTTAAAACAAATATGTTCAACTTATTAATTTGCAAAATTAAAGGTAAATAATAAAAATATAAGTAGTTCAACATCCTTTTTTTTACTTAAAAGGTGTAGGTAATTTAAAAGGACTGAAATTATTTCTTATACTTCTTCAAAAATTCTGTATTGATTTTTTTTCATATTCAAAAGAATCATAGAAATAAAAAAACTCATGCATATTTATGTTTATAAATTTTTATATTCTTTTAATTTACTTATTTTTTAATGATTTTAATAGTTTTCCTTCAAATATGACGTGATTCAGATTACAGGTATGGAAAAGATTAATTTCAGATTGAAATATTGCGATTAGAATTGGTTAATTCTCATCTTTTATATTTATGATAAGGAATTTTGTTCTTCTGTTTTAAGCACTTCATTAAACTCAAAGTCATTCGAAAGAAATATTAATTATATAAAAGATTATATAAATTGATAATTTTTAATGTTAATTAAAACCATTAATGCTTAAATTGAAATTTTTCAAAATTGAAATTAATATTAATTCCTAGTAATACACTAGAAATTTAAATTAATATTAATTTTGAAAAATTTGAATTATTAAATTTTGTGATAAAAAGCTAGTTAAAGCATTAATGGTTTTAATTAACATTGAAAACCATCAAATTATATAACCTTTTACTATTTGACCAATTTTGATGAAACAACGACCAAAAGAAAGGTTTTTTTTTGTTTTTATATTACAATAATATTTTTTTTTATTGCTTTTTTTTAGGTGAAAATTCGTCTTAAATTTAACGGTCAGGCGGTTCAAAGTTGTGGGTTATGACTCGAATATTATGCGCCGACTTTCTTTTACATTTTCTGTAAATGTAATTCATTTTCGGTTGTAACTCGCAGCTCAATCAAACTAGGGCCCCATTGGTAATAAATAATCACGATAACTCAACAACTAATGACGCTATCTTCATGAAATTTGTGCTGTAGGTTATTGGTAATGAAACTACGGCGGCGATTGCGTACGGTGATTATTGGACAATGGGTTCGGAACTTAGAACTTTTTAATCGAATTTAGGCCAAACTAGCGTAATTCCGAAACCAATGAAGATAGAATCTGCAAATTTGGTTTTAGGGTGTCGCTTTCGATTTCCTTAGTGTCCTTGAAATTTGAGCCCAATTGGAGTAGTGGGTGTGGACCAGCCACTCAGTTCCAAGGACCTTAAAGCATATTTTCGAAATTAATAAAGATGGTAACTTGAAACAAATGTAGAAGCTTCAAATTTGGCACATGGGTGTTCTTTACTATTTACTGCGTGTCCCTCTAATTTTGTACCTTTCTTAGACCCCCCAATGTGTAAAAGTTTATCATCGAAATTAATAAAACTAGTAACTTAAAATTAAGATAGAACGTTCCAATTGTCTACAAGGGTTAAATAGTATTGAAAGTATGACGGGGACTGCATATGGGCGAAATCGTACCATAACTTTGGGTTCTGGAACCCTTGAAAAGTTCAAGGGCTAACAAACATATGTCTTGAAAACACCATAACTCAAAAATTAATGCCGCTATTTTGATGAAATTTAAACTCTAGGTTACTACTAATGAAAGTACCATTGGAATTGGTTCTGGTCGAGTTTGGTCAATGAGTTCGGATTCTAGAAGCTTTTGATCGATTTGAGGCCGAACGAGTATAATTTCGAAGGCAAAGAATATATTTCCTATTTCCTATGTGTCCCCGAAATTTAGACTTAATTGTAGTGGTGCAGCTATGTTCAAAGGTACTTGCTGCATTTCTGTTTATTTTTATATTTAAATGAATTATATGAAAAGGTGTAAATTTGTAATTGTATTTTAGAAATACATTTATTGCATATTTTGCGTATAAGCTTTTCTATTAGGTATATTAACTAGCCATTTAAAATAATTGCAATTTTGAAAAATTTTGAATTATTAAATATATTATGCTTTGGTTAGCACAAAATTTAAAATTAGCACAAAATTTTTTATCACAAAATTTAATAACTAGAATTTCTTCATTTTGTAATTGAATTGGAATAAATATATTTTCATTTATAACAAGTTTTTTTTGTTTTTTAATATTTTTAAATAAATAAATTAGTAAGAATTTGTAATATTTTTTAAGAGATTTGTAATGTTTTTAGTATTATAAAGTTAATTTGGTTAGCTATGTCTTACAATCAAATTAATAACAGCTTTTATGGCGTTAAAATGACTAATGGATATGTCATTAAATTTGAACCAAATAGGTGTAGGGTATTTCTAAGTCGGTTGCACCGATTGACTGTTTCTTTACTTGTTTTTGTTTAGTTCAAATGTTCAATGAACAAGGTAATTGAAATTTTTTTTTTGTTTTTGTTTTCTTTCCTTATCTTAAAAAGTGAACGAGAATTAAAATTCTGGTGAAAAAAATGAGTTCTGTTCAAAATGGCAGCAATATGAACTCGATTTTAACAATAATATATTTACAGCGACAGATGTTGACAGATAATGGTTTTACTTTTTAGCATAGGTTGTGTTATGAATTTAATAGATCAACGTAAAATAAAAATATGGTTTATTTTATTTATTACGTACCTATCAATTTTAATTATAATAAACGTTACACTTTTTGGCAAAGATTAAATTTAAACTAGAAAAGTAAGTTGTTTATTACATTCATTTTTCTTTTATTTAAACTTACATCTAAAATAATGTTGTTTGCTTTGAATATAAAAAAATATAACTCATCAAATATACAAAAAAAAATTTGATTAAAAGAAAAAACGTTATACAAAGGCTTGAGACTGACACATCAAATAAAATTCGACCAAATGAGTTCCAAGTGTCCATTCTAGAATTAGCACATTCTACAATATTCAAGTCTTAAATTAATTTTTCAAAATTCACAGTATGTTTTTAAAACGATATTTGTTCATTACGACGAGCATATTCCGAAAGAACATGAATTTACATGAGAGCAACCAAAATACGTGTAACGTGATGTACTGTATCTCGGATCTTTAAAATTTGAAAATTAACAAAATGTATAAAAATATTGATATAGGTTTTTCTTATGTTATAAGATTTTGTTTTAAAATGTTGTACTTTTTTAAAATAATTTTAATTAAAAAATATCCTATATTAAAAAAAATTTAAAATACCTATAATACGAAATTAAAAATTTTTTTTGTACTAAATCAAAACATTCAAATAAATATTTTTCGATAAATTAAATAATGTACGCGCTTATCGATTTATGGATATGTAGGTAGATGTATTGACGGCCTTTAAAATTTGTACGTCGTATGTTTTGATTTAGGTTATATAATAAAGGTTTATTCCTGATATAAATAAAGATCATTTTTTAAAATGGAAGACGTAAGTGCCTATTGGTTATCAAATAAAAAATATGATTTAACATAACCTATTCAAGTGAAAATTCATCTATAATGGAAAATTTTAACTGAAGCCATCTGCCGGAAATTATTTAATTATCTGGTGTAGCCTAATAAAAAAACGCAAGCAATAACATTTATTTGTTTTAAGAAAGTTATGTGTCATGACTCATGACCATACGTAGAAATATATTTTTGTCAATAAAAAACTTTTTATTTTTAAAGAAAAAATAAAAAAATAAAGAAATAGGTTTAAAGTAAACAAAAGAATTCAGAACCATTTTTTGTATATCTTCCAGAACTTATAAAAGCTTTTTATAGCTTTAATATGACTTATTGACTTCCAATTAAATTTGAACCAAATAGGTGTAGGGCATTTCTAAGTCTGTTGCGCCGACTGACTTTTTCTTTAGAATCAAAAAGTTTCTTTAGATTTATTGAAAAAATGTTATTCTATGTAGTAATTTTTTTTATAACTACAGTATGTAGGTATATAATTAATCTTAAAATTGAGATTTAAAGAAAAGATTTCGACGTCTGTCAACTTGAATATTATTTTGTACTTCTATAATATAATACTAAAAACTAACTTATGAATTGTGATATGTTAAATTTTGTAGTACATATTATGTATTCATAAAGCTTTTTAATTAGGATACAGAATACATAAATAGTTCAAATCGTACTAAAATGTGTAGAAAACAAGTAAAGAAACAGTCAGTCGGTGCAACCGACTTAGAAATACCCTACACCTATTTGGTTCAAATTTAATGACATATCCATAAGTCATTTTAACACCATAGAAGCTGTTATTAATTTGATCGTAAGACATAGCTAACCAAATTAACTGTATAATACTAAAAACATTTTCTAATTACCCTATCTATTAAAAAATACTACAAATTCTTACTAATTTATCTATTTAAAAATATTAAAAAACAAACAAACTTGAAATAAATGAAAATATATTTATTCCAATTCAATTACAAAATGAAAAAATTCTAATTATTAAATTTTGTGATAAAAAGATAATCAAAGCATTATATATTTAATAATCCAAATTTTTAAAAATTGCAATTATTTTAAATGGTTAGTTTATATACCTAATAGAAAAACTTATAAACGCAAAATATGCAATAAATGTATTTCTAAAATACAATTAAAAATTTACACCTTTTCATATAATTCATTTAAATATAAAAATAAATTTTACCTAAATGCAGCAAGTACCATTGAACATAGCTGAACCACTACAATTAAGTCTAGATTTCGGAGACACATAGGACATAGGAAATATATTCTTTGGCTTCGAAATTAAACTCGACCACAACCAATTCCCATGGTACTTTCATTACTAGTAACCTACTGTTAAATTTCATCTAAATACCGGCATTATTTTTTGAGTTATGGTGTTTTTAAGATATATGTTTGTTAGTCCTTGAACTTTTCCAGGGTTCGAGGACCCGAAATTATGGTACGATTTCGCCCATATGCAGTCCCGTCATACTTTCAATACTAGTTAACCCTTGTACACAATTGGAACGCTCTATCTTAATTTTAAGTTACTAGTTTTATTAATTTCGATGATAAGCTTTTACACATTGGGGGGTCTAAGAGAGGTTCTGAACCACCACTCCAATTGATCCCAAATTAGGGGGGCACGCAAGAAATAGTAAAGAACACCCTTGTGGCAAATTGGAAGCTTCTAAATTTGTTTCAAGTAACTATCTTTATTAATTTCGAAAATATGCTTTAAGGGCCTAAGAACTGAGTGGCTGGTCCCCGATCCACTACTCCAATGGGGCCCAAATTTCAAAGACACTTACGAAATAGGAAGGGACACCCTGATACCAAATTTGGAGGTTCTATCTTCATTGGTTTCGGAATTATGCTCGTTTGGCCTAAATTCGATCAAAACGTTCTAAGTTCCGAACCCATTGTCCAATCCTCACTGTACGTAATCACCGCCGTAGTTTCGCTGCCAATAACCTACAGCACAAATTTCATGAAGATAGCCTCATTAGTTGTTGAGTTATCATGATTTTTTATATATGTTCCTTAGCCCTGACATCGATTAAAAGGTCCGGAATCCGAACCGTTGGGCTGATTTCGCCCTTATATAGTCCGCGCTATACTTATAGTACTAGTTAACCCTTGTACACAATTTGAAAGGTTTATCCTAATTTTAAGTAACTATTTTTAGTAATTTCGATTATAAGCCTTTAAAACTTGGGAGGTCTGAGAGGGGTACAGAACAACCACTCCAGTTGATCCCAAATTAGGGGAACACGCAAGGGATAGTAAAGAACACCCTTGTGGCAAATTGGAAGCTTCTACATTTTTTCAAGTTGTTATCTTTATTAATTTTAAAGATATGCTGTAAGGTCTTCGGAAATGTGTGGCTGGTCTCCGACCCACTACTCCAATGGGACCCAAATTCACAAGACACTTAGGAAATAGGAAGGGACACCCTGATACTAAATTTGGAGGTTCTATCTTCATTGGTTTCGGAATTATGCTCGTTTGGCCTAAATTCGATCAAAAAGTTCTAGGTTCCGAACCCATGGTCCAATCCCGACCTTACGCAATTCCCGAAGTATTTTCACTACTAGTAACCTACAGCACAAATTTGATGAAGATAGCGTCCTTAGTTGTTGAGTTATCGTGATTTTTTATATTTGTTCGTTAGCCCTGAAACCGATTAAAAGGTCCAGAATCCGAACCCATGGGCCGATTTCGCCCATATGCAATCCCCGCCGTACTTTCAGTCCTAGTAAACTACAGTTAAAATTTCATCAAGATAGCTCCATTATTTTTTGAGTTATCGTGCCTACGGACGGACGGACGGACGGACGGACGGACGGACGGACATGGCTATATCGACTAAGGCGGTCACGCTGATCACAAATATATATACTTTTCCATATCTAGCTCGCTTCCTTTAGGTGGTTACAAACACCATACCAAAGTTAATATACCCTTTTACCTATTCTATAGGTGTAGGGTATAACAAGTAAAGAAACAGCCAGTCGGCGCAACAGTCTTAGAAATACCCTACACCTATTTGGTTCCAATTTAATGGGAAGTCTATAAGTCATTTTAAAACCATAAAAAGCTTTTATAAGTTTGATCGTAAGACATGGCTAACCAAATTTACTTTATAATACTAAAATATATTTTCTAATTATGTTATCAATTCAAAAATATTAGCAATTCTTACTAATTTATCTATTTAAAAATATTAAACAACAAATAAATTAGAGATAAAAAGATTCGTAAAATGCAATTACAAAATTACATATTTAAAAATTTTATCCAATTCAATAAAATTTTACACACATGCAGCAATTACTTCTTTTCAGGATTTTTTTTTCTTTAGTGCATTAACTGTTGAGTGATTTAGTACCCTTAGTCATTTATTTCAATCTATATATATAACAAGTAAAGAAACAGTCATTCGGTGCAACCTACTTAGAAATACCCTACACCTATTTGGTTCAAATTTAAGGAAATATCCATAAGTCATTTTAACACCATAGAAGCTGTTATTAATTTGATCGTAAGACATAGCTAACCAAATTAACTGTATAATACTAAAAACATTTTCTAATTACTCTATCTATTAAAAAATACTACAAATTCTTACTAATTTATCTATTTAAAAATATTAAATAACAAACAAACTTGAAATAAATGAAAATATATTTATTCCAATTCAATTACAAAATGAAAAAATTCTAATTATTAAATTTTGTGATAAAAAGATAATCAAAGCATAACATATTTAATAATCCAAATTTTTAAAAATTGCAATTATTTTAAATGGTTAGTTTATATACCTAATAGAAAAGCTTATAAACGCAAAATATGCAATAAATGTATTTCTAAAATACAATTGAAAATTTACACCTTTTCATTTAAATATAAAAATAAATTTTACATAAATGCAGCAAGTATCTTTGAACATAGCTGAACCACTACAATTAAGTCTAGATTTCGGAGACACATAGGACATAGGAAATATATTCTTTGGCTTCGAAATTAAACTCGACCACAACCAATTCCCATGGTACTTTCATTACTAGTAACCTACTGTTAAATTTCATCAAAATACCGGCATTATTTTTTGAGTTATGGTGTTTGTAAGATATATGTTTGTTAGTCCTTGAACTTTTCAAGGGTTCCAGGACCCGAAATTATGGTACGATTTCGCCCATATGCAGTCCCGTCATACTTTCAATACTAGTTAACCCTTGTACACAATTGGAACGCTCTATCTTAATTTTAAGTTACTAGTTTTATTAATTTCGATGATAAGCTTTTACACATTGGGGGGTCTAAGAGAGGTTCTGAACCACCACTCCAATTGATCCCAAATTAGGGGGGCACGCAAGAAATAGTAAAGAACACCCTTGTGGCAAATTGGAAGCTTCTTCATTTGTTTCAAGTTACTATCTTTATTAATTTCGAAAATATGCTTTAAGGGCCTAAGAACTGAGTGGCTGGTCCCCGATCCACTACTCCAATGGGGCCCAAATTTCAAAGACACTTACGAAATTGGAAGGGACACCCTGATACCAAATTTGGAGGTTCTATCTTCATTGGTTTCGGAATTATGCTCGTTTGGCCTAAATTCGATCAAAAAGTTCTAAGTTCCGAACCCATTGTCCAATCCTCACCGTACGTAATCACCGCCGTAATTTCGCTGCCAATAACCTACAGCACAAATTTCATGAAGATAGCCTCATTAGTTGTTGAGTTATCGTGATTTTTTATATATGTTCCTTAGCCCTGACATCGATTAAAAGGTCCGGAATCCGAACCGTTTGGCTGATTTCGCCCTTATATAGTCCGCGCTGTACTTATAGTACTAGTTAACCCTTGTACACAATTTGAACGGTCTATCCTAATTTTAAGTAACTATTTTTAGTAATTTCGATTATAAGCCTTTAAAACTTGGGAGGTCTGAGAGGGGTACAGAACAACCACTCCAGTTGATCCCAAATTAGGGGAACACGCAAGGGATAGTAAAGAACACCCTTGTGGCAAATTGGAAGCTTCTACATTTTTTCAAGTTGTTATCTTTATTAATTTTAAAGATATGCTGTAAGGTCTTCGGAAATGTGTGGCTGGTCTCCGACCCACTACTCCAATGGGACCCAAATTCACAAGACACTTAGGAAATAGGAAGGGACACCCTGATACTAAATTTGGAGGTTCTATCTTCATTGGTTTCGGAATTATGCTCGTTTGGCCTAAATTCGATCAAAAAGTTCTAGGTTCCGAACCCATGGTCCAATCCCGACCTTACGCAATTCCCGAAGTATTTTCACTACTAGTAACCTACAGCACAAATTTGATGAAGATAGCGTCCTTAGTTGTTGAGTTATCGTGATTTTTTATATTTGTTCGTTAGCCCTGAAACCGATTAAAAGGTCCAGAATCCGAACCCATGGGCCGATTTCGCCCATATGCAATCCCCGCCGTACTTTCAGTCCTAGTAAACTACAGTTAAAATTTCATCAAGATAGCTCCATTATTTTTTGAGTTATCGTGCCTACGGACGGACGGACGGACGGACGGACGGACGGACGGACGGACATGGCTATATCGACTAAGGCGGTCACGCTGATCACAAATATATATACTTTTCCATATCTAGCTCGCTTCCTTTAGGTGGTTACAAACACCATACCAAAGTTAATATACCCTTTTACCTATTCTATAGGTGTAGGGTATAACAAGTAAAGAAACAGCCAGTCGGCGCAACAGTCTTAGAAATACCCTACACCTATTTGGTTCCAATTTAATGGGAAGTCTATAAGTCATTTTAAAACCATAAAAAGCTTTTATAAGTTTGATCGTAAGACATGGCTAACCAAATTTACTTTATAATACTAAAATATATTTTCTAATTATGTTATCAATTCAAAAATATTAGCAATTCTTACTAATTTATCTATTTAAAAATATTAAACAACAAATAAATTAGAGATAAAAAGATTCGTAAAATGCAATTACAAAATTACATATTTAAAAATTTTATCCAATTCAATAAAATTTTACACACATGCAGCAATTACTTCTTTTCAGGATTTTTTTTTCTTTAGTGCATTAACTGTTGAGTGATTTAGTACCCTTAGTCATTTATTTCAATCTATATATATAACAAGTAAAGAAACAGTCATTCGGTGCAACCTACTTAGAAATACCCTACACCTATTTGGTTCAAATTTAAGGAAATATCCATAAGTCATTTTAACACCATAGAAGCTGTTATTAATTTGATCGTAAGACATAGCTAACCAAATTAACTGTATAATACTAAAAACATTTTCTAATTACTCTATCTATTAAAAAATACTACAAATTCTTACTAATTTATCTATTTAAAAATATTAAATAACAAACAAACTTGAAATAAATGAAAATATATTTATTCCAATTCAATTACAAAATGAAAAAATTCTAATTATTAAATTTTGTGATAAAAAGATAATCAAAGCATAACATATTTAATAATCCAAATTTTTAAAAATTGCAATTATTTTAAATGGTTAGTTTATATACCTAATAGAAAAGCTTATAAACGCAAAATATGCAATAAATGTATTTCTAAAATACAATTGAAAATTTACACCTTTTCATTTAAATATAAAAATAAATTTTACATAAATGCAGCAAGTACCTTTGAACATAGCTGAACCACTACAATTAAGTCTAGATTTCGGAGACACATAGGACATAGGAAATATATTCTTTGGCTTCGAAATTAAACTCGACCACAACCAATTCCCATGGTACTTTCATTACTAGTAACCTACTGTTAAATTTCATCAAAATACCGGCATTATTTTTTGAGTTATGGTGTTTGTAAGATATATGTTTGTTAGTCCTTGAACTTTTCAAGGGTTCCAGGACCCGAAATTATGGTACGATTTCGCCCATATGCAGTCCCGTCATACTTTCAATACTAGTTAACCCTTGTACACAATTGGAACGCTCTATCTTAATTTTAAGTTACTAGTTTTATTAATTTCGATGATAAGCTTTTACACATTGGGGGGTCTAAGAGAGGTTCTGAACCACCACTCCAATTGATCCCAAATTAGGGGGGCACGCAAAAAATAGTAAAGAACACCCTTGTGGCAAATTGGAAGCTTCTTCATTTGTTTCAAGTTACTATCTTTATTAATTTCGAAAATATGCTTTAAGGGCCTAAGAACTGAGTGGCTGGTCCCCGATCCACTACTCCAATGGGGCCCAAATTTCAAAGACACTTACGAAATTGGAAGGGACACCCTGATACCAAATTTGGAGGTTCTATCTTCATTGGTTTCGGAATTATGCTCGTTTGGCCTAAATTCGATCAAAAAGTTCTAAGTTCCGAACCCATTGTCCAATCCTCACCGTACGTAATCACCGCCGTAATTTCGCTGCCAATAACCTACAGCACAAATTTCATGAAGATAGCCTCATTAGTTGTTGAGTTATCGTGATTTTTTATATATGTTCCTTAGCCCTGACATCGATTAAAAGGTCCGGAATCCGAACCGTTTGGCTGATTTCGCCCTTATATAGTCCGCGCTGTACTTATAGTACTAGTTAACCCTTGTACACAATTTGAACGGTCTATCCTAATTTTAAGTAACTATTTTTAGTAATTTCGATTATAAGCCTTTAAAACTTGGGAGGTCTGAGAGGGGTACAGAACCACCACTCCAATTGATCCCAAATTAGGGGAACACGCAAGAGATAGTAAAGAACACCCTTGTGGCAAATTGGAAGCTTCTACATTTTTTCAAGTTGTTATCTTTATTAATTTTAAAGATATGCTTTAAGGTCTTCGAAAATGTGTGGCTGGTCCCCGACCCACTACTCCAATGGGACCCAAATTCACAAGACACTTAGGAAATAGGAAGGGACACCCTGATACTAAATTTGGAGGTTCTATCTTCATTGGTTTCGGAATTATGCTCGTTTGGCCTAAATTCGATCAAAAAGTTCTAGGTTCCGAACCCATGGTCCAATCCCGACCTTACGCAATTCCCGAAGTAGTTTCATTACTAGTAACCCACAGCACAAATTTGATGAAGATAGCGTCATTAGTTGTTGAGTTATCGTGATTTTTTATATTTGTTCGTTAGCCCTGAAACCGATTAAAAGGTCCAGAATCCGAACCCATGGGCCGATTTCGCCCATATGCAATCCCCGCCGTACTTTCAGTCCTAGTAACCTACAGTTAAAATTTCATCAAGATAGCTCCATTATTTTTTGAGTTATCGTGCCTACGGACGGACGGACGGACGGACGGACATGGCTATATCGACTAAGGCGGTCACGCTGATCACAAATATATATACTTTTCCATATCTAGCTCGCTTCCTTTAGGTGGTTACAAACACCATACCAAAGTTAATATACCCCTTTACCTATTCTATAGGTGTAGGGTATAAAAATGAAAGTTTGTTTGTTTGTTTGTTTGTAGCGAATAGACTCCTAAACTGCCCAGCCGATTTTCATGAAAATTTGTGTATAGAGGTTTTTGGGTACGGAAAGAAATCGTGGCCCAAAAATTTTGCTCTAACGGACCGCCAAGTTGGGGCTGTGGTGCAATTATTTAAACTTCTTTGTTCTAAAATGAAAACGGTTTGACCGATTGACTTCAAATTTTGTATACGTGATGGTCTTTGAGAATTGAGTAGACACTATTAACATTTTTGGAATTTGTTAACCCATGTCGGGCCGACGGTTGGTCAAAAAAATTTTGGGTCCAAATTATGTCCGATTTTACGAAATTCTGCTTTGGCTTAAAAGAAAGCCCCAAAAAAAATTTTGTTGAGTTCCATTAATCCACTGCGGCGCAACAGCTTTTTATAAGTTTTTTCAATACTTTACTCTAAATTCGAAACTGTTTGACCAATTGACTTCAAATTTTGTATACGTGATGCTCCTTGAGAATTGAGTTGACACTATTAAAATTTTTGGAATTTGTTAACCCATGTCGGGCCGACGGGTGGTCAAAAAAAATTTTGGTCCAAATTTTGTCCGATTTTACGAAATTCTGCTTTGGCTTAAAAGAAAGCCCCAAAAAAAATTTTGGTAAGTTCCATTAACCCATTACGGCCCAACAGCTTTTTATAAAGTTTTTGGTTATTTTACCCTAAATTAGAAACGATTTGACCGGTTGACCTGAAATTTTATATGTGTGAAGCAACTTGAAAATGGAGTTAAGCCTGTTAACAGTCGGTCCTACGATTAGTCAAAAAAATTTTTTTGGAAGTAAATTACGTCAAATTTTGGAAAGTAGTTTGTACTGCTTTGAATTACAGAAAGTTTCAAAAATTACTAGAATAATCCTAGAAAAATCTTTTTAAAAAGATTGCTTTCATACATTTTAAAATTTAAACCGTGTGTAATTTTTGTGTTAACTTTTTGGAGTATTATTCAACCATTAAGAGGCGCAGCAACGCGCACCGGGTATTAGCAAGTTTTCAATAATTTTTAAATTTATTCTCTTAATTAACTTATTTTTTAATGTTCTATATAAACTCAAAGTTATTCGAAAGAAATATTAATTTGTAATAATATAAATATAAAAGTTTATATAATCATGGTTTTTAATGTTAGTGAAAATTTTATGGCTTTTAATGTTAGCTTTCATTAGCTTTTTATCACAACATTTAATAATAAAAATATGCAATAAAAATATTTCTAAAATACAATAATAAATTTCGGACTGTTCATATAATTAATTTTCATATAAAAATAAATTTTACAACTTAAGTATCGTACACAATTTCTTAATTATATATTACCTATGGTAATAATTCAATAAAATATATAAAAATTAAGAAAAAAAAAATTTCGTCGTTTATTAAAAATATATTTAGTTTTTAATTTATAAAATTAATTTTCATATAAAAATAAATTTTACAACTTAAGTATCGTACACAATTTCTTAATTATATATTACCTATGGTAATAATTCAATAAAATATATAAAAATTAAGAAAAAAAAAATTTCGTCGTTTATTAAAAATATATTTAGTTTTTAATTTATAATATGTTTTATAGTAAAACTCTTAGCCTTTTAAAAATATAAAAGTGTTAAAGCGGAAATTGGAAAAAGTGTATCAAATTTTATTTTTTTATCTTTATTAATTTCGAATATTCGAATTATTTCACACACAGAAAACAAATAAGACGGGATAAAATATAAGGTTCTACCTTCTTTGGGTTCGAAATTATACTAGTTTAACTTACATTCGTTCAAAAGCTTCTAGAATCTGAACCCGACAAGAACCAATTCCATCGTACGTTCATTACTAGTAACCTAAAATATAAATTTCATCAAAATAGCGTAATTAGTTTCTGAGTTTTGATGTTTTTAAGATATAGGTTTGTTAGCTTTTGAACTTTTCAAAGGTTAAAGAACCCGAAACCATGGTACGATTTCGCTCATATGTTTTCACAGTCATACTTTCAATACTAGTTAACCCTTGTACACAATTGGAACATTCGTTATTAATTTTGAGTTACTATTTTTATTAATTTCGATGATAAGTCTTTCAACTTTTAGAGGTCTAAGAGAGATACCTAAACACCCACTCTAAATGATAATGCATTAAGGGAACACGTAGGAAATAGTAAAGAACAGCCTTGTGCCAAATTGGAAGCTTCTACATTTTTTTGAAGTTACTCTCTCTATTATTTTCAAAAATATAGTTTAAGGTCTTCGAAACTATGTGGATGGTCCCCCACCCACTATTTCAATTGGTTCCAATTTTCGAGGGCACTAAGGAAATAGAAAGGGACACGTTGATACCGAATTTGGAGGTTCTAAATTCTTTGATTTCGGAATCATGCTCGTTTGGCCTAAATTGGATAAAAAAGTTTCATTACTAGTGATAGGCGAAATGGTCGGATCTCGCCTATATGCATTCCGCGCCGTTCTTTCAATACTAGTGAACCCTTGTACACAATTGGATCGTTCTAGCTGAATTTAAGGCTATTTTTTTTAATAATTTCAATTATATGCTTTAAGGTCTTCAGAACTGTGTGCATGGTCCCCGACCCACTACACCAATTGGTCTTAAATGTGCAGGCCTCTAAGGACATAGGAAGAAGCACAATGATTCCAAATTTGAAGGTTTTATCTTAATTGATTTCCGAAGTATGCTTGTTTGGTCTAAGTTCAATCGAAAACTTTTAGAATCCGAACCCATGTTCCGAAATTGATCGTAGTCTGCCTTCGCCATATTCTCATTACTAGTAATCGTGATTGTAGCTCCATTAGTTGATGAGTTATCCTTATTTTTATACCCTACACTTATAGAATAGGTAAAAAGGTATATTATTTTATTAAACACCAAAGTGGTATGGTGTTTGTAACCACCTAAAAGAAGCGAGCTGGATATGGAAAAGTATATATATTTGTGATCAGCGTGACCTCCTGAGTCGATATTGCCATGTCCGTTTGTCCGTTCGTCCGTATGCACGATAACTCAAAAAATAATGGTGCTTTCTTGAAGAAATTTTAACTGTAGGTTACTAGGACTGAAAGTTCGCTGGGGATTGGGAGAAATCGGCCTATGGGTGCGGATTCTGGGCCTTTTAATCCATCTCAGGACTAACGAACATTTATGAAAAATCACGGTAACTCAACCGCTAATGACGCTATCTTCATTAAATTTGTGCTGTAGGTTACTAGTAATGAAACTACGGCGGGGACTGCGTGTGATCGGGATTGGACCATTGCACCAAATCAGAATAATTCCAAAAACAATGAAGATAGAACCTCCAAATTTCGTATCAGGGTGTCCCTTCCTATTTCCTTAGGATCCTTGAAATTGGGGCCCCATTTGAATAGTGGGTCGGGGACCAGCCTCACATTTCCGAAGACCTTAAAGCATATCTATAAAATTAATAAAGATAATTTTTTTTTTTTTTTTTTTTGTTGCTGGCACCTCTACGTGCGAACTGTTCACTGTGATAGGCTAAACAGCCTGACTATATATGTACATGTCGGAACAGGGGAGATATATTCATATATTAGAACTGAACAAATGAATTCCACATACAATTTAAACATGAGATAGTACTACGCCTTATAACATTATTGGATATTTTCGAAATTAATAAAGATAGTAACTTAAAACAAATGTACAAGCTTCAAATTTGGTACATGGGTGTTCTTTACTATTTCCTGCGCGTCCCCCTAATTTTGGATCAATTGGAGTGGTGGTTCAGTACCTATCTTAGACCTCCCAAGGTTTAAAAGCTTATCATCGAAATTAATAAAAATAATAACTTAATATTAAAATAGAACGTTCCAATTGTATACAAGGGTTAACTAGTTTTGAAATTATGACAGAGACTGCATATGGGCAAAATAGTACCATGGTTTGGGGTTCTGGAACCTTTGAAAAGTTCAAGGGCTAGTAAATATATATTTTAAAAACACCATAACTCAAAAAATAATGCCGCTATTTTGATGAAATTTAAACTCTAGGTTCCTAGCAATGAAAGTACCATGAGAATTGGTTCTGGTCGAGTTCGGACAATGAGTTAGGATTCTAGAAGCTTTTGATTGATTTGAGGCCGAACGAGTATAATGTCGAAGCCAAAGAAGATATTCCCTATTTTCTATGTGTCCCCGAAATTTAGACTTAATTGTAGTGGTGGTTCAGGTGGTTCCTAAGAAATCCCAAAATTAAAAAACTTGTCTTTAAAATTCAGAAAGATAGAAACTTTACATGTGATACATGAGGGTTCTTTCCTATTTCCGATTTTATTTAACACTTTTATTATAAGAATTTTACCATAAAACCTATTATGTATAATATTTTATAAATTAAAAACAAAATATTTTTTTATAAACGATTAAATTCCTTTTTTTAATTTTTATAATATCATATATTTTATTGAATTATTACCATAGGTTATATATAATAAAGACATTGTGTACGATACTTAAGCTATGTTCAAAGGTACTTGCTGTATTTATATGTAATTTATTTTTATATTTAAATGCATTATATGAAAAATTCTAATTTTGTAATTGAATTCTAGAAATACATTTATTGGATATTTTTCGTTTTTAAGCTTTTCTAATAGGTACATAAAATAATTTTTTAAAATAACTGCAATTTTGAAAAATTTTAATTATTAAATATATTATGCTTTGACTAGCTTTTTGTCACAAAATTTAATAATTAAAATTTTTTCACTTTTGTAATTGAATTGGAATAAATATATTTTCATTTATTTTAACTTTTTTTGTTTTTTAATATTTTTAAATAGGTAAGCATTTGTAATAATTTGTAATTATAATTAGAAAATGTTTTTAGTATTATAAAGTTAATTTGGTTAGCTATGTCTTACGATCAAATTAATAACAGCTTTTTTGGTTTTAAAATGACTTATGGATATCTCATGAAATTAGAACCAAATAGGTGTAGGGTATTTTTAAGTCTGTTGCACCGAATGACTGTTTCATTGCTTGTTTTGATATGTTCCTTGGCCCTTAGAACAATTAACAGGTCCAGAATCCGTATTTTAAGTCCTAGTAATCTACAGTTAAAGTTTCATCACTATAGCTCTATTAGTTTTTGAGTTATCGTGCCTACGGACGGATGGACGGACGGACATGGCTTTATCTAGTCAGGAGGTCACGCTGATCACAAATATATATACATTTCTATGTCTAGCTCGCTTCTTTTAAGTGGTTACAAACACTATACCAAAGTTAATATACCCTTTTCCTATTTCAGAAAAGTATATATATTTGTGATCAGCATGACCTCCTGAGTCGATATTGCCATGTCCGTTTGTCCGTTCGTCCGTATGCACGATAACTCAAAAAATAATGGTGCTTTCTTGAAGAAATTTTAACTGTAGGTTACTAGGACTGAAAGTACGCTGGGGATTGGGAGAAATCGGCCTATGGGTGCGGATTCTGGGCCTTTTAATCCATCTCAGGACTAACGAACATTTATGAAAAATCACGGTAACTCAACCGCTAATGACGCTATCTTCATTAAATTTGTGCTGTAGGTTACTAGTAATGAAACTACGGCGGGGACTGCGTGTGATCGGGATTGGACCATTGCACCAAACCAGAATAATTCCAAAAACAATGAAGATAGAACCTCCAAATTTCGTATCAGGGTGTCCCTTCCTATTTCCTTAGGATCCTTGAAATTGGGGCCCCATTTAAATAGTGGGTCGGGGACCAGCCTCACATTTCCGAAGACCTTAAAGCATATCTATAAAATTAATAAAGATAATTTTTTTTTTTTTTTTGTTGCTGGCACCTCTACGTGCGAACTGTTCACTGTGATAGGCTAAACAGCCTGACTATATATGTACATGTCGGAACAGGGGAGATATATTCATATATTAGAACTGAACAAATGAATTCCACATACAATTTAAACATGAGATAGTACTACGCCTTATAACATTATTGGATATTTTCGAAATTAATCCGTATTTTAAGTCCTAGTAATCTACAGTTAAAATTTCATCACTATAGCTCTATTAGTTTTTGAGTTATCGGACGGATGGACGGACGGATACCATAGCCATACCTACGGACGGATGGACGGACGGACATGGCTTTATCTAGTCAGGAGGTCACGCTGATCACAAATATATATACATTTCTATGTCTAGCTCGCTTCTTTTAAGTGGTTACAAACACTATACCAAAGTTAATATACCCTTTTCCTATTTCATATTTCATAGGTGTAGGGTATAAAAAATACAGTTTTCTATATGAAGGACAGCATTAACTCGAATTGATAAATATAATCAAATTTTTAGAACATTATATATTAGAACAATATTTATATGTATTTAGAATTTAAACTACTGTTTTTTGCGGAATCCAAAACCAAATTATAAACTCGTAAAAAGGCTTAGGCTATAGGAATAAAACCCAAAAATACTTAACAATGTTTTTATTATTAAAAAACTTATAAATTTTTTTTTTAAGCAAATTTCGAGCACAAAAGTTGTTGACCATTGTTGGCATAATTTTTATTTTTCGTTTAAAATTATTCTAAAATAAATTACACACAACGAAATTTTTTAAGTAAATTTAAATGCAAAAATAGCTCGAATTTCGAGCACAGGGCGATTCTAGTATAACATTAAAGGATAAGTAAAGTAAGAGAATAAATTTTAAAATTATTTAAAATTGAAATAATTAATCAAGAGTACTAAATCATTTAACAGTAAATGCACTACAGCAAAAAATCATGAAAAGAAGTAATTGCTGCATGTGTGTCAAATTTTATTGAATTTGATAAAAAGTTTTAATATTTAATTTTTATATCCTACACCTATGAAATAAGTAAAGTGTGTATTAACTTTGGTATGGTGTTTGTAGCTACCTAAAGGAAGCGAGCTAGATATAGAAAAGTATGTATATTTGTGATCAACGTGACCTCCTGAGTCGATATAGCCATGTGCGTCCGTCCGTAGGCACGATAACTAAAAAACTAATGGATCTATCTTGATGAAATTTTAAGTGTGGGTTACTAGGAACTAAAGTACGGCGGTGATTGCATTCTGGACCTTTTAATTTTTCTAAGGGCCAAGGAACATATAAAAAAAATAAGTATAACTCAAAAAATTTTTGTGTAAGACAAAAGTATAATTTTATTTAAATTTAATCACATTTGGTATGATTTTAGTCTTACACAATAAAAACATATCATCATATAATTTATTATCATTTTATAAAACGTCAAATTTTGGAACTGCTCTATTTACGAGTACATAAACTTGACAGTTCCGAATTAAAAATTTCTATTTTTTAACTGAAATAAAGTCAACAATTGCTTTGATTCCGCATCCATACATGATAAGTAATATCCATACGAGAGTGTTGTCAGTTGTAGTTTCAACTGTTGTCAGTTATCATCAATTTATGAACTTATGAATGTATGTGTAAAATTTAGTTTATTCGAAAATAGTTATCGTCGGGGAATGTTTAGTCAACTGATTTTTCAAAAGCGGAAAGTTTTTGTAATTTTTTATTCATATACAAAAAAACAAGGTTTGTGGCTACCTAAATAAAAAAATGGATTTGTAGATAATATAAGGAATTTAATTTTTTCTTTATATTGAGTAAGTAGGTAATTTTATTTTACTTATATCATATCTAGGTCATTTAAAAATGGATTATTATTTTAATTAACATCTGTGGGACTGAGCAAACATTCATCTTAATATATAAAGAAGAAAATTTGTTTGTTTATTTGTTTGTTTGTTTGTTTGTCCAGGATTCACGTGAAAACCACTGGTCCGATTGTCACAAATTTGTTTAAAGGAATAATTCTAGGAGCCCGGGGGGTGACATAGGCTATGTCGCATTTTTATAAGTCAACAGGTTGCGGCTCCAGAGTGGTTTTAAGCTTTTTCGTTTTTTTGATGTCGAGTCGAAACGGTTTGACCGATTAACTTGAAATTTTGCACGAATTTTCTTCTTATTAAACGGAATTAATGGTATAAAGTTGGTTGGAATAAATTAACCCCTTTCGGCCCGGCGGGCTTCCAAAAAATTTTGTGTTTCCGATTTGTGTCCAATTTTACAGGGTGGTTTTGCAGTCACAAAGAGAGGCTGGCACAAATTTTTGTTGAGTTCGGTTAACCCGTTTGGGCTAAAAGAACTCGACAAAACATTTTTTTAAGCATTCCCCTAATTCAAAGAAGTTGTACCTACTTTCAGAAATTGGACGTAATTTACTTACAAATTTTTTTTTGAACAATCGTCGGGTCGGCAGGGGTTAACAACTTCCAAGTCTGTTAGTAAATTGAACTTCATTTTCAAAGAAGAACACATATAGAAAATTTGAAGTTAATCGGTTAAATCATTTCTAATATATAACAAAGCAACGAAAAAACCTATAAAAAGCTGTTGGGCCACGATGGGTTAACGGAACTCCACAAATATCTTTTTGTGGCTTCATTTATAAGCAAAGTAGTATTTCAAAAAATTGGCTAAAACTTGCGTTTTTACAATTTGCAAGCTTCCGGGCAACGCCGGGTAAATCTGCTAGTAATTATACAATACAATTTTAAAATTAGGTTCTAAATCTGTTCCTTAAACTAATTGTCTTTTATATCATTAATTATTTTTTTCTATTATTTATTTTAACTAAATTTTATATTTTATCAATCAAAAGATATTTATATATTTAATATAATACAAATATATTTGTTCATTTTTGTTTTTTTTTTAGTATGTAATTTGAAAGATAAAAAATAACAAATAGAATAAAACCTAATATGGTAATCTTATATTGATTTTTATTAATTTCCAATACCAAAAATATTTTATATTTTGTTCGGTCTCAAATTTTTTTTGTTTAAGATGCGCACAGTTCAAAAATTTTTAAATAATGAAAAAAAAAAGAAAAACAACAAAAAAAGAAAAGAAAAACAAAATAATTTTTTTGTTTGTGTTGGTTGGTGCATCGAGTCTTACAAGTAAAATTTGGTTGCAACGAAACCGGTTTTTTGTGACAACGATATTTACGAAACCGGTTTGGTGCATACAGGATTTTAACCGATTACGTCAGTATTACGTCAATGCAACATGTGTAAATACCCGTCTATTTTAGGCCATTGTTTGAATGTTTTGATATACAAATAAAGCAGTTCCAAATTTTGACGTTTTATAAAATTAAAAATCATTTCCGTGATATGTTTTCTTTGTGTAAGACTAATAACGGGCTGTCAATATTTTTTTTTGTGTAAAACAAAAGTACAATTTTATTTAAGACTGAAATCGAACCAAAAGTGAGTAAAATTAAATAAAATTGTACTTTTGTCTTATACAGGAAAATATATAAACATCTAGCGCTACAAGAAACACGCAGCGCGCGATAAAATTTTCTACTAAACGAATTGTATTGTGTAGCGATTTTCAATTGACGTTTACATTTTAATGTAAAAAGTGTTTGTTTAAAAGATTTTCTGATAATTTTTGAAAGTAAAGCATTTCTTATAAAATTAAAAATATAAATTGATTAAAAAATAATAAATATAAGATTAAAAAAAACATATGCATTTGATTAAAATTTGAATTTTAATAATATACCAATTTAACTACTCATACACAAATATGTTAGCCATACTTAGCTATTTCACATCACAATTTATTTTCATACAATGTAATTCGATCATCAATTGTATTGATAGAACAGCAACAGATATGTATTTAAAATAGAAAATATAGACAAATATAAAAAAAAAATTATTATTAATTTTTCTTTTATTTTTGTTAAAATTGTAATAAGAAAGCAGTTATGACATCCAAAAAAATTTTAAAGTAATAAATTAAGTTTTAGTTTCTCAATAATCAAATTTGTAACGCGTTCGAAAATAAATTTTTAAAAACCTGAATCCTTATTTTTTTAGCAATATTTATATAAAATGTAATTTTAATATTTGTCGCAGTATTAAAAAATTTTTTAAAGTAAGTATTAGGTATCTAATGCCAGAATAGATAAGATACTTTTGCAAAAATGCCTAAAAAAACCTGCACCTACTAGTTGTATTAGGGGTCCTACTAGTTGTATTAGACTCAACACAAGATATTAACGATTTATTTCGAATTAAAACCAATATATTCTCAGAGAAGTATTGTTTTATTTTTTGTGATACAAAAGGTTTAAATAACTGTATAAAATATGAAACGATTGAAGAAAAACCAACATATATTACGATTACTAGGAAAGTGAAACAAGATGAAATTTCGTAAAAATATTCTTACATATTGTGATAACGATATTATAAAAATTATTGCTGAAATCCCAATCAATGTATTAAATGGCAATAATAAAATATCACCAGCACAAAAACAAAATTGAAAAAACATAAAAAACAATTAAGATTTCTAGCCTGTGCTAAGAAAAGTATAAAAGCCAAAATAAAAATATTAGTTCAAAAATTATTAGTGAATTGGTTTGGACCACATTGCCGCAATTTCCAATTGTGGCATTTCTTGGATAACTTTTACTATTTAAATTAAATTTACTAATTTTTTAACAAGAATTATTTTTCACTTTACTAACACTAAATTTTTTTTTTATTTTTATGATAAGTTTTGTAAATTTTCATTTTTCCTTCTCAATTTATTAATTAATTTAATTAATTATTTTTTAATTTCTTTTTTATATAAAATTTATATAAATATATTTTAACGTCACGCGCCTGTTTGTTTTGTTTACATTAAACTAAATTAAAATAATTATTTTTTTTTTTTTTTCGAAGTAATACTTCTTTTAATCTTCTTTTAGTGGTAAACAAAACAATATATCCATCTCTCTCCTTCCCATTGATAGATGTTAATGATGTTTCTAATAATTCTCATCACTCTCAATATACCACGATAAAGACACCGTGACTTAATTAATAAATTCTGATGGTATATGTCCAATAATATTATTGAACTTTTATTTTGTTTTTGTATTTAACTATTTACATTGCCACAATTACAAATGTTTTATTTTTAATTTGATGGTACTGTGTATTTGTTTTATTTTGATTGAGTTTTTTGTTGTACGTACTACAGTAAGGGCACATATAGTTTCTATATAGGTTCTATATTTTCTTTTTTAAATTAGGTTCTATAAAAATCTATAACAAAAATTTAAATAAGATTCATTAAAAAAAATTTAAATTGGATTCTATATTTTCTTTTTTAAATTTTATTTTATTTTTTAAATTTTATGTTTTATTTTTTAAAAGGTGTTGTCCATTTAGGTTGATAAAATCGTACATAAATAAGCATTATCTTTTTTTTTTATTTTTTTTCTTTCTGTTTTCTTTTTTTTCTTTCTAACAAAATTATCAACTTTAACATTAATTTTTGTAATATTCGCGGTTTACCAGCGAACTTCCATTCCGTTGAGGATCATCTTAATTCAATTAAACTGGCAATTCTTGCTCTATGTGAAGCGCAAGTTAGTGGTCACAATGTCAACTTCGATATTAAGAGCTACTTACTCATTTCACACTTCGTTCCCAAAAGAGGCATCGCCATCTACATAAAAAAGACATTGCTTTTAACACCCTTGACAAATATAAATCTTCAAGCCCAACTTTCAATTACGTTTGGGTCAAAAACCATGTTGAAAAGCATGTTATACATTTCTGTTTTCTATACAGATCACCTAATTCAAGTGAACAAGAAACTGTTGTGGAAAGTGAAAACCTTTCAAACCAGATCAATGAAATTCTCGATTGTTATCCTGAGACTGAAATTGTTCTGGCGGGGGGATTTTAATGTTCAAAAATCCCACTAGAATCCCTGACCGTGCTATTCAAGAAGGTCGCCTATTGGATCTGTTTCTAACCACACATCTTGAAAAGTATGTGGTTTCAGTTGGTTGCACCCTGGGGGTTCTGATCACTGTTTGGTCAATACAAGCTTCCAGGCAGGCTCGATGTCCAACCAAAGCTCCCTTCCCAAATATTGGTATGGCGTTATAACCATGCTAACTGGGAAGGTCTGAACAATTTTTACAAAACCTTTGATTAGTCACTATGTTTCCGTGGTAGGAATGTTGACTTTGCTGCAAATGCAATTAGTGTAAATATTCTACTTGGAATGAGATTATTTATTCCTCACCCCATGAAATCTATTAAACGGAAACTCAAAACTTGGTTTAATCGCGTTTGCAAAGAAGCCATTCTAAAAAAAGAGGAAGCCTTCGAAAAGTACCAGGACCGTGGTTTGGAGACTGACAGGGCCAACTATATAGTGGTTCTGAACAGATGTAAGACAGTTATCAACATGCAAAAATTCTTGTTCAACCAATGATTGAAACGAAAATTAATACACATGCCCAAGAATAGCAGGTCCTTTTGGACTTTTGCAAAAAATTTGAAAGAGGACAATAGCGGGTGTTTTTTTCCTCCACTTGTTGATATCAACAACCACATCGTATCAGATTCAAAAGAAAAAGCGAATTTGTTTAGCAAACAGTTCGCTTCTAACTCGTCACTGCCTCAGTCAACTCAAAGACCCCTATCTATTCCAGAAGTTGGCTGCTCCTTCGGTAGAATATACTTTAGGACGCGAGCAGTGATGAAAATCTTAAAGAATCTTGATACAAGAAAAGAATTGGTCCTCTCCAAAGTGATGGAAAAAGTTATAAACTATAAGCTTTTAAAATATCTAGATCGTAAACGTTTGCTTCATGATCGACAATACGGATTCAGAGCCCGTCTTTCAACTGGTGATTTCATGACCTATCTGTGCGAAAAGCTTAATATCAGTCTTCACCATCCTGGCGAGTCTGATGTTGTGGCTTTGGATATTTCTAAAGCTTTCGATCGAGTTTGGCATGATGCTTTATTGGCAAAATACAAGGCTTTAGGTCTAGGTAAAGTTTCTGTTTAAATGGATTGGAATTTTTTTTTGAATCGCACGATTCGTGTTCTTGTAGATGGATATTCATCCAAAGATTTTAAAATAAATGCTGATGTCCCTCAGGTATCTGTTTTAACCCCAGTCTTTTCCTAATATTTATAAATGACCTACTTTCAATAACCCCCAATCCAATCCATAGCTTTGCAGACGACAGCACCCTTGTTGCTTTCTATGAATTTCATAGCCGCTGTAACTTTAATCATCAGATTAAGTCAACAACAGAAAATTTCACTCTAAGGGAATTAAACAAAGATTTAATTAAAATCCAAAAATGGGGTGAAATCAACAGAATTGATTTCAACACCAAAAACACCCAATGCTGTCTAGTCTCGCGAAAAATAGCAACAATTATTCCGAACCTTTCTTTTCAAGGAGAAGATTTACAGCATACGGAAGACTTGAACATTTTTGGGATTGAGCTAAATCAAAAATTAACATTTAACGACATATTTGGGCTGGTGCTCCCATTAAGGCGCTGGGATATCTCGATAAAGTGCAAAATAGAGCAATTCGTCTTATAAATGATCCCAGTGTTACCTCAACGCTCACTCCACTCAGCTTCGTCGTTGGGTCACTGACCTTGTTTTATAGATATATTGTCGGAACTAACACCTCTTCTAAAGAAATCAAACAACTTATGCCTCAATTCAAGATTTTCCAACGGGAAATAAGGAGGGCAACATATGGTCATCCCTACACAGTTGAGTTAGCCAGATGGCGTAACACGGCGTATATAAATTTGTTTGTTATGCGCTCATCTCGTTTATGGAAACATATTCCACCAAATGTGTTCCCCAAAGTTGATAATGTATATATGTATGATTTAACCAAATTTAAGAAGAACGTTACCTTTCTTCTCAATTTCCCATATAATTTTCCCCATCCCCATAATCCAGACATTCCAAATAACTTCCACCATAATCCTAAATCCTCCCATATCCTCATCCCTTTAACCAAACTGTATATTTGTATTACAGGTTCCCTCCTAAAGTTTTTCATACAAAAAATGAAAAAAGTTTAATATGATAAAAAATTAAAACCATTGCAAAAATGGTACTTATATCGTCAATATATCCCCAATTATGCAATTAACAAAAGATACGCAAAAAAGTTACCAGAAAACGCTAATAATCTTAACTTTGATACAGGCAAACAAAATTCTTTTCTAAAAGCATACACAGATACTGAATTACCTAAATATAAATTAACATCAGCCCAGACTAATTTTGTACCATTAGTTACTGATGAAGTGTTTGAATATGATCCTAAAAATAGCATTCAGATATGGATGTCGATTTAACACATTACAACTTAGATGATAAAAATTCATTTAAAAAATTAGCTCAAACTGAAATGTTGAAAGTCGAAAAACTAATACAAAGACCATCTCTAAGCCCTGATTATCGAATGTTGGAAACACCAAGTGGTGATGTAATTACCGTTGCTGTACCATCCCCTGAAAAAAGGAGACACTAAGATCGGCCGGTGGTTCAATTTCCTCAACTATACTTTCGCAGTTTTATTCACTAACTACCTTTACTAAGAAGTCCGAAACCTAGAACTTTATAATGTACAACACATAAATAATGCAACATTTTATGTTTAAAAAGAAGTTAATAAAAATGGATAGTCAAGATAACTTTTATGTAATATTGTTAATGATAATTTAAAACTGTTTCCAGACAATACATTTGCATCATTCGAAAATAAATTGCCTATTCCCTTTGAAATATATTAGAACGATTTCCTACAAACGGAAAAATTTAACAAAGAGAATTGTGCTTTTATTAATATTGAAGTGTACAATGTTTATGTAACAAACATTGAAAAACCTCTTGAAAAATCGAAGTAATCAAATCTATAGGTTACACGTATTATTCAAATGGATGATTGGAAGTTTAATGTTTTGCTTATTAAAAATATAACTCCGAATCCAGGATTTACTCGAAACCAGGTTCTTACAGAATTTTTAAATGAAGTTTCGACATATATCTCCAATACAAAAAATTATGATGATGTTTCATTTAAAATGAGAAAGAGTATAGAAGAGTAGACTGTGTCAACTCTGGAATACCCGTATGACCGTAACATATATATTATATCATCCGGTTAATTACTTTTGGCAAAATTTTAAACATACAGCTTTATTAAGTGTAGTGTAATGCTCATATAAAAGAAGGGGTTGTATGGCAGCTACTTGAACCCTCTGCAGAAGACCAACCAAATTTTGCAGTAACTTTGGCCATTATACTAAAATATTTTATATATACTAAAATATTTTTGGCAAAATATTAGACACCCAGCTTTAATAGGTATAGAATAATGCTCATATAAAATAAGAAGTTGTATGGCAGTTACTCGAACTCACTGTACCAGACCAACCAAATTTTGCAGAAACTTTGGCCATAAAATTAAAGAATGCGAAAATTTCAAGATCCTAGTTCCTTTAGTTTTTGAGTTTTCGTGCGGACGAACGGACGATTTTTTTTTTTCGATTCTGATCCGATCCATACACTTGAGTCTATATCAACCCTCCTCCCCCCCCCCTCATCGCTTCTCTGCGTCACAAACGTAATGGCAAATTTTAAAATATAAAAACAAAATTACCTGAACTTTTGAAATTAGCTGTTGCTAGTAATAAAGACGAATTGAATGGAAGTAGCAAAGTACGTGCTACAAGTATTGAATTTGAAAATGTTCATTATATTCCTATAGAAAAAAATGGTTTTGAAACAATAATGATTAAAATTTGCAACCAATACGGCGATAGAATAATTTTTGTTTCCAATTACTATCCAACAAAAATTGTAATGCAATTTAAAAAGCATTGATTGCCCAAGAATAATATAAATACTACTACTCAAATATGATATCATATCAAACATGGAAAGAGCTTGCGTGAGATATTATTTCTCTCAAGTAGGTGGAGGTATCAACGATATTGCACCTTTATTATAGGTTTTGGAAATATATTCGGAAGTTTAATTCGTTATTTAAAACAATTTTTGTGCCAGGTCAAGGGTGCGCATATTTTGATTCATATGAAAATCCACCATTTCACAATGAGATTGTGAAATTTCTACAAAATCAATCAACATAAGTTATCACAATAAGCGTTTCAAACCAACCGCACTTCAGTTTGCATTCAATATTGTTGTGTATATTTATGGATGCGATGTAGCTACATGAAAAATTTTATTAATTTATTTAATTCAATATTATCCCCACTCAAAAATAGTAAAAAAATACGTAGAATGTTTCGAACAATTTTTTTAAGAACACGTGACTAAACATTACGAGTAAAAATACAAAATTTTTGATGTAAAATTGTTTTGAAGCAATAGCGATTAAAATTTGCAACCAATATGGCGATGGAATAATTTTTGTTTCCAGTTACTATCAAACAAAAATTGTATAACACTTTAAAAAGCATTGATTTTTTTTTTTTTTTTTTTTTTTTTACGAGGGAATGGAAAGCTCGAAAGCCACCCATTGAAACTATGCGGTGTTTCTTTGGGTAGTGTATGATTTTAATCACACCCTTTTTGAACCAAACTTTAGGAGGGAACCTGTAATACAAATATACAGTTTGGTTAAAGGGATGAGGATATGGGAGGATTTAGGATTATGGTGGATATTATTTGGAATATTTGGATTATGGGGGATGGGGAAAATTGGACGGGATATTTAGAAGAAATATGTTAATGTTCTTCTTAAATTTGGTTAAATCGTACATATATACATTATCAACTTTGGGGAACACATTTGATGGAATATGGTTCCATAAACAAGAGCGCATGACAAACGAATTTCCATAACCCGTGTTACGCCATCTAGCTAGTTCAACTGTGTAGGGATGAGCATCTGTTGCTCTCCTTGTTTCCCTTTGGAAAATCTTGAATGGAATGGAGGAATATCTATAAAACAAGGTCAGTGACCCAACAGTGCGACGATGGCTGAGTGGAGTGAGCGTTGAGGTAACACTGGGATCATTTATAAGACGAATTGCTCTATTTTGCACTTTATCGAGATATCCCAGCGCCGTAATGGGAGCACCAGCCCAAATATGTGCATTATACTCCATTTTCGGCCTAATATAAGTTTTATAGATATTGAGGAGATCAGAGGATGAGAAGTAAGTTTTGCAGCGATACAAGAAACCCAAACATTTAGCAGCGTCCTTAGCTACTCCAAAAATATGATTTGACCAAGTCAATTTTTGGTTTAGCTCAATCCCCAAAATGTTTAGATCTTCCGTATGCTGCAAAGCCTCTCCTTGAAAAGAAAGGTTCGAAATAGTTGTTGCTATTTTTCGCGAGACTAGACAGCATTGGGTTTTTTTGGTGTTGAAGTCAACTCTGTTGATTTCACCCCATTTTTGGATTTTAATTAAATCTTTGTTTAATTCACTTATAGTGAAATTTTTTGCTGTTGAGTTAATCTGATGATTAATGTTACAGCGGCTATGAAATTCATAGGAAGCAACAAGGGTACTGTCGTCTGCGAAACTATGGATTGGATTGGAGGTTATTGATAGTAGGTCATTTATAAATATTAGAAAAAGGCTGGGGGATAAAACAGATCCCTGAAGGACACCAGCATTTATTTTAAAATCTTTGGATGAATATCCATCGATAAGAACACGAATCGTGCGATTCGAAAGGAAATCTCCAATCCATTTAACAAAAACCCTACCTAGACCTAAAGCCTTGCATTTTGCCAATAAAGCATCATGCCAAACTCGATCGAAAGCTTTAGAAATATCCAAAGCCACAACATCAGACTCACCAGAATGGTGAAGACTGATATTGCGCTTTTCGCACAGGTAGGTCATGAGATCACCAGTTGAACGACGGGCTCTGAACCCGTATTGTCGATCATGAAGCAAACCTTTACGATCTAGATATTTCAAAAGTTTATAATTTATAACTTTTTCCATTACTTTGGAGAGGACCGAAGTAATAGCAATAGGTCGGTAGTTAGAGGGATCGCTTTTACCTCCTTTTTTAGGAATTGGAAAAACCTGTGCAACCTTCCATTGGGTAGGAAAGCACATTTTCAAAGTAATATAGTGTTTCATACTTAGTATTTGATCGGATTATAATGTTGAAACGTAAATGTTAACGTTTAATTTAAGAAATATATACGTTGTTGACTAAGTTACTACTTACTTATAAAAACCGTAATTTTTCTAATTTTTAAGTCCTAATAGCCCCTCTATGGGGAAAGTTGCCAAATTTCTCAAGGATCTAATCCTCACTACTCCCCTTCCCACAACTTTTTTAGGTTCAAGGAATTAAATTGTGAATTATACAAAAATTTGGAATTTTTCTTAGAATTTTACTATATAAGCAAAAATGGTTAAAACTGATAGACACTTTCTTCAATTTAAAGAACCGCTTTTAAATTTAAGAAAATCTTTAAACATATGTTAAAATATAATGTTGGATCTTAAAATTTTGTATATTAACAAAAAAAAATTTGAACAGGTATTCAAGTTACAGGTGTTTAAAAATAGCAAAATTTCAATTTTCGAGCTCTTATAGCTGCTAAACAGGGGACGTGACAAAAAAATTTTGTTAACCGACTCCTACTAATTTCTAAGGATCTAACTTTTCCCAAAATTTCAAGACCCTAGCTTGGCCTGTATAGAAGATATGTGTAGCCAAAAATTTTGCAAAAATTGAGTTTTGCATAATGTTAAATTTTAGTACCGTATGGCAACCCTACACATTTTTCTTTTAAAAATTGATAAAGTTTATAAAACCAGCTATCTTTTGCCGTTTTCAGATTGAAAATTCACCTAACAGAACTCTTGTTATAACAATTTGAATATAGCGCTTTTCCCAACTTTGGGGGGCTGCAGCTCCGTAACAGGTGGGGGGCTACAGAAAAAAATTCTTCTACGAAATAATTTTTTTTGTAATATCGTGGTTGAAATTTCTTTTCTCTATTTCAAAAGATGTAAAAGTTTTTGTAAACATACGGACAGACAGACAGACGGACGGACGGACGGACGGACAGAGTGAAACTATATAGGCACATTTTTACAAAAATTTTTGAAAATGTGCTAAAAATTATTGGACATATACCATCAAAATTTATTAACTAAGTTACGGTGTTTTTGTGATGGTATATTGAGATTGGAGAGAGTTATTAGAGTTATTAGAAACATTAACATCTATCAACGGGAAGGAGAGAGATGGATATATTGTTTTGTTTACCACTAGGGGAAGATTAAAAGAAGTATTACTTCCAAAAAAAAAAAAAGTTATTTTAATTTAGTTTAATGTAAACAAAACAAACCGGCGTGACGCGAAAATTTATGAATATTTGAATAATTTTATATAAAAAAGAAACTAAAAAAAAAATTAATTATTAATTAATTAATAAAAGAAAGAAAAATTTAAAATTAAAAAAAAAAAAAAAATTATAATAATAAAAGTAAAAAAAAACAAAAAAAAGAATTTGGTGTACGTAAAATTGTTCTAGTTAAAAATTAATAAATCAAATAAATTTAAAAAATAATACTTATCTATGAAATGCCGCCATTGAAAATGCGGCAATGTGGTCCAAACAAATTCACACAAAACAAAAAAAAACTAATTATTAGAACCACCACAAATAAATTTAAATTTAGATAAGTTAGAATATTAAAGAAAATTTTTAGAACTTAATTTAAGTTTAAAAGTAAGAAACAAAAGTTAGCAATATAATTTTGAAAAAAAATTTTTAAAAAAAATTTCACCAAAACCGGTGTTATCACGACGAAGGTTGAAACACATTGCCCAAGAACATTATAATTACTACTACTCAAATATGATATCATATCAAACATGTAAAGAGCTTACGTGAGATTTTATTTTCTTAAATAGGTGGAGGAATCAACGATATTTAACTTTATTACAATTGCAGCCAGCTATTCAAAGAGGTCGTGGTTTTGGAAATATTTTCGAAAGTTTAACTCGTTACTTAAGCCAGTTTTTACATCAGATTGGGACTTATTTAAAACGGAGGCTGTGAATACAAGTAAAAATATTTTGAATGATATAGCATCTGGTGCAAACATTAAAGAACCTATAGTTGATCAAAGTAAAGGTGGCATGAAAAATCTACGAAAATTAGTAGTTAATCAACTGCATTCCATGTATGGTGGAAGACGAAAAACCAAAAAAATACGAAGGGGTATAAAAAGACGAGCAGTTTCTGAACAGACACATTTAAGATAATTAACCTCTGATTTATTCAATTAAATATGGAGTGTATGAAATCTGAACTTGATCGGTTTGCATCATTACTAGTAAAACAAGTGTATTGCGTTCAGAAGAGGTACAACCATACAACCCTTTAGCTTCTTTAGAGGCGTCACTGTCAACTATTGAATTTCTTTCACTTGGAAATGGAAACACATATTGAGATTTATCGTCAAGATGGATCAGTTTGGAGTGCAAATGATAAAATAGGAACCGGAGTTGAAACAAAAGCTGCCCCGCAGCCAAGTGTTGTAAATAATTTATTACACCCTTTAATTAAACAATGAAACGTAACTCTAAATGAAAAAAACATCACTCCTTCAACTCCTTATATAATTATAAAGCATACTTAACTACTCTACTAAATTATGGTACAGGTTCCAGTCAAACTCATCTGGAAGCATCTGGTTGGGAATTGGATAAACCAGATGTAAATGATTTTAACAATTCGGGTTCTAAATTAAGACAAAAATTAAACAACAATTCCACAATAGTAGAATTAATGGGGAAATTATATGTAGATTTTTCAACGCTCCCAAATTACTTTTAAATAACGTTGAAATGACAACATGTCAACAATACGATATTTGTAAAAGTCTTGCTGTAGCTGGAATAAAAGAAAAATGTAAAACTAAAGAAATGAAGGTATAAATTTCCGACCAGAGATTTAAAAAGAACAGACATTGATTATTACTCTTCTGGTCATATCGATAACAAAAAAACAACAAACAGTTTAATAAAGTTAATTGAAAAATTCATATAGTCTTAACAAATGGGAAACTAAAATCTGAAAAAAATTACTTTGCAGTTAGATGAGTACACCCGCCTTTCTCTTATGTTAGACTTTATACAAGCAGTGATATTATAAAACAACAGAACAAATACTGCTCAGAATAATTTAATGTATAAGGGTTTAAAATTATTTAATGAGCTACTTGTAGATATTAAAACTCAATCTAGTCTATCATTTTTCAAAAGAAAATTGTTAAATAATATAAAGAATTGTTATTTGCTTGATTAACCAAAGCTTTTAATTGTAATATAATTTATAAAATGAAGTTGATTTGAATTTTAAAAAATTTAATGTAATAGTTTTTTAAGAAACTAAATAAAAAATAGAAAAAATAAAATTAACTAATTATACATAATAGTGAAATCAATACATAGAATATAATCCATACGCAATCAAGAAAAGCTGTTAACAAGTGCGAAATATAATGTTGGAGTTTCAATGTTAACTTTTAATTTTGGAAAAAACATACACTGGTGAATAAGTTACTGTTTTATAAAAACATAAAAGTTTTAATTTTTAAGACCTAGTAGCCCCTTAATGGGGAAGGTTTCCAAATTTTTGCTTAGCAAACTTATGATGCATCTGCTCCCCTACTGTCCACACCTTTCCATTTTTTTAGGTTCTAGGAAATCAATTGTGAACTCCACCAAAATTTAGAGTTTTACCTATAATTTTATTATCTAAGCTAAAATGGTTAAGACTAAGACACAATTTCTTCAATTTAAAGAAACCCTTTCAAATTTAAGAAAAACCTTAAACATATGCTGAAATATAATGCTGAAGCTTCAAATTTTGTATATTTGTAAAAAGAAATTTGAACAGGTATTCAAGTTAGAGGTGTTTAGAAATAGCAAAATTTCAATTTTCGAGCGCTTATAGCTTCTTAACAGGGGACTTGACAAAAATAGTTTGTTAACCGACTACTACTAATTTCTGAAGGTCTAACTTCTCACAATTTTAAGACCCTAGCTTGAACGTTTTAGAAGATATGTGGGGCCAAAAATTTTGCAAAAATTTAGTTTTGCATAATGATAAATTTTAGTACCGTATGGCAACCCTAAAACCTAAAAAACCTTTGACACATGTTGAAACATAATTAAAGAGCTTGCAATTTTGTATATCTTTAAAAAAAAATTTGAACAGGTATTCAAGTTACAGGTGTTTAAAAATAGCAAAAATCTCACTTTTCGAGCCCTTATAGCCCCTAAAGAGGGGAATTGACAAAAAATGTTACTATCCGGTTCTTACTAATTTCTGAGGATCTAACTTCTCCCAAAATTTCAAAACCCTAACTTGAACCGTTAAGAAGATATGTGTGGCCAAAAATTTTGCAAAAATTAAGTTTTGGACAATGATAAATTTTAGTACCGTATGACATCTCTAAACATATGGCTTTTAAAAGTTGATAAAGTCTGTCTTGCAATTTTTAGGTCATGCCGAAGCTTCCTGTTTAGTTTTAAGAAATTTGTCCATCATTTCGGTAAATAATCCGGGTTCGCCGTTGTCTGTGTTTTATTGTTGTACCTTATAACTCCAAATTTCTTGAATTTAAATTATTTTATACCCAGTTTTTACAGCTTTTAAATTTTAATACTTGATCTATAACCCAAGTTGTTGACAGAGTTATTTCTTCATCAGAATAAGTGATTCATCTTGATATGTTTGAAAGCTGCAAATGCAACAAATGGGAAATATTATTTTGTTATTTTGTTTTATTAGAAAAACCGGATGAATCAAATAATCAGGTGGAAATCAATGAATCAAATAATCATTTTATTAAATCGTTATTTTTTTTTAAATCAATTTTAGAACCTATTTTATTGCCCACTAAAATTTCAGGATGTCCTACTATTTTATTTCATTATTATTATTTTATTTTTGCATTTTTTTTGCTTTGTAATACATAAAGATGTTCCCAGTTCTACCTCCAGAAAAAGCATCTCGCGGTTCCAAGGGAACGGTTTTTAAAAGAGGGTAATTTATAAGATATAACATTTCATTTTCTTTTTCCATCAATTGTTCTCCAAAATCACATTCCGATATTTCTATCACTTCATATCCAAATGATTTTAATCGTTCTGTTCTTGTTATGGTATTTTCATATCTGATATCAAGAGTATCAAATTTGTTCCCTTGCATTGAGTCACTCCTCACCCATAGAATTGAAAAATTTGTTGAAATTCTGAACAAAAACCATCTACTTTTAAATTTTTTATAATATTTTCTTTTTGCTTTGGTACATGTTGAATAGTAATCTTTCGTTGATCCTCTGCACAAATTAGCCATTGAAGTGCAAGTTTTGATTGAATGCAAATCTGTAACCTTTTTTGAGCTTCATCCTTACAGTTTCCGGTTTCAAAAAGTTTCTGCGAAAAACTCACATTATTTTCTTCCAATAGAATTTTTCTAAATTTAACGCAGGCTTCAATTAAAATTTGTACATCATTTTTGCAATACTCTATCAAATCACGCTTCATATTACTCGATATTTTTATTTTATTTATACCATTCAATAAACATTTTTCGATTTTCAAAGATCATTGAATCCAGACTGTAGTACTGCATAAGTGGTATTGGTCCAACATAATTTATATTTTCTGTTGTATTGAACAAATGAGGAAAATAACCTTTTTTTAAAGTCATAAATTGAAAGCTTTAGGAAGTTGTGATAGTGGCATTGCAAGGTAATTCACAGAATCTAAAAATCTATATTTTTAATCTGCATCTAAATTATTTTTGTGCCCCTCATGATTAATTTTGGCTCAATGTCACTTTTATAAAGCAATTCATTTAAAATAAACCGATGATCAAAACTTTGTCCATTATGAGCTATCACAACAACTTGTTTAAATTTTTTAGCCATTTTAAAAAGTTAATCAACTAAATTTTAAATTACATTTGTGTAAAAAATTATTGTTCTAAAACTACATCTAGAACAATATATTAACTTCTCTTCTTTAATGCAATTATGACATCTTGTGCTTAGAACAAAAATGAATTTTTCTACACTTTTCTTACAATTTTTACAAAAAACCTTATCACATTTATGTTTTGAATCAATCTTTCTAAAATATGTTTTGAAACAAATTAAACATTTGTGAAATTTTTGACATGTAGTGACTGTTTTATGATTTTCAAAACATTTTCCACTTCCAAATACTACATGTAATAGTTATAAGTATATTTTTAAAGGCAGGTGCCCTTCGACAACAAAATACAGATACATTCACAATTATTATAATTTGTGTAAACTACATATTTCACAGTAATGGTTAATGCAAAAAATCGATGTCAGTGAAATAATAACGTTGAAGTGATTTTCGTGATACAATAAATTAATTCTCTATATTGTTTTTACCTACAAAAATTACATTTTTGTTGTTAGTATAATCGTAAGCAACGATGTTATATTCATCCCCATAATGATCCGATATTTTTTGAAGTTCAGAAATTCCTGCAGCTTGTTTTATATTTAAATTTTTTTTGCCATCAATTCTAATGTAAGATTTTTCTGCATCTTGTGTGTATCTTGGCGAATTTTTTTGTAATTGATGTTCCCATCAATAAAAGCTCTTATTAATACAATAGCTCGGAGTTAGAAAAGATTATAATTTTTTTTTTAATGACAACAATGCCTCTTTGTTTTAAATGTTCTTCATTGAAAGTAAAATAATTTCTCCTTCGTCCACTTCCAGAAAGCAACCATATATTTGTAGCTCTTATTTGAAAAGAATCTGTATTCAGCCTCTTCAAATTGCTTTAGAATATTTTACTTATAAGTTCCCAAATGTCTTCAAACTTCACTGAACTTGCAGGCTAAAAATTGATCCAACCTGGAGTTCTCTGACGAAGGTTATCAGCAAAAAATACTATACCAATAAGATCATTTGGTTCAACGTTTTCCACCGAATATATTATTATTTGAATTATAGCTTCTTTAGTATACGTACTGCTGTGTACATCTGCTTCATTTGGGGCTTTTTAAATTTTAAATGTGATTTTAAATTATTGTTTGTAGTTTTAAAATTCTTTATTAAATTGTTTGTATTATATATAGTAGTTAACAATTATATACTGCAAATTAGCATAATACTCAGGAATTTTCAAGAATATAATAAAATTTGTTCTAATTAAGATTTTTTCAAATATTTTTCAATTACTTTAATTGATATGGTATAAGAATTAAGTTATGTTAGTTTTACAATTAATTTTGATTATAATTATTTACTGTTTTTAGTTTTAAAAGTCTTTATTAAATTATTTACATTATACATAGTAGTTAACAATAACATTTTACTAAGTAAATTGCAAGAATATAATACGTCTTGTTCTAATTATTTTGTTTTTCATTTATATTTCAATTACATTAATTGATGTGATATAAGAATTAATTTACTTGTTTTTAGTTACTTGTTCATAGCATTTATTAATTACATACTGTTTATTAACATGCTACTAAGTAATTTGGAATTATAATTTATATAGTGAAAATAATTGATGTGATATAAAAATTAATTTAGGTTTAGCAAACAAAAAAGGAAGTTAAATGACTCACTTACACCTCCAAACGTAAAAAAGATGGACTATAAAACAACTCCAAGTAAAGAAACTTCTCCAAAAAAGGTTATTTCGCCAAAAAAAAATAACCGATCCGGAAAAAGTTAAGAAAAAACAATCTCCACCGCCAATAATTGTGGATGAATTTAATAACTATAATGAATTCTGCGAGAGAGTAAAAAAAGTAATAACAAAAAAAAGAGTTTGAGATGAAACTCCTTGGAAAGAATTGTATAAAAATCAATTTGTTAGATGAAGATGCTTACAGAACTTTAACAAAAGCGCTATCAGAGTATAAATATAGTTGGGACTCATACGAAAGCAAACAGCAAAGGCCAATACAAGTTATGGTGAAGAACCTGCCTCACTCGTGTAAATCAGAAGAAATAATTAAAGATCTTAAAAATAGAGAATATAAAATAATAGGAACTGCAAATAAATGTAGCTGGAAGAATAAAGAACCATTAAACGTGTTTACGTTAACCTTCAAAGCGGAAGAAGATATTAGCAGAATATACGAGATTAGAAGTATTCTAAAATGTATTGTGAATATCGAGCCCCTAAGAAAAAATAAGCTTGTAGTACAATGTAAATCATGCCAGGCATATGGTCACACACAAAAATATTGTGGAAAAACCCCAAGATGCGTAAAATGTGCAGGTAGGCACCATACCAGGGAATGTTTAAAACCTAAAACTGAACCACCAAAATGTGTTCATTGCGGAAATCAACATCCAGCTAATTATGGAGGCTGCATAATCGCAAAAGAAATGCAAAAAATCAAATTTAAGAATACGAACCCAAATCCACAACAACAAAATATTCCACAATACGCTAAAAAGCAAATCAGAAACCATCTGCAAACGTCACAAGTGAAGCAAGATTTCCAGACAAATAGAAGCAGTAAAACTTATGCCCAAGTTGTTGCGGGTAAAAAACTTAATAATAATAGCGAACAAGAAAATGATTTAAAACAATCCATTCTGCTTATACTAAAAAAAGTAACCAAAATAGAAAGTTCTATGGTCGATACAGATTGTAGAATAGGAGCACTAGAGAACAGTACCAAAAACCTGCTTCGAAATCGAAAAGATGAATAAACTAAAAATTCTTTCATGGAATGCCAATGGACTGCTACAACACCAACAAGAGCTACAAGCAGTCCTTGACATAAATAATATAGATGTTTGTCTTATAGCAGAACACTTTAACAAACAAACGCATATTAATTTTCATGGTTATAAACTTTATCATAGCATACATCCAGGTAACTCTGCTAGAGGAGGAAGTGCAGTGATTATAAAACAAAGTATACAACATTTTGAAGAAGCCACATTTGAAACAGAAGAAATACAAGCATGGCCGTAAACGTAAAATGTAAAAACTACTTTATTGTAGTAGCAAGTATATATTATCCACCTAAGTACTCTCTGAAGAAATATCATTATTTAGATCTTTTTAAGAAACTAGGAAAAAAGTTTGTTATAGGAGGTGATTTTAATGCCAAAAATACACACTGGGGATCACGGCTAACAACAACCAAAGGCAAGGAATTATTCCAAGCAACAAGCGAATTTGGGTGTGAAATCATATAAACAGGAAAACCTACATATTGGCCTACAGATCCAAATAAAATACCTGATTTAATAGATTTTTTCAGATAGATAGATTTAATTTCATACAGATAGAAGATAGGCAGGAAATGGACTCTGACCACTCACCAACTCTGCTAACTGTAAGTGAAAACGCTATTGAAAAGCAGAGCATTCCGATTCTCGCCAATAAATACACTGACTGGGAAAGCTTTAAAGTATGTTTGGAAGAAAAAATACAACTAGCTGTACCGTTGCAATACAAAGAACAATTGGATGCGGAGGTGGAAAACTACATTAAAGATATACAACTTACAGTGTGGGAAAATACTCCAGTAATTAAACAAAGAATAAAAGAAAATAAATATCCAGCCGAAATCTTAGAACTAATTGCAATAAAACGCAGAGCAAGGAAAAAATGGCATCAAACTATAGCTCCACAAGATAAAACTAGGCTGAATAATCTCACCCAACAACTAAGAAGAAGAATTAAGGAAGTGAAAAACAAATCGATAAATTTATATTTGGAAAAGCTAATAAATGATAAAAATACTGATTACTCTCTTTGGAAGGCAGCTAAAAATCTGAAAAAACCTATTCCAGCAATTCCTCCAATTAGAAAATTAGACGGAAAGTGGGCGAAAGTTAATAAAGAAAAAGCCAAATTATTTGCGGAACACCTAGAAAAGATATTTCAAGTAAACACTGGAAAAGAAGATGAAGATCTATATGTAGAACAAATTCAGGAGCAAGAGGAAATCGCATTAACAAATCCAGCTGAAGTGAAAAAAGAAATTAAAAACAACATTAAATCTAAAAAAGCTCCGAGATATGATTTAATAACCGGACAAATTCTGAAGCAGCACCCAGAAAAGGCAATAGTTAAAATAACAAATTTTATAAATGCTGCATTCAGGCTGAAATATGTGCCGAAATTGTGGAAAGTGGCTGAGGTCATTATGATATCCAAAGCAGAAAAACCACCAAATGAGATATCGTCTTATAGACCAATCTCATTGCTGCCTATAATGTCAAAACTATTTGAAAAAATTTATCTTAGAAGACTAAAACCGGTTATTGAAAGGAAGAATCTAATTCCGGACCACCAATTCGGCTTTAGAGAAAAACACACAACAATAGACCAGGTACACAGAATAACAAACACTATTGAAAAAGCTTTAGAGGAGAAGAAAGTCTGTTCAGCAATCTTTTTGGATGTGTCTCAGGCATTCGATAAGGTGTGGCACAAAGGATTGAATTGTAAACTGAAAACAATCTTCCAAAAGAGCATTCGGAAATGATAGAAAGCTATCTATCAGACAGATACTTCTACAAAAAATAAGAAGGAGAATATTCCTATCTTAAAGAAATCAGTGCTGGAGTTACCCAAGGAAGTGTACTTGGTTCAATACTGTATCTGTTGTATACTTGTGATTTTCCTGCACTAGAAAATAATATAATTGCGACGTTTGCTGATGATACAGCGGTACGGCTGTCGAAGAAAATAATAAAGAATCTATAGAAAAACTGCAGAGAGCTATGACAAAAATCCAAAATTATACAAAAAGATGGAGGCTAAAATTAAATGAAGCTAAGTCAATTCATGTGGATTTCACAAATAAAAAAATTGACCATAAACCAGTATATATAAATGGTCAAGAAACACCTTATTCAAATACTGCCAAATATCTTGGTATGACATTAGATGCGAAGCTTCGTTGGAAAGCCTACATCAAAAACAAGAAAGAAGAGCTACAAATCCGTTATAGAAAAATGTACTGGCTCATAGGTAAGCATTCTACCTTGACAATACAAAACAAACTTCTGCTCTATAAACAAATATTGAAAGCAGTATGGTAATATGTCATCCAGCTATGGGGATGCAGCAAAAAGAGTAATAGAGATGTTATTCAGAGGTTCCAGAATAAAGTTCTAAGAAATATTGTGAACACGCCCTGGTTCATCAGAAACTATGACCTACATAGAGATATGCAAATAGAATTTGTTGACAAAGAAATCCAAAATTTTGCAAGAAGTCACGAAAAAAGACTCCAAAACCATGAAAATGTCGAGGGGCCAGCTTCTGGATAATACAAATATAGCTAGACGACTCAAAAGAGTAAAGCCTTTTGAGTTGGTGTAGCTATAATAAGAGAAAGAAACAGTTAGATAGACATCGCTGGATGGAATCTACATTTAAAACTAAAATAAAGCCAGAAAAAAATTGCTCATTAGCCCTATAGGACTAGATCGCAATAGAGAAAGGGTGTGGTCTAGTGGATAAGAATCCCACACGCAATGGCAAGCTATGGGACTCATTGTGTCTTTTGAAGATTCCATTCCAATCTACGTAAAAATACAAAAAAAAAAGTCAATTTTACAATTAATTATTGTTTTTGGTTTTAAAATTCTTTATTAAATTCTTTATTATACAAAGTAGTTAACAATTACATACTGCAAATTTTTTTAATAGAAAGTAGTTCACAAAAAACATAAAAAATTGTGTTTTCTATTAAATATTTTTAATATTTTTTGCATTTGATTTATCTCGTAATTTCAATAGCGGATTGAACGTGAAAATATTTTTTTCTTATTTACAATTATCAATACTACTATGCTATCACAACAAGGTTATTGCAAGAGCGTTCCATATTCTTGGTTTAGTAAATTTTTTTTTAGAAATCCTGGTTTTTTAGCACATTTTCAAAAAATTTTGTAAAGTTAAAAAAAGCTCGATTTTCAAAATGTTATAACAAGAGTTCTGTTAAGTGTATTTTCGATCTGAAAACGGCACAAAATAGCTTTTTTTATATGAAGAATAGCTAATGCACTAAAAAGAAATTTTTAAAAGGCAAATGTTTAGGATTGCCATACGGTCCTAAAATTTACCATTATGCAAAACTCAATTTTTCGTAAAATTTTTGGCCCCACATATCTTTTAAACGGTTTGGAGAAGTTAGATCCTCAGAAATTAGTAGGAGTTGGTTAACAAAACTTTTTTGTCACGCCCCCTGTTAAGAAGCTATAAGGGCTCGAAAATACATTATATTTCAATATAATATGTTAAAGGTTTTCCTTTAATTTTAAACGATTTCTTTGAATTAAAGAAATTGCCTCTTGGTTTTAACCATTTTTGCTTAGAAAATAAAAAATAGGTAAAACTCCAAATTTTGGTGAAGTTCGCAATTGATTTTCTAGAACCTATAAAAATGAAAAGGTGGTGACAGAAGGGGGTGGGCAGACCCATCATAAGTTTGCTTAGTAAAATTTGGGAACCTTACCCATTGAAGGGCAACTAAGTCTTCATAATTAAAACTTTTATCTAATATATCAAGGAGAAAGTTTTTTTGTTTGTTTGTCCAGTATTTATGTGAAAATCACTGGTCCGATTGTCACAAAATTTTAGAGGAATAATTCTGAGAGCCCGCGGGGTGACATAGGCTATGTCACATTTTTATAAGTCAACAGGTTGCGGCTCTAGAGTCGTTTTAAGCTTTTTCGTTTTTTTGATGTCGAGTCAAAACCGTTTGACAAATTGACTTGAAATTTTGCACAAATGTTCCTCTTAGCAACCGCAATTAGCTGTATAAATTTGGTTGGAATAATTTAACCCATTTCGGCCTGGCGGACTTTCAAAAAATTTTGTGTTTTCGATTTGTGTCCAATTTTACAGGTTGATTTTGCAGTCTAAAGAGAGGCTGCAAAAAGTTTTAGTTAATTCGATTAACCCGTTTTCCACGACGACGCCATAAAGTTTTCTATAAATTTTATTTTCTTACACGATTAAAAGTATTTTATTGAAAATTTTGTACCAACATTTTAATTAAAACCCACATGGTTAATTTCGTTTTGGCCCGTTTGTGCGTTTTGAACAAAGATTCAATGAAATTTTCAGTTTTC
Organism: Dolichopus griseipennis; assembly: GCA_963082915.1. Lineage (NCBI taxonomy): Eukaryota > Metazoa > Arthropoda > Insecta > Diptera > Dolichopodidae > Dolichopus > Dolichopus griseipennis. The sequence goes on along the minus strand of OY720441.1, from coordinate 153,662,097 downwards.
TTCAAATGAAATCTAAAAATCAAAAAATTCAATTTCTTATATATAATGCTTAAAAACATAGTATTTTAAAACAGTTTTTCCAAAAAATAAGCCTACATTTCTCTCATCAAATCATAAAAAAACGAGGAAGAGCGTATTACAACTTTCAGGTGAGTACTAAACAAAATATAAGTTGAAAAGCAAATTTTTAAATCTTTTCTAAACCATCGACTATATTTTATTCAAACGTTGGCAATTCAAGATAACTACTATTGACATAGTATAATGACATAATGGCAAACTTAGTATCCCCATTTGACCAATAGTCATTTTAATTCAGTTAACATTATTCGCCGGGAACCTAACATCCTCAACTCTATCGTCAAGGAGCACCAAATTCTCAAGAAGCACCATGTATAGAAAAATTAGAGATAATCGTTCAAACTGTTTTTTAAAGTTTTTGTTTCGCAATCGGTTAAAAGAACTCGACAAAACATTTTTTTAAGCATTCCCCTAATTCAAAGAAGTTGTACCTTCTTTCAGAAATAGGACGTAATTTACTTACAAATTTTTTTTTGAACAATCGTCGGGTCGACAGGGGTTAACAACTTCCAAGTCTGTTAGTAAATTGAACTTCATTTTCAGAGAAGAACACATATACAAAATTTGAATTTAATGGGTTAAATCACTTCTAATATATATAACAAAGCAACGAAAAAACCTATAAAAAGCTGTTGGGCCACGATGGGTTAACTGAACTCCACAAATTTTTTTTTGTGGCTTCATTTATAAGCAAAGTAGTATTTCAAAAAATTGGCTGAAGCTTGCGTTTTTACAATTTGCAAGCTTCCGGGCAACGCCGGGTAAATCTGCTAGTGCTTATATAAAAGAAGGAGTTGTATGGCAGCTACTCGAACCCTCTGCAGTAGACCAACCAAATTTTGCTGTAATTTTGGCCATTACACTAAACTATTTTTGGCAAAATTTCAGACACCCAGCTTCATTAGGTGTAGTATAATGCGCATATAAAAGAAGGAGTTGTATGGCAGCTACTCAAACCCTCTGCAGTAGACCAACCTAATTTTGCAGAAACTTTGGCCATTACACTAAACTATTTTTGACAAAATTTCAGACACCCAGCTTCAATAGGTATAGAGTAATGCTCATATAAAATAATAAGTTGTATGGCAGCTACACGAACCCACTGCAGTAGACCAACTAAATTTTGCAAAAACTTTGGCCATAAAACTAAACTACTTTTGGCAAAATTTCAGAAACGCAGCTGTAATAGGTACAGAAAAATACTCATATAAAAAAAGAAGTTGTATGGCAGCTACCCGAACCCATGGACCAAAATGGCTGGATTTAAATAGCGATTACAAAAAAACGAATTTGCGAAAATTTCAAGATCCTAGCTCCTTTAGTTTTTGAGTTATCGTGCGGACGGACAGACGGACGGACATACATAGCTAAATCAATTTATTTTTCGATTCTGATCCGATCCATACCCTTGAGTCTATATCTACCCCCCTTCCTTCTCTGCGTCACAAATGTAATGGCAAATTTATTATACCCTTTGACTATATAGACATACGGGTATAAAAACGAGTATTGAAAAAAAATAGAATTTTTCTTTCATAAATAAAGTAAAAATTTTTAAAAATCCATTTAAAAATTTCTGTACATACCAGATAATTATGGCATATTTATTCGTATAACCCGAATTTCTTATTAAATTTGTTACCTTTCAAATAAACATTTTAATCTCATATTTAAATAAATTTACTTCAAGCCCTTAGGGTTGATTTTTGCAGTGTTTATTTTACTACTCGTATTTCTCAAAAACAATCCTGGGTCCGATTTTAAAGAGCATAATATATAAGTTCATAAATACTTGTAAACATATTTAAGTTATTATCTTCACCTGAGTTTTATTAAATATTTGATATTTATATATTTTTTTGTTTTTTATTACTGTTTTGCAATTTGGTATATTCAAGTTGATATTGAAGCCATAAAAAATACATCTAGTTGGAGCGGTGTTCGGCACCGTAGAGATAGCTTGAGTGGACTTAGCACACATAGTCAGCCTATGCACATAGGTGGTTTCGCTTTTGGTACACATAGCCCTGCTTCAACGTATCACTCAGGTATTTAAACTAAAAACACATTTGCAAAATTATGTGAATGATGGGTGTGTATCTAAATCCACAAAAAAAATCCATAAATTTCAAATCCATTAAATTGTGGCAAGATACCAAACTGTATTAAAGAAACATACTACCCTTTTTCAAAATATAAATAATTATAAAAATTTAAATAAATGCAACTGAATTTATTATTAATATTCTGGAAAAGGGCATATTAATTTTTTTATTCAGTTTAATCCTCTTAGTTAATTGTGTTTTCAAATTGTTTGTTTCTTTTTTTGGCATTATGGGTAATTAAGCCATTATGGGTCTTGTTTTTTGTGGATTTAAATACCAAGCCGATATGATTTGAACTTAATTAAAAAAATTACATTTTTGTATTTTTATCTTTAGTATATTTAATATTTACACATTTGTAAAAATATTTTAGGTATGTACACACCAGGTATGATGACAGACATTGTTAGAGAAGTAAAAGAAGCTGCAAGGATTCGGGAAGATGCTTTATTAAGCAGGTAAATTACACATATTTTTTAGACTTTTTTAAAGTAAATCCATTTCTTACACATATAAGTTTGAAACAATTAAAATAAAATCTGCAAAAGTCCCAAAAATATCACACTTTCTACAAAAAAAATTGAACTAAGTCATCAATAATAGTTTTCAAAAACAAAGTTCCTTTAAATCAATAAAAATATGCATCAAATATGGATACAAGTAAGGTTTACTGTAGGCATTGGTCATGGAAAAAAATCAGCCTATATCGCACACTGATAACCTTAATTTTTTTTTTCTGGTAAATGGGTAACATTAATTATAAAATTAATTTAAAATTTTAATCAATATACTTGTATTAAAAAAAAAGAATTACAAAAAACAATATTGTTTAATTATTCAATTTAAAAAGAGAAAAAAAAGAAATTATAAATAAATAACTAATTAAATTTTATATATATCCAAAAAAATTTTAACATAGGTAATATTCTTTGAATATTATTAAGTTAAATTTCAAATTTTAAATCATTTGGTAGATTGTTGCAGTCCCTTGTACATTACCATATTTTTGGTCCTTTCGTTTTTGAAAAAATCCAGTATGAAGATAAAAATATACCTTAAATTGTAGTTATGTATATCACTAATGTAAATCAATCTGTTCATTTGGTAATTATGATAAATATTGTTTATCATAATAAATATTGTTAAATAGAAAGCCATATTAGTGTATCCATCATAAAATGAATCGAAGTAAACCTGGGCCTTATTTCATAAAACTATTAGTCTAATACTAATAAAATAATAATTATTAGAACTAATAAATATGGAGTAATACTTTTTTGTTTCATAAAACTTTTCTGCAACTAATAAAATTTTACTAATAAATTATTACTGCAAATCATAAATTATTAGTATAGACTCGTCACTAATAATTATTATTTGAATGTTCAATTATTTGGTTTATATTTAATGCAAGACATCTCCTTATTATAAAATAATCTTCCAAATCACTCTCACTATCAGAGCTTAACATGATTTTCAAATTTATACTGAATTATGTTTAAGTTGTAACCAAAATAAAATTTTCTTGATTAATATAAAGTATGTATAATAATGCGTAATTTTTTTTTTTAAATTTTATTATTTATTTATTTTGTACAAAATATTTAAGATTATTTACTATAAAAAAAAAAATTTAAGGCATACAATATAAAGTTTAACCTCTATTATATATAAATATCCTAATATTTAAAAGACTAATAATAAATTTATTGGTCTTTCTAAACTAATAAAAATTTACTAATAATTATTAGTGTAGTGACAAATAATTATTAGTCTAATAGTTTTATGAAACAGAAACGCGCTTTGCAGTAATAAAATTCACTAATAATTATTAGTGTAGGACTCATTTCATAAAACTATTAGTCTAATATTATTAGTGAATTTACTAACATTTTATTAGTTATTAGTAAAATTCTGTTTCATAAAGGGTAATATTTTATTAGTGCTACACTAATAATTATTAGTGAATTTTATTACTGCAAAGCGCGTTTCTGTTTCATAAAACTATTAGACTAATAATTATTTGTCGCTACACTAATAATTATTAGTAAATTTTTATTAGTTTAGAAAGACTAATAAATTCATTATTAGTCTTTTAAATATTAGGATATTTATATATAATAGAGGTTAAACTTTATATTGTATGCCATAAACTTATTTTTTTTTAGTAAATAATCTTAAATATTTTGTACAAAATAAATAAATAATAAAATCTAACCCCCTCATTTTGGATCAATTGGAGTGGTGGTTCAGTACCCCTCTTAGACCTCCCAAGTGTTAAAAGCTTATAATCGAAATTACTAAAAATAGTTACTTGAAATTAAGATATAACGTTCCACTTGTGTACAAGGGTTAACTGGTATTTAAAGTACAGCGCGGACTGCATAGGGGCGAAATCACCCCAAGATTTCGGATTACGGACCTTTTAATCGGTCTAAGGGCATAATTCCGAAACCAATGAAGATAGAACCTCCAAATTTGGTATCAGAGTGTTTCTTTCTATTTCCTTAGTGTCCTTGAAATTTGGGACCAATTGGAGTAGTAGACCACACACAGTTCCGAAGACCTTAAAGCATATTTTCGAAATTAATAAAGATAGTAACTTCAAACAAATTTAGAAGTTTCAAATTTGGTACATGTGTGCTCTTTACTATTTCCTGCGCGTTCCTCTATTTTTGGATCAATCAGAGTGGTGGTTCAGTACCCCTCTTAGACCCACCAAGGTTTAAAAAACTTATCATCGAAATTAATAAAAATAGTAACTTAAAATTAAGATAGAACGTTCCAATTGTGGACAAGAGTTAATTAGTATTGAAAGGAGGACGGGGACTGCATATAGGCTAGGGCATTCAATCCCGGTAAACCGGTTTACCGGTTTTACCGGTCAATATTGGTTTATCGAATTACCAGTAATATTTGTAATTTTAGCTTGTAAATTTAATTAAAATTAAAAAAATATCATTTTAAATTGTGTTTGTTTTTCTAGAATTACAATAGGAGCGTTTCATCGATTGCCTTATTTGAGTTAATCTTATAACTATTTTAGAGTAAATAGAGTGTAATTATTTAATTATTTTCTTTTTCCATAAAAATAATATCAATTCAGAAACATGTATACAGAAAAACCAAAGAAGACAATATGGGAGTACTATACTCGGAATGGTAAAGATTCTGCCATTTGCAAAAATTGCAAAAAAATATTAAAAACTGCTGGAGGTTCAACTAGTGGCCTGCATTCTCATATGAAAAGCCAGCATCAAGTGAATGTTTTAAAACGGGCGGAACCAGACACCTGTACACCAGGCGTGTCATCTCATCAAAAAGAAAAATCTTCAGAAACGGTTTCGTCTCGTAATACTTTAACACATTAATTTAAAACATCTGTTGACCACTCGCTTTCTGCGGTGATCTCTAGAATGGTAGCAAGAGATGGTCTGCCATTCCAAAAATTTTGCACGTCTTTTGACTTACGAAGACTTTTGACAGCTAAAGGCTATGTGGTGCCGAAATCTCCAATGCCAATAAAAAATCTGTTCATGGAGTATGCGTTTAAAATTCGAAATGAAATTCGGGCAAATATTTCAGATAAAATAAAGAAAGGTGAGAAATTTAGCCTTACATTTGATGAGTGGACCTCTATTAAAAATAGAAGATATATGAACATCAATGTGCATATCACTGAAAATAATTTTTGGAACTTAGGTCTTACAGGGGCACGTGGGTCCATGACTGCCGAAAAATGTATTGAAATAGTTGAAAGTAAATTGCAAGAATTCGGGCTGAATTTTAAATATATCGTTTCAATAACAACAGATGGTGCTACTGTCATGAAAAAGTTGGGTTCATACTTAGACACACACCAGCAGTTATGTTTAGCACATGGTATATAGCTTGCTGTTATTCAAGTTTTATATAAAACGAATATAGAACATTCAGTATCTAATGTAGAGTATGGATGGTGTGTGTGAGGATGAAGATCAAGATTCGGATGATGATGATCTGACCGAAATATTCAGGTTAGATTTTAACTCGGTGGTTGAAATTGATGTTTTGTACGAATCAATTCTACCAATTCTAACTAAAATTCGACAAACAGTAAAGCTCTTTCGACGCTCGCCCATTTGCCTTACAGCATATTTTAATGCGCAGTCAGATCTTTTCAATAATTAAATTTCTATTTAAATAATATATGTATTTATTATATTTTTGATTTTGTTTTTGTTAATGGATTAAACTTTATTTGATAACTAATAAAGATGTATTTCTCTTTAAAAAAATTTAAACATTTATTTTACTGGTTGTTACTAATTATATGAAACTTTAAAATAAAAAAAAAAACCGGAAATTACCGGTAAACCGGTTTTTCAATAAAATATTTACCGTTTACCGGTAAAAGCAAATTTCGGAAATTTTATATGCCCTAATATGGGCGAAATCAGACCAAGGTTTTGGGTTCGGGAACCTTTGAAAGTTCAAAAGCTAACGAACATATATGTTAAAAGCAGTATAACTTAAAAAATAAAGCCGCTATTTTGATGAAATTGAAACTCTAGGTTACTGATAATGAAAGTGCCATGGGAATTGGTTCTGGTCCAGTTCGGACAATGAGTTCGGATTCTAGTAGCTTTTGATCGATCTGAGGCCAAACGAGTATAATTTCGAAGCCAAAGAATATATTTCCTATTTCCTATGTGTCCCCAAAATTTAGACTTAATTGTAGCGGTGCTTCAGGTGGCTCCTAAGATATCCCAAATTAAAAAGCTTATTTTCGAGATTCATGAAGATAATAACTTTAAATTTGATACACGAGGGTTCTTTTCTATTTCCGTTTTTATTTAACACTTTTATATTTTTAAAAGGTTAAATATTTTACCATAAAAGATATTTTGTATAATATTTTATAAATTAAAAACAAAATATTTGTTTAATAAACGATTAAATTCCTTTTTTTAATTTTTATTATATATTTTTATTAATATTTTTTATATTTTATTGAATTATTACCATAGGTGATATATAATTAAGGCATTGTGTACAATACTTAAGCTATATTCAAAGGTACTTGCTGCATTTGTGTAAAATTTATTTTTATATTTAAATGAATTATATGAAAAGTTCTAAACTTGTAATTATATTTTAGAAATACATTTATTGCATATTTTGCGTTTATAAGCTTTTCGATAGGTATAGAAACTAGCAATTTAAAATAATTGCAATTTTGAAAAATTTTAATTATTAAATATATTAAATTTTTATCACAAAAAGTGATAAAAGTTTTCAAGTTTTTCAAGTTTTTTTGTTTTTTAATATTTTTAAATCGATAAATTAGTACGAATTTGTAATATTTTTTTATAGATAGTCTAACTAGAAAATGTTTTTAGTATTATAAAGTTAATTCGGTTAGCTATGTTTTACAACCAAACTAATAACAGCTTTGATTGTTTTAAAATGACTTATGGACTTCCCATTAAATTTGAACCAAATAGGTGTAGGGTATTTCTAAGTCGGGTGCACCAATTATATTGAAAGTTCTAAATTTGTAATTATATTTTAGAAATACATTTATTGCATATTTTGCGTTTATAAGCTTTTCGATAGGTATAGAAACTAGCAATTTAAAATAATTGCAATTTTGAAGAATTTTAATTATTAAATATATTAAATTTTTTCACAAAAAGTAATAAAAGTTTTCAAGTTTTTTGTTTTTTAATATTTTTAAATCGATAAATTAGTAAGAATTAGTAATATTTTTTTATAGATAATCTAATTATATAGTTATGTTTTACGACCAAATTAATAACAGTTTTTATTGTTTTAAAATGACTTATGGACTTCCCATTAAATTTGAACCAAATAGGTGTAGGGTATTTCTAAGTCGGGTGCACCAATTATATGAAAAGTTTTAAATTTGTAATTATATTTTAGAAATGCATTTATTGCATATTTTGCGTTTATAAGCTTTTCGATAGGTATAGAAACTAGCAATTTAAAATAATTGCAATTTTGAAGAATTTTAATTATTAAATATATTAAATTTTTATCACAAAAAGTGATAAAAGTTTTCAAGTTTTTTGTTTTTTAATATTTTTAAATCGATAAATTAGTAAGAATTAGTAGTATTTTTTTATAGATAATCTAATTAGAAAATGTTTTTAGTATTATAAAGTTAATTTGGTTAGTTATGTTTTACGACCAAACTAATAACAGTTTTTATTGTTTTAAAATGACTTATGGACTTCCCATTAAATTTGAACCAAATAGGTGTAGGGTTTTTCTAAGTCGGTTGCACTGACTGACTGTTTCTTTACTTGTTATTTAACACTTTTATATTTTTAAAAGGCTAAGAATTTTACCATAAAACATATTTTGTATAATATTTTATAAATTAAAACCATAGGTGATATGTAATTAAGACATCGTGTACAATACTTAAGCTATATTCAAAGGTACTTGCTGCATTTATGTAAAATTTATTGTTATATTTAAATAAACTATATGAAAAGTTCTAAATTTGTAATTATATTTTAGAAATACATTTATTGCATATTTTGCGTTTATAAGATTTTCGATAGGTATAGAAACTAGCAATTGAAAATAATTGCAATTTTGAAAAATTTGATTTATTAAATATATTATGCTTTGATTAGCTTTTTATCACAAAATTTAATAATTCAAATTTTTTCACTTTTGTAATTAGAAAATGTTTTTAGTATTATAAAGTTAATTTGGTTAGCTATGTCTTACGATCAAACTAATATCAGTTTTTATGGTTTTAAAATTATTTATGGACTTCCCATTAAATTTGAACCAAATAGGTGTAGGGTATTTCTAAGTCGGTTGCACCGACTGACTGTTTCTTTACTTGCTATATTAAAAATTAAGACTATGCTTCACAAGAACATTTATGTAGTAAGTCTTTATTATTTTCAGTGATAATCTGAAATAACTCGGAAAACCTAATGTATGCTCTTTTGCATTGCTTGCTTTGAAAAGCAAATAAACCAAGCAATGTAATCAAATCAATTTCAAAGTTTCCCTTATCACTGAAATAAAGCCAAATGAAATCCACCACAGAAATCGAAGAAATTATATTTTTATACCCGTATGACTATAAGTCAAAAGAATATACTAAATTTGCCATTGCGATTGTGACGCAGAGAAGGAGGGGTGGTATATATAGACTTAAGTGTATGGATCGGATCAGAATCGAAAAGTAAATCGATTTAGCTATGTATGTCCGTCCGCACGATAACTCCAAAAGAGCTACGATTTTGAAATTTTCACAAATTCGTTTTTATATAATAGCCGTCATCGCTATTGAAATCCAGCCATTACAAACGGACTTGCATAGCTAAATCGATTTACTTTTCGATTGGTACCCAATCCTTCTTCCTCTGCGTCATATACCCCACTTTTTCTGCGTCACAAATGTAATTGCAAATTTAGTATACCCTTTGACCTATAGTCATACGGGTATAAAAATATATATAAGAAGTTTAAGATTTGATGAAATATAACAAAATATCAATTCTCATATTACTTGCTAGATGTCAACGGGGACAATAAGATCACAAGCATTATTTGAATTTCGTGACAAAAATTTTTGTATGGGATAGAAGGTCTGTAGCCTATATTGTCTTTGCCTATAGTCATACGAGTAAAAATACATAGTGTAATCGTTTCTTAGGAACGCCAGAATTCATAATACCACCCCCAAAACCGAAAGGAAGATTCCACTAGAATTTGAAAAAGACTCTTTTCTATCAGAAAACAATGACAGTAAATAGAAGAGAGGAAGAACATGGATTACTATATTTAAACCAGCCAAAAAGCTTTTGTCCAGGAAAAAAAAAGAAGAGTCGCGTTATAATTTAAATATGCTCATATCAATTGGTCACTTACAAGATGGAATACCGTTATATGATATGATCTGATGAAAAAATTATTGTAACTTTGGCAGAACAAAGCCGTCTGTTACACCCGTGCATACAAATAAGGTCACGGGTATAATAAAATTACTCCTCTGTTTGTAACGTATCGACCTTGAAAAGCTACATATAGTGTAAACGGTACGAAGCGGATTAGAATTGAAAAGTAAATCGATCTAGCTGTGTGTGCGTGTCCGTCCGTCCGTCTGTGCGTGAGCAAGATAACTCAAAAACTACGAGAGCTATAATTTTAAAATTTTTTTACATATCTTTTTAATTAAACTTTAACTATAGGTTACTAGTTTTGAAAGTAAGGCGGGGATTGCATATTGGCGGAATCGGCCCATGGCTGTGGATTCTGGATCTTGTAATAGATCTACGGGCTTTCGAAACTATATAAAAAATCACGATAACTCAACAACTAATGACGCTATTTTGATAAAATTTAAACTCTAGGTCACTAGTAATGCCAATACCGCGGGGATTCTTTGTGATCGATATCGGACAATGGGCTCAAATTCTAGAAGCTTTTGATAGAATAGAAGCCAAACGAGCATAATTTCGAAACAAAAGACGATACAACCTTAAAATAGCGCAGGCGTTTTTTTTTTATTAGGTTTGTGTCCGTCCGCTCGCCCGTAGGCACGACAACTCAAAAACTAACGGAGCTATCTTGATGAAATTTTAATTGTAGGTTACTATGACTTAAAGTACGGGGCGATTGCGAAATTGCTTCTGGGTTCGGATTCCGGATCTTTTAATCGTGCAAAGAGCTAACGAACTTTTAAAAAATAAGTAAAAATACAGCCAGTTGGTTTGAATTTAATCAGAAGTCCATAAGTGAAAAATTGCAAGAATAATTCTAAAAAAAGCTTTTTAAAAAAATCTCTTTATTACATTTTAAAATGTACAATTTAATGTACACCATCTGTAATTTTTGTGTTACCTTTTTGCAATAAGATCAGCTTAAATTTGAGTGGCAGGGCAACGTGCGCCGGTAATAGCTAGCTTACATATAAGGGTTATTATACCCGTTTGACTATAGGTCAAAAGGGTATACTAAAATTACCATTATGTCATTATACTATGTCAATAGTTTTCTTGAATTGCCAATGTTTGAATAAAATATGTTCGATGGTTTAGAAAAGGTTTAAAAATCTGCTTTTCAACTTATATTTTGTTTTGTATTTTAAAGATATTTTTATTCGGATTCTTTATTAGCTTTATTTTTATTATTATTAATATTATCTCATTTAGCTTTTACCTATTTGAGACTATTTAAGGAAAAAAATTAGTCTTATTAATTAAGTGAGCTTTTGGAATAAAAGTTACTTTGCGTTCATACCAAAAATTTTAAAATTTCATTAAATCTTTGTTCAAACCGCACAAAACAGGTCAAATCCAAATTAACACTGTGGGTTTTAATTAAAATTCTGGTACAAAATTTTCAATAAAATTCTTTTAATCGTTTAAGCAAATAAAATGTATAGAAAACTTCATGGCGTCGTCGTGGAAAACGGGTTAATCGAACTTAACTAAAACTTTTTGCAGCCTCTCTTTTAGACTTCAAAATCAACCTGTAAAATTGGACACAAATCAAAAACACAAAATGGAAGCCCGCCAGGCCGAAATGGGTTAATTTATTCCAACCAAATTTATACAACTAATTCCGGTTGCTAAGAGGAACTTTTGTGCAAAATTTCAAGTCAATCGGTCAAACCCTTTTGACTCGACATCCAAAAAATGAAAAAGCTTAAAACGGCTCTGTAGCCGCAACCTGTTGATTTATAAAAATGTGACATAGCCTATGTCACACCCCGGGCTCTCAGAATTATTCCTTTCAAATTTTGTGACAATCGGACTAGTGGTTTTCACGTGAATCCTGGACAAACAAATAAATAAACAAACAAACAAATTTTCTCACACCAGCAGTTATGTTTAGCACATGGTATATAGCTTGCTGTTATTCAAGTTTTATATAAAAAGAATATAGAACATTCAGTATCTAATGTAGAGTATGGATGGTGTGTGTGAGGATGAAGATCAAGATTCGGATGATGATGATCTGACCGAAATATTCAGGTTAGATTTTAACTCGGTGGTTGAAATTGATGTTTTGTACGAATCAATTCTACCAATTCTAACTAAAATTCGACAAACAGTAAAGCTCTTTCGACGCTCGCCCATTTGCCTTACAGCATATTTTAATGCGCAGTCAGATCTTTTCAATAATTAAATTTCTATTTAAATAATTTATGTATTTATTATATTTTTGATTTTGTTTTTGTTAATGGATTAAACTTTATTTGATAACTAATAAAGATGTATTTCTCTTTAAAAAAAATTTAAACATTTATTTTACAGGTTGTTACTAATTATATGAAACTTTGAAATAAAAAAAAAAACCGGAAATTACCGGTAAACCGGTTTTTCAATAAAATATTTACCGTTTACCGGTAAAAGCAAATTTCGGAAATTTTATATGCCCTAATATGGGCGAAATCAGACCAAGGTTTTGGGTTCGGGAACCTTTGAAAGTTCAAAAGCTAACGAACATATATGTTAAAAGCAGTATAACTTAAAAAATAAAGCCGCTATTTTGATGAAATTGAAACTCTAGGTTACTGATAATGAAAGTGCCATGGGAATTGGTTCTGGTCCAGTTCGGACAACGAGTTCGGATTCTAGTAGCTTTTGATCGATCTGAGGCCAAACGAGTATAATTTCGAAGCCAAAGAATATATTTCCTATTTCCTATGTGTCCCCAAAATTTAGACTTAATTGTAGCGGTGCTTCAGGTGGCTCCTAAGATATCCCAAAATTAAAAAGCTTATTTTCGAGATTCATGAAGATAATAACTTTAAATTTGATACACGAGGGTTCTTTTCTATTTCCGTTTTTATTTAACACTTTTATATTTTTAAAAGGTTAAATATTTTACCATAAAAGATATTTTGTATAATATTTTATAAATTAAAAACAAAATATTTGTTTAATAAACGATTAAATTCCTTTTTTCAATTTTTATTATATCATATATTTTATTGAATTATTACCATAGGTGATATATAATTAAGACATTGTGTACAATACTTAAGCTATATTCAAAGGTACTTGCTGCATTTGTGTAAAATTTATTTTTATATTTAAATGAATTATATGAAAAGTTCTAAACTTGTAATTATATTTTAGAAATACATTTATTGCATATTTTGCGTTTATAAGCTTTTCGATAGGTATAGAAACTAGCAATTTAAAATAATTGCAATTTTGAAAAATTTTAATTATTAAATATATTAAATTTTTATCACAAAAAGTGATAAAAGTTTTCAAGTTTTTCAAGTTTTTTTGTTTTTTAATATTTTTAAATCGATAAATTAGTACGAATTTGTAATATTTTTTTATAGATAGTCTAACTAGAAAATGTTTTTAGTATTATAAAGTTAATTTGGTTAGCTATGTTTTACGACCAAACTAATAACAGCTTTGATTGTTTTAAAATGACTTATGGACTTCCCATTAAATTTGAACCAAATAGGTGTAGGGTATTTCTAAGTCGGGTGCACCAATTATATGAAAAGTTCTAAATTTGTAATTATATTTTAGAAATACATTTATTGCATATTTTGCGTTTATAAGCTTTTCGATAGGTATAGAAACTAGCAATTTAAAATAATTGCAATTTTGAAGAATTTTAATTATTAAATATATTAAATTTTTTCACAAAAAGTGATAAAAGTTTTCAAGTTTTTTGTTTTTTAATATTTTTAAATCGATAAATTAGTAAGAATTAGTAATATTTTTTTATAGATAATCTAATTATATATTTATGTTTTACGACCAAATTAATAACAGTTTTTATTGTTTTAAAATGACTTATGGACTTCCCATTAAATTTGAACCAAATAGGTGTAGGGTATTTCTAAGTCGGGTGCACCAATTATATGAAAAGTTTTAAATTTGTAATTATATTTTAGAAATGCATTTATTGCATATTTTGCGTTTATAAGCTTTTCGATAGGTATAGAAACTAGCAATTTAAAATAATTGCAATTTTGAAGAATTTTAATTATTAAATATATTAAATTTTTATCACAAAAAGTGATAAAAGTTTTCAAGTTTTTTGTTTTTTAATATTTTTAAATCGATAAATTAGTAAGAATTAGTAGTATTTTTTTATAGATAATCTAATTAGAAAATGTTTTTAGTATTATAAAGTTAATTTGGTTAGTTATGTTTTACGACCAAACTAATAACAGTTTTTATTGTTTTAAAATGACTTATGGACTTCCCATTAAATTTGAACCAAATAGGTGTTGGGTATTTCTAAGTCGGTTGCACTGACTGACTGTTTCTTTACTTGTTATTTAACACTTTTATATTTTTAAAAGGCTAAGAATTTTACCATAAAACATATTTTGTATAATATTTTATAAATTAAAACCATAGGTGATATGTAATTAAGACATCGTGTACAATACTTAAGCTATATTCAAAGGTACTTGCTGCATTTATGTAAAATTTATTGTTATATTTAAATAAACTATATGAAAAGTTCTAAATTTGTAATTATATTTTAGAAATACATTTATTGCATATTTTGCGTTTATAAGATTTTCGATAGGTATAGAAACTAGCAATTGAAAATAATTGCAATTTTGAAAAATTTGATTTATTAAATATATTATGCTTTGATTAGCTTTTTATCACAAAATTTAATAATTCAAATTTTTTCACTTTTGTAATTAGAAAATGTTTTTAGTATTATAAAGTTAATTTGGTTAGCTATGTCTTACGATCAAACTAATATCAGTTTTTATGGTTTTAAAATTATTTATGGACTTCCCATTAAATTTGAACCAAATAGGTGTAGGGTATTTCTAAGTCGGTTGCACCGACTGACTGTTTCTTTACTTGTTATATTAAAAATTAAGACTATGCTTCACAAGAACATTTATGTAGTAAGTCTTTATTATTTTCAGTGATAATCTGAAATAACTCGGAAAACCTAATGTATGCTTTTTTGCATTGCTTACTTTGAAAAGCAAATAAACCAAGCAATGTAATCAAATCAATTTCAAAGTTTCCCTTATCACTGAAATAAAGCCAAATGAAATCCACCACAGAAATCGAAGAAATTATATTTTTATACCCGTATGACTATAAGTCAAAAGAATATACTAAATTTGCCATTGCGATTGTGACGCAGAGAAGGAGGGGTGGTATATATAGATTTAAGTGTATGGATCGGATCAGAATCGAAAAGTAAATCGATTTAGCTATGTATGTCCGTCCGCACGATAACTCCAAAAGAGCTACGATTTTGAAATTTTCACAAATTCGTTTTTATATAATAGCCGTCATCGCTATTGAAATCCAGCCATTACAAACGGACTTGCATAGCTAAATCGATTTACTTTTCGATTGGTACCCAATCCTTCTTCCTCTGCGTCATATACCCCACTTTTTCTGCGTCACAAATGTAATTGCAAATTTAGTATATCCTTTGACCTATAGTCATACGGGTATAAAAATATATATAAGAAGTTTAAGATTTGATGAAATATAATAAAATATCAATTCTCATATTACTTGCTAGATGTCAACGGGGACAATAAGATCACAAGCATTATTTGAATTTCGTGACAAAAATTTTTGTATGGGATAGAAGGTCTGTAGCCTATATTGTCTTTGCCTATAGTCATACGAGTAAAAATACATAGTGTAATCGTTTCTTAGGAACGCCAGAATTCATAATACCACCCCCAAAACCGAAAGGAAGATTCCACTAGAATTTTAAAAAGACTCTTTTCTATCAGAAAACAATGACAGTAAATAGAAGAGAGGAAGAACATGGATTACTATATTTAAACCAGCCAAAAAGCTTTTGTCCAGGAAAAAAAAGAAGAGTCGCGTTATAATTTAAATATGCTCATATCAATTGGTCACTTACAAGATGGAATACCGTTATATGATATGATCTGATGAAAAAATTATTGTAACTTTGGCAGAACAAAGCCGTCTGTTACACCCGTGCATACAAATAAGGTCACGGGTATAATAAAATTACTCCTCTGTTTGTAACGTATCGACCTTGAAAAGCTACATATAGTGTAAACGGTACGAAGCGGATTAGAATTGAAAAGTAAATCGATCTAGCTGTGTGTGCGTGTCCGTCCGTCCGTCTGTGCGTGAGCAAGATAACTCAAAAACTACGAGAGCTATAATTTTAAAATTTTTTTACATATCTTTTTAATTAAACTTTAACTATAGGTTACTAGTTTTGAAAGTAAGGCGGGGATTGCATATTGGCGGAATCGGCCCATGGCTGTGGATTCTGGATCTTGTAATAGATCTACGGGCTTTCGAAACTATATAAAAAATCACGATAACTCAACAACTAATGACGCTATTTTGATAAAATTTAAACTCTAGGTCACTAGTAATGCCAATACCGCGGGGATTCTTTGTGATCGATATCGGACAATGGGCTCAAATTCTAGAAGCTTTTGATAGAATAGAAGCCAAACGAGCATAATTTCGAAACAAAAGACGATACAACCTTAAAATAGCGCAGGCGTTTTTTTTTTATTAGGTTTGTGTCCGTCCGCTCGCCCGTAGGCACGACAACTCAAAAACTAACGGAGCTATCTTGATGAAATTTTAATTGTAGGTTACTATGACTTAAAGTACGGGGCGATTGCGAAATTGCTTCTGGGTTCGGATTCCGGATCTTTTAATCGTGCAAAGAGCTAACGAACTTTTAAAAAATAAGTAAAAATACAGCCAGTTGGTTTGAATTTAATCAGAAGTCCATAAGTGAAAAATTGCAAGAATAATTCTAAAAAAAGCTTTTTAAAAAAATCTCTTTATTACATTTTAAAATGTACAATTTAATGTACACCATCTGTAATTTTTGTGTTACCTTTTTGCAATAAGATCAGCTTAAATTTGAGTGGCAGGGCAACGTGCGCCGGTAATAGCTAGCTTACATATAAGTGTTATTATACCCGTTTGACTATAGGTCAAAAGGGTATACTAAAATTACCATTATGTCATTATACTATGTCAATAGTTTTCTTGAATTGCCAATGTTTGAATAAAATATGTTCGATGGTTTAGAAAAGGTTTAAAAATCTGCTTTTCAACTTATATTTTGTTTTGTATTTTAAAGATATTTTTATTCGGATTCTTTATTAGCTTTATTTTTATTATTATTAATATTATCTCATTTAGCTTTTACCTATTTGAGACTATTTAAGGAAAAAAATTAGTCTTATTAATTAAGTGAGCTTTTGGAATAAAAGTTACTTTGCGTTCATACCAAAAATTTTAAAATTTCATTAAATCTTTGTTCAAACCGCACAAAACAGGTCAAATCCAAATTAACACTGTGGGTTTTAATTAAAATTCTGGTACAAAATTTTCAATAAAATTCTTTTAATCGTTTAAGCAAATAAAATGTATAGAAAACTTCATGGCGTCGTCGTGGAAAACGGGTTAATCGAACTTAACTAAAACTTTTTGCAGCTTCTCTTTTAGACTTCAAAATCAACCTGTAAAATTGGACACAAATCGAAAACACAAAATGGAAGCCCGCCAGGCCGAAATGGGTTAATTTATTCCAACCAAATTTATACAACTAATTCCGGTTGCTAAGAGGAACTTTTGTGCAAAATTTCAAGTCAATCGGTCAAACCCTTTTGACTCGACATCCAAAAAATGAAAAAGCTTAAAACGGCTCTGTAGCCGCAACCTGTTGATTTATAAAAATGTGACATAGCCTATGTCACACCTCGGGCTCTCAGAATTATTCCTTTCAAATTTTGTGACAATCGGACTAGTGGTTTTCACGTGAATCCTGGACAAACAAATAAATAAACAAACAAACAAATTTTCTCCTTTATATATTAGATTAAAGAGTTAAGTGAATTCCATTTCAAAATTCCATTTATGGTTCCACGTTTCTCTTTTTTATAAAAATAAAGAAAATCTGTTGATTTTTGCTTTTGTTTTAATTTTTATACCCTACACCTATGAAATAGGAAAAGGGTATATTAACTTTGGTATAGTGTTTGTAACTACCTGAAGGAAGCAAGCTAAATATGGAAAAGTATATATATTTGTGATCAGCGTGACCTCCTGAGTCGATATAGCCATGTCCATCCGTAGGCATGATAACTCAAAAACTAATGGAGGTATCTTGATGAAATTTTAACTGTAGGCTACTAGAGCTTAAAGTACGGCGAAATCGGCCCATGGGTTTGGATTCTGGACCTTTTAATTTTTTTAAGGCCCAACGAAGTATTAAAAAAATGAGGATAACTCAACTACTAATGGCGCTATAACATGAAATTTGTGGTGTAGCTTACTAGCAATTAGACTATGGCGAGTATTGCGTGCGGTCGAGTTCGGACCAAGGGTTTTGGATCCTAGAAGTTTTTGATCGAATTAAGGGCAAACAATAATAATTCCGAAACCAGTGAAGATAAAACCTTCAAATTTGGTATTTGGTATATCCATGTCCTTAGAGCCCTTGAACATTAGGACCAATTGGAGTAGTGGTTCGGGGACCATCCACACATATCTGAAGACCTTAAAGCATATCATTGAAATTAATAAAAAAGTAACTAAAATTTAAGATAGAACGTTCCAATTGTGTACAAGGGATCAATAGTATTGAAAGAACGGTGCGGACTGCATATAGGCTAAATCCGACCATGGGTTCGGATCCTGGAACTTTTTCATCGAATTTAGGCCAAACGAGCATGTTCCAAATTCGGTGTGAGGGTGTCTCTTTCTAGTGTCTTCGAAAATTGGAACCAAATGAGATAGTGGACATAGTTTCGACGAAATTAATGCAAATTTTAGAAAATAATAAAGATACTAACTTCAAACAAATGTAGAAACTTCAAATTTGTCACAAGGGTGTTCTTTACTATTTTATATGCGTTCCCTTTATTTATGATCAATTGAAGTGGTTGTTCAGGTAACTCTCTTAAACTCTAAAGGTTCAAAGCCTTATCATTGAAATAATTAAAAATTGTAACTTAAGATTAATATAGAATGTTCAAATTGTGTATAAGGGTTAACTAGTATTGAAAGTATGACTGGGACTGCATATGGGCGAAATCTTACCATGGTTTCGGGTTCTGGAACCTTTGACATTTCATTGACTGACTGTTTCTTTACTTGTTAAAATTTAATGATGAAAAATTAATTTTACAAATCTTTATTTTTTTTTTTTTATTTCTTTATTGAGCTCATAAAAATTTTAACAACTTTAATTTTTACAATGTTGTCTAACAATTCAATATGGCTGACTTAAATATATGTTCTGCCAACTACGACATTTAAAGCAATATGTTTAACATTAGTGTTACCATCTATCTCAATTTATTTTACTTAGTAAAAATACTTCATACAATTTAAATTCTATGTACATACTTGCTCAAGGCATATTTACATATGTTCTATAATTATTTTATTCTTTTTTTTTTTTTTTTTTTATTTTTTTATATTTTTTTGATTTTTTATTATTTGTTCCTTATATTTATTTTACTTAATCTAATCTAATTTAATTTACTTCAAAATTTCATTCAGTCTTAAATAATAATTAGTCTAATCAATTTAATTTCATTTACATTAACCACAATTCATCTTATAATTAAGTGTAAATCTATTTTGTTTATTTCTCAGCTATTTTATCATCTAATGGTTGATTTTTGTACTTTCAGCTTAACCTCTATGTTAATTTGGAAGTGCTTTTGTATAAAACGGAAGTGATATATTTTCATGCTCATTATCAATGTTGAATAAAGAAAACGAGTTTTCATTCATTAAGCTAATTGGTGATATGTAATAGTTATTTTGTAAAGGCACTTGGATTTGATTAGTAAATATGTTCCGTAGTAAAACATTAGTATGTGTTTCTAGTTTACTTATTACTTTTGTAGAATTTTTAATATTGTTTTTTAACAGTGGTTTCATGTTCGCTTGTTCATACAGAATTTTGTTTGAAAAAATTTTTTGTTTTGTCTTCTGTGTTTTCCTGTACAAAAACGAAGAATCTTCCTTTCGAAGTTTTCTAACTGATTTGTCATGGTTGGGGAAATTTGCATCCATGTTGAGAATCCGTATCCAAGAATTGGTCTTATGAGACTTTTGTAAATTAAGCATTTAGTTGATTTTTGAACAAAATTGGATGATAGTAGTGGTTTCAATTTTGCCGTTACTCCTCTTGCTTTATTTAGTACTTTTTTTTGCATGTGAGTTAAATTTGAATTTATTTGTAAAATCTACTCCTAAGTAAGTTATCACATTCTTTAGTGGTATGTTTTTATTTTCAATTTTGCAGGATAATTTTTTACTTTCGCTTACTGCTTTGTGATGTCCTCTACCGCTTGCATTTCTGAAACATATGATATTACATTTGTCATAGTTTAGGTTCATGTTCCACTTTTTATTGTATTCAGTAATTTTAGGTATATCTTTTTTTATCTTGAGTAATGCTTCACTTGGTTTTTCTTCATTCGCAACTATTATTGCATCATCAGCAAATAAGATGGCACCAGAATCTCTATCATTAGGGCTTTTTATGGGAAAATCGTGTGTGTATATGTTAAATAGTTTCGGTCCAAAGATAGAACCTTGTGGTACTCCTGTTTCAATTTTGAAGGATTCAGATGTCTCCATTCCAATCGCTATAATTGATTTTCTCCCCGACAGAAAGTTCTTAATTATTTTTATTATCCACACTGGAAAGTTAAGACACATTAATTTATATATTAATCCTTCATGCCAGACGGTATCAAAAGCTTTGGTTAGATCCAGTTCAAGTGCCACCGTGCTCATTTTATCTCTTAAATTGTTTATAATATAATCCGATAAGACCAATGTAGCATGCTCCGTTGAGTGACCTTTTCGAAACCCGAATTGATTATTTTGAATTATGTTCTTTTCTATACATATTTTATCAATTCTATTCATTAACGTCCTCTCGAGTAGTTTTCCTATATTTGATAGTAGTGCTATCGGTCTGAAGTCTTTTACATCTTTCGAACTCTGTCTTTTTGGAATAGGTATTAATTTTGCTATCTTCCAAGCATTAGGAAAATATCCAATATTGATGCAGTGGTTGAATAGTATTGATAAAACCTTATCTACTTCATCAGGGCATTTCTTTAATATAAAGTTGGAAATTTTGTCTATACTTGATGATTTTTTTGTATTAAGTTTTTTTCTAATACTTTTAATTTCCTCCTGATTTGCGAATATATTTTGGTTTTTTGGATCGTTCGCTGGATTATTAATATTAAAGGCTGTTATTTGAAAAATATCTATCATTTCAAAATTTTCAACTGCTTGGCTAACTGTTCTTGAGAATTGAGTATTATTACTGGATAGCGTATTTTTTGCAAAGGTGCTAGAGAAACAGTCTTTAAAAGCATTTAGTTTCTCTTGAACTGAATTAAAAATTTTATCTTCATTATATAATACATCACTATTTATGTTTGTCCTGAACCATTTTCTTCCTGAGATTCTATCGATTTCTTTGTAACATTTTGGTGATGGTTTTATTTTTCTTAATCTTTTTTTGAATTCTTCATTTAATTCGATTCTAATTCTGTCCTTTATTATTTTGTTTAGACAGTTTATATTTGACGAGGTTCGTTTGTATTCCTCGCTAATTCTATTTAAATTTGCATGATATATTCTTTTTCTTTTCCTTAACCACTCATTCCTTGTTTTCAGCAGCTGTTTTGTTCCTTCAGAAATGCCTTTATACTTCCTTCTTATTTCCGCCACTTTTTTGAAGTGTTTAAGCATCCCTTCATTTATTATTTTTTCAATTTTAAATACATTTTCATCAATTTCGTTAATATTCATATTTCTGTCCACCGGCATGCTTATATCATTTAATTTCCTAGCCAAATCTAACCTAAAAGATTCCCAATTTGTATTATCAAATGAATACGAACAGCTTACTAACACGGTTTGCAAATCCTTTACATTAACATTTAAACAAATTTTTATTGCATAGTGGTCCGACGGTGATGGTAATGTCTGGCAATATCTCTCTTGAATATTCATATCATTTGATATTAGAAAATAGTCCAATTTAGATGCTGATTTTGGGTGTGTTGGACCATCTGCTTCGTATAAGTTTACGTCAAGGTATGCTCCATTGTCCAACCAGTTTTTTAGTTTTTCACCATTCCTGTTATTTACGGTGTCCTTCCATTGCTTATGTCTCGCATTGAAATCTCCACCTATAATCATTGATTTGTAGTTGCGACCTAGTTCTACTAGTTTGTCTAGTTCATCCATCATTGAATTACCTATATTTGTAGGTATATATATACTTGCTATTAGCATCTTTTTATAATTTCCGTTTATGTCTTTAATGTTTAAGCTGGCTAAGCACTGGTCAATTTTAGTATTATTGTTACTTATTTTTACTGCCATAACATGTAATTTGTCCTTTAGTACAATTGCTGTCCCTACTCCGTTATCGTTTCTCAGTATTTTGTATCCTTCCAATTCGACTCTATGTCTTTTTTTTAATTTAGTTTCTCCTATCAGTCCTATGTCTACATCGTGCTCTATTAAGAACTTGTTTAACGACACTCTCCTTTCGTGCGATATAATTGAATTCATATTTATAGCAATTATTTTTATTTTACCAGATGCCATTAGTATACACACAATGACCCTACAAAACTCAAGTACGCTAATTGTTTTTCACTAGAATCTCTCATTCGTTGATAACTGGGCCAGAACGATTTGATTTTGTTTAATAACACACTGAGTGGCATGTTAAATAGATTATTCGATTCATTCATAAACTCCTCAATAAGGTTTCCACTTCCATTTACTGTATATTTACAAATCTTTATAAAAGTAAAGGTAAAATAACATAATGTTGCATTTGACATTTAATAATTAATTTTTGGTATGACATCTCCTTGGCGTGCAGTTTATACTAAGTTCACAATTTGATCATCATTTAAGCTGTCCCAGGCAAACTGAATTGGTTCCTGGGATTTCACTATTGTATCCGGATTTTTACGGCTTCCTGTCCCCTTCATTATAGAACATATAATTTCAATAAAATCAAATCTGGGTTATATGGTGACGACTGCATAGTGCATAATCAATTTTAGTTTAATTACTGCTCGACCTTTAAGGAATAAAAAAAATATATATGTAAAGTTAAATTTTGTTGAAAATATTTTAATAATTAAAAAATAAGTTTATATTAACAATTTTAATAATTAAAAAATTAATTTATTTTAACAGTTTGCTCTGTGCGCTGATACATTATCTTGTTGAAATATGAACATATCAGTTTTAGCTAAATTGCTTGCTTCAGCTGATTTTCCAAAACATATAGGTATACATTTGCAGTAATTTTTTGGTTAATAATCGCACGTTCACCCCAACTACTTTTTCTTCAGTATTCAGTACTTTTTAAATACAAACATTGCTAAGTTGCTCAACCGGACTACTGTACATGGTTAGTCGTACATCTTCGATATCAAGTTAATTTTATTTACCTTAGAGAACACTACATGACTCCTCATCTCCTGAACCAATTAGAAGTATTTTTGCGTCCACTGAAGTTGAAGCACTTCCGTAGAAGCTTTAGAATATTCTTTTCGCTTTAACCCGGTGTAAGATTCTCTTTCATTATTTTTGTTCAAACAGTTGATGTCGAACCTACGGTTCCTTTAACTTTGGCGTCTCCTTGTAATTTAGTGTTTTAAATCGGTTGCGGTTGCAGTGAAGTATCAGAAATTTATCTAAGGATAAAGTAGTCGTTTTTTATCTTCCAGTTCATTTAAACCGCTCTGTAGTCCAAATAACATTAATTCATATATTTATTAATTTTTTACATATAAGAATTTATTACTTTTAATTCCTATAATATTAATAACAAGAAAAATTAAATAAAATGTCAAAAATTTCTCTGCAATCGGAGAATTATGATTTTTGTTATATAACAGTAATATATTTTTCTGTTTATTTCATAGGGTCAAATCAATGGTTGAAGAAAGATTTTGGTCTCTCGGTGAAAGTAATTCAGGAATGATTCGAGACATTGATGAATTAAAAGTATAAAATTATTTTCATAATATTTATTTTTAATTCTGTATAATTTCAGAATCAAATACATCACCTAAAAAGTGATAGAAAAGAATCAAATAAAAGAATAAACCAACTTGAAGCAGAAAATAAATACATGAAACAAGTTTTAGGATCCTTGTTGAATAGTCGAACAAATCAAATAATACAAGAAAACGAATGTTCAAAATCAGATTCGTTACCAAGACCGGTTTCATCGACATTCGTTGAAAATGTCTTACCAAATAATTGTTTAAAACGAAACAGTTCAAATTTGCACCATAACGTATTAAATCAACAGGATGAAACAAAAAATTTAATTTCGCCGCTACTAGAAAGTAAATCACATCAACAAACTTCAAATATTAACAATTTTCCTAATGTAAACGCATCACAATTTAATGGACAGTTACGAATAACAGAAAATTTATATCCCAATATTTCCCCAAATAATCAAGCAAAATGTTCAGACAATGAGCAAGTATGGCAAATTGAGAAAGATACACTTGCGTTGCGACGTGAGCTGGAAGAGGCGTTAGCCTCCAAAAAGGATTCGGAAAACCGTATTATAGCGTGGGTTTGACAAACTAAATTTGATAAAAAGTTAGCCATTGTTTAACAAAGACACGTTTTTAATAAACTTCATTATTTTGTTTTATTTTTAGATTGGAAAAAGTTGTGAAAAAAATTCATTTAAATGACAAAAAACCAATTTTAGGTTGTTTTGAGAATGAGAAAACAACATATAATAGTAATAGGCAACTTCCTAATTCTATTAATGGATCACTAATACGCCATAATTCAACAAACGGAATAACTCATGCTAATTTTGATTTTTTGCAAAATCTAAATAATATAACACATATAACGTCACAAACACAAGGAGCTCCCAAACTAAGTTTAGCTGGACCAATTACTGATTTATAGTTCTAAATTGTATTTCACATTGTATTTTTTTCTTATTTGTGCATATTTATATTTTTAGTAATCATATTTGGAAAATGATTAAAGTTCACTCTTTTTTGTAATTTTCCCAATATATTTATTATTAAAATATTTATTGTGGTTTTCAAAGTAAATTTTAGAATAAAATTTTTAAACGATTTGGCAAAATAAAATTAATTCTTTCCCAAACAAATTTAATAATATATTTTTTTTTAAATGTAATCAGTAGGTACTAACGATGTAAAAGTTAATTTCTTAATACTACATGTTAAAAAAAATATAGTTTTACAAAATATAAATAATTTACAGACGATTATACAAACTTACATAATGTAATGATAAATGAAATGCTAAAATAAAAATATTAGCTATAGATGAAGTTATTTTTTTTAGAAACAAACCTGGAAAAAGGGATTTTTTAACGAATTTTCTAAATTTGGAATTTAAAATTATGGATTTTTAGGCCCTGAATAAAAAAATTCACTACTTCCAGCTAATTTTTATAACATTTTATATTAAAATTTTATAGAGCTACAGTTTTGAAATTTTCATATTTAAAATATTTTTTAAACAATTTCTAGATTCGCTTGAAAATTTTAATTTTGTTTTTTTGTCTGTTTTATTATACCCTACACCTATCGAATAGGTAAAAGGGTATATTAACTTTGGTATTATGTTTGCAACCACCTAAAGTAAGCGAGCTGGATATGGAAAAGTATATATATTTGTGATCAGCGTGACCTCTTGAGTCGATATAGCCATGTCCGTCCGTCCGTCCGGATGCACGATAACTCAAAAACTTATGGAGCCATCTTGATGAAATTTGAACTGTAGGTTACTAGGACCTAAAGTACGGCGGGAATTGCATATGGGCAAAATCGGCCCATGGGTTCGGATTCTGAATCTTTTAATCGATTGAAGGGCTAACGAACATATATAAAAAATCATGATAACTCAACAACTAACGACGCTATCTTCATCAAATTTGTTCTATAGGTTACTAGTAATGAAACTACGGCAGGGATACGTTCGTTCGGGATTGGACCACGGGTTCGGAACCTAGAACTTTTTTATCGAATTTAGGACAAACGAGCATAATTCCGAAACCAATGAAATTAGAACCTCCAAATTTGGTATCAGGGTGTCTCTTCCTATTTCCTTAGTGTCCTTGAAGTTTGAGCCCGATTGGAGTAGTGGGTCGGGGACCAGCCACACATTTCCGAAGACCTTAAAGCATCTTTAAAATTAATAAAGATAGCAACTTGTTCTTTAATATTTCTTGCGTGTTCCCCTAATTCAATTGGAGTGGCGGTTCAGTACCCCTCTTAGACCTCCCAAGTTTTAAAAGCTTATAATCGAAATTACTAAAAATAGTAACTTAAAATGAAGATAGAACGTTCCAATTGTGTACAAGCGTTACTTAGAATTTAAAGTACAGCGCGGACTGCATAAAGGCAAAATCAGCCCATGGGTTCGGATTCTAGACCTTTAAATCGGTTTCAGGGCTAATAAACATATATAAAAAATCACGATACCTCAACAACAAATGACGCTATCTTCATGAAATTTGTGCTGTTGGTTATTAGTAACGAAACTACGGCAGGGATTGCGTACATTCGGGATTGGACCACGGGTTCGGAACCTAGAACTTTTTGATCGAATTTAGGCCAAACTAGCATAATTCCGAAACCAATTAAAATAGAACCTCCAAATTTGGTATCAGGGTGTCGCTTTCGATTTCCTTAGTGTCCTTGAAATTTAGGCCCAATTGAAGTAGTGGAACAGGGACCAGCTTTTGATGAAATTTAAACTCTAAGTTACTAGTAATAAAAGTACCATGGGAATTGGTTCTGGTCGAGTTTGGACAATGAGTTCGGATTCTAGAAGCTTTTGATCGATTTGAGGCCGAACGAGTATAATTTCGAAGCCAAAGAATATATTTCCTATTTCCTATGTGTCCCCGAAAATTAGACTTAAATGTAGTGGTGGTTCAGGTGCCTCCTAAGAAATACCAAAATTATAAGCTTATCTTCGAAAATCATAAAGATAGAAACTTTAAATTTGATACACGAGGGTTTTTTCCTATTTCCGTTTTTATTTAAAACTTTTATATTTTTAAAAGTCTTTATTGTATTATATTTTAAATATTTGCAATTTTGAAAAATTTGAATTATTAAATACATTATGCATTGATTAGGTTTTTATCACAAAATTTAATAATTCAAATTTTTTCACTTTTGTAATTGAATTGGAATAAATATATTTTCATTTATTTCAAGTTTCTTTGTTTTTTAATATTTTTAAATAGACAAATTAGTAAGAATTTGTAATATTTTTTAATGGAATGTGTAATTGGAAAATTTGTTTTGTATTATAAAGTTAATTTGGTTAGCTATGTCTTACGATCAAATTAATAACAGCTTTTATGGTGTTAAAATGACTTATGGATACCTCATTAAATTTGTACCAAATTGGTGTACGGTATTTCTAAGTCGGTTGCACCGACTGACTGTTTCTTTACTTGTTTTTTTTTTTGTAGATAAGAAATCTATCGAGTTACGATTTCATATGATTTAAATGACGCGTAGGTCAAAAATATTTAGATAAATTTTTTTTAAGTAAATGGCTTGATAAAATGGATGGGTGGATGGTTAAAAATTTTTTTTTTGTTTTTGAGTTTCTTTTGTTTTAATCATTTTTTTTTTTTTATGGCGAAGGGTGGGTGAATTTTGTTTTAATTATTCGATTCTTTCACATTTTTTTCATATACCTAATTGCATAAGGGAATTTAATTTCAGTTTTAGATACAAAATATTGCATTTTTTTTTATATACCTAATTGCGTAAGGGAATTTGATTTCAGTTTTAGATACAAAATCTTGCGTCAATAATTAAGTAAGTGAACCTCGGAGGCGATCCGTAAAAAAAACATAAAAAATTTTTTTTCAAACGTTTTAATTTAGAATTTATGCAAATATGTCATTTATT
The DNA here is from genome assembly GCA_963082915.1 of Dolichopus griseipennis. Classification (NCBI taxonomy): domain Eukaryota; kingdom Metazoa; phylum Arthropoda; class Insecta; order Diptera; family Dolichopodidae; genus Dolichopus; species Dolichopus griseipennis. The sequence continues at coordinate 153,633,924 of OY720441.1, read as the reverse complement.
AAAGACATCCATGAGCATAAGAGATCATTCAAAATGTCTCGTATATTTGTTAAATTTATCAAATTTTGTTATATTAACATATTTGCTTGCACTCGTAGTTATATGGATTCATCATTGTATATGTTACATAATATAATGTTTTTTAGTGTAAGAAATTTTTTGATTGAAATAATTATGTTTTTAAATTACTGGAAAGGAAAATAAAAATTTTATTTATTCTTTTATATAAAGAGAAAACTTGTTTGTTTCTTTATTTGTGTGTTTGTTTCTCCTGGATCCCCGTGAACCGATTGCCACCAAATTATACAGAAATAATTCTCGGAGCCCGGAGGGTGACATAGGCTATGTGAAGTTTAAATAAATCAACGGGTTCCGGCTCCAAATCCGTTTTAAGCTTTTTCGTTTTATAATGTCGAGGCGAAACAGTTTGTCCAATTGAATTGAAATTTGCCCAAATGTTCTTCTTAGCTAACGGAATTTATTGTGTAAAGTTGGTTGGAATTAATTACCCCAATGAGGCACGCAGGGCTTCCAAAAAATTTTTTGTTTCCAAATCGTGTCCCATTTCCAAAGATGTATTTGCAGTCCAAAAAATTTTTATTCCAAAAGCTAAATTAATTATTAAGACTTATTTTTGTTGTGCAAAAGCTAAATGAGATATTTTGGTTTCAATATATTAACTCATTTCGGCACAATGCCTAATGACTTTTTTTAAACCTTTAAACCCCTAATTATATTGTTATAAATATTTTTCAAACTCTTAACTTTTTTATATTTGTTATCCCTAAAAAATTTTCTACAGTATAATATCAGTGCAATGATCGAACTAAAATTATTTATTCATTTCATTTGTTAGTCCTATACCTATTATAATTATACATTATCAAATGTGATTGATCATCACTTTTAGTATAATGTATGGAAAACATTGTACAGTTCTAACAAAGTGATTTATGATATATGATATTGAAGATTTGATGTTGAATAGAAACAACAAATAAATTAAATGAAAATGCAATAGTTGAACGACATATAAAAGTCAATAAGCTCATAATCAAAAAACTCATAACTCATAATCATTACTCTCTTCAACAGGTTATCACGGTTATAAAAAAATAAAAAAATAAAATTTTAGCACAGAATATTTATTTTTTTATTTTCACTTCTTTTTTATTTATAATTTCTTGTGTGTTTAAAAAACAAATAAGATTAAGTTTTTTTTTTATTTTAAATTAAATCTAACTTACGTTTTCAAAAAAAATTTAAAAACAAGTGCTGTGAGTTTGGTAATATGGCCGCATCTCCAATTGCGGCAAGTTAAGTATATTTTTTTTTAATTTATAAATAATTTCTTTAATAAAAAATTTTTATTTTTGTTTTATATAATTTAAGAATTCTTTTACTTAATTCATTAATTCAAATCCACAGCACTAATTATAATTTAATTTGCTAAAAATCTATTTTATTTTGTGTTAAAAATACAATTTTTTAATTTTATTTTTAATTTTCAATTTTAGTTTAAAAAATTTTACATTTAATTTCATACCGGTACGTGATTTGGTTTTGTTTACATTAAATTTAACACTGCTTTTTTTTTTATTGAAGATTACTCTTTATCTATCATCTACTAGTTGTAAACAAATCAATTAAAATATATCCATTCCATTCCCTCTCCCTCGGATGACAATATTCTAAATTCGCTCATTATTTAATACCATCAATACTATGTCACAGTATTGTTTTTATTTTAATTTGTATTGTTTTAATTTTTGATGGTATATGTTTACTTTACTCATTTTTTTTCTTTTTTATTTTAATCATAAAAGAAAGGGAAGTACTGAAATTTCAGTTCATTTCTTTTCAATTAACTTAAACTATTTAATTTAAATTTAATTATTTACATATACGTGTGTATTTTTACTTGCACGTAGATTTTGCTGTGTGTGAGTTTTTTGGTTGTAACTAAGTTCAATAAGGTCTAGTTAAAAACTGTTGAATGGTGTTATAAAACGATTGCTCACTCAAGGGTATTGTTGATGGTATTTTGTAAATATTGTTAGCAATACTTTTGTTTTTATAAACGGGTATAACTTGTCCGGGTTGTATGAATCGTACACATACAATATTTAACCTAAATTATAATATAATTAAATTTTAAATTTTATACGTTCATGTCATCTTAACTCCACAAAACCAGCAATTTTAGCCTTTGGTGAAACACTAGTCAGTGGACAAAATGATAATTTTAATATTACTGGCTACTCACTTGTTTCAAACTTCGTACCCAAAAGAGAAATCGCGATTTACATTAAAAATGACATTGCTTTCAACACCCTAGATAAATATAAACCTTCTAGCCCAACCTTCCATTATATTTGGGTTAAAATTATCGTTGAAAAGCATGTAATACATTTCTGTTTTCTATACAGATCACCCAATTCAAATGAACAAGAAACTGCTGTGGAAATTGACAATCTTTCAAACCAGATCAATGAAATTTTGGAATCATGTCCACAAACCGAAATTGTTTTGGCAGGGTATTTCAACGTACACAACAAAGACTGGCTTCATTTTTCAAGTAACTCTTCTTTGAGTCATAACTCAATTGGGAAAGAAGTTGAACTATTTTCCTCACTGTTTCATCTTTCTCAATTTGTCCAAAATCCAACTAGGGTCCCCGACCGAGCTGATCAACAGGGTCACCTCTTGGATCTGTTTTTAACCACTCACCCTGAAAAATATGTAGTTTCAGTTGGTTGTCCACTGGGGGTTCTGACCACTGTTTGGTAACCACAAGCTTCCCGGTAAGAACATTAGCCAGCCGAAGGATTCCTCCCAAAAAATTAGTATCGCAATATAGTCGTGCTAACTGGGAGGGTTTAAACAATTTCTTCAAAGAATTCGACTGGTCATTGTGCTTCCGCGGTAAAAATGTCAACTTCGCTGCAAATGCGATTAGTGAAACAATTTTACTTGGAATGAGGTTGTATATTCCTCACTCCATGAAAAGTATTAAACGAAAATCCAGAGCATGGTTTAATCGCACTTACAAAGAAGCCATTCGTAAAAAGGAGGAGGCTTTTAAGCAATACCGAAACAGCGGGTTGGAGTCTGACAGGGCCAACTATATCGTGGTTCGAAACAGATGCAAGAGAGTTATCAATAAGCAAAAATTCTTATTCAACCGAGGGTTGAAACGCACATTCCTACATATGCCTAAGAATAGCAAACCGTTTTGGACGTTTGCAAAAAATCTAATGGAGGACACTAGTGGGTCCTCCTTCCCTCCGCTTATTGGTTAAAACAACTCAATTGTGTTAGATTCAAAAGAAAAGGCGAACTTGTTTGGCAAACAATTTTCCTTTAACTCAACACTGCCACAGTCAACTCAAAGACCACCAAATATTCCAGAAGTTGGCTGCTCCTTTGGTAGAATTTACTTTAGGACGCGAACAGTGATGAAAATCTTGAACAATCTAGATACAAATAAATCAGCCGGTCCCGATGGAATCACAACGATGGTTCTTAAAAAAGCCTACTCTACCATTTCAAAACCTCTATGCAACCTCTTCTATTTATCCTTTACTTCGGGTATTCATTCTGCCCAATGGAAGATTGCGCACGTTTCAATTCCAAAAAAAGGTAATAAAAGCGATCCCTCTAACTATCATTTCCAAAGTAATGGAAAAAATTATAAACCAAAAGCTATTGAAATATCTGGATCATAAAGGTTTGCTTCATGATCGTCAATACGGGTTCAGAGCCCGTCGTTCAACTGGTGATCTCATGACTTAGCTTTGGGAAAAGCTCAATATCAGTCTCCACCACTCTGGTGAATCTGATGTGGTAGCACTGGATATTTCTAAAGCTTTCGGCCGTGTATGGCATGCTGCTTTGTTAGCAAAATGCAGAGCTATAGGTATAGATAGAGTCTTTCTCAAATGGATTGAAGATTCCTTTCGAATCGTACGATTCGATTTCTGGTCGATGGTTTATCATCTGACAAATTTAAACTAAACGCTGGTGTCCCTCAAGGTTCTCTTCTTTCTCCCATCCTCTTCTTAATATTCATTAATGATGTTCTATCTTTAACTTCCAATCCTATTCACAGTTTCGAAGATGACAGCACCCTTGTAGCTTCCTATGAATTTCATAGCCGTTGTAACATTAATCATCAGGTTAATACAACAGCAAAAAATTTCACTGTCGGTGAGCTAAATAACGATTTAGCAAAAATTCACAAATGGGGTGAAAATATTCGTGTTCAATTCAACACGAAGAAAACCCAATGCTGTTTCATCTCGCGAAAAATAGCAACTTCCATTCCCCACTGTATTTTTCAGGGAGAAGCTTTGCAGCACTCAACAGATTTAAATATTTTGGGCATCGAGTTAAACCAGAAATTGACTTGGTCAAATCACATTTTTGGTATAGCTAAAGATGCAGCTAAGTATTTGGGTTTTTTGTATCGCTGTAAAACTTACTTCTCCCTATTAGATCTACTCAATGTCTATAAAAGATATATTAGACCAAAAATGGAGTATAATGCACATATTTGGGCTGGTGCACCCCAATCAGCGCTGGGATATCTTGGTAAAGAGCAAAACAGAGCTATTTGTCTTATAAATGATCCCAGTGTTACCTCACTCCACTTAGCCATCGGCGCACAGTCTGGTCACTTACCCTGTTTTATAGATACCTAGTGGGGACGAACACCTGTTCTAAGGAAATAAAACAATTAATGCCTCCACTCAAAGTTTTCCAACGTGAAACAAGGAGTGCAACAGATACTCATCCTTACTGCGTCGAATTGTTAAGATGGCGAAACACGGCTTATGGAAATTCGTTTGTTATGCGCATGTCGAGATTATGGAATCACATTCCGTCCAATGTGTTTCCTAAAGTTGGTAATTCGTATGTGTACGACTTAAATAAATTTGAGAAGAATATTAACATCTTTCTCCTAAATATCCCTCCAAATTTTCCCCATCCACCATAGTTCAAAATTCCCAAATAACCTCCGACAATCTTAAAATCCTTTCATATCCCATCCCTGTAACCAAACTGTACATTTGTATCACAGGTTCCTTCCTAAAGTTTGGTCAAAAAGGGTGTGGTTTTGGTGCGTTAAAATCGCACACTACAACGAAATACCCCACAGTTTCAATGAGTGGCTTTCGAGCGTTCCATTCCCTCGCAAAAAAAAAAAAAGAAAAAAAACTATCAGGAATGTAATTGGTATTAATTACCAAATTAACATATAAGTTAATCAATAAATTAATCAATAAGTAATGGAAAGTCGAGCGTTTTATTTAAAATAAATTAAGACCCATTGTATGACGACGGTGACAAGTGTTCGGTTCGGTGTTATAGTTTACAAACTAGAAAAAGAATGTATAATAACATAAACTTTTACAAAAAAAAAAGTCTTGTGTTATGTAAAAAAAAAGACAGAAATTAACATACACGAATTTAAAGAAGAACTTCTATGTAATGGAAACAAACAATTAGGAATTAAGTTAATTAAACAAATTTCATAAAAACTTTATAAAAAATTAAAAAAAAATCTTTAAAACAAAAAAATAACTACACGGTTAACAAAATAGTTGTAAAATTAATAAATATTTCGTATTCATATAAATCCATAAAAAAATCTTTTTGAATTTATAAGTTGGGAATTTATTAAAATTGATAAAAAGTTATAGATTATATTAATAAGATTTTAATATAAAGTAATGAATACATAGAAACATATTAATATATGATTTTTATATTAAAACCACGTATATAAATTTAATATTAAATCTATATCTTTGTAGTTATTAATGTAATGGATAAATCGTCGTTATGAATTTAATAACTTAATTTCATATTAATATTAATATGTGTTGCATATTATTTCGATAAAAAAAAAACTATTAATATAATAATTAATTTATTGAATTTTGTACGGAATTCTTATAAAAATAATAAGAAATTACAAATATATTTTTTTTTTTGTATTAAATAATTTGTACTTTTGTTGTATATTAACAGTTCACTATAAAAAATTTATTTTTATGTATAATAGCTAAAAAAATATTGTTTTTTAATAACAAATAAAGAGAAAATCATTAATTCATTCTTGAAAATTTTTGATTAGAAATATATTTGTGTTTTGTAATTATAAATATACATTTGTGTAATATAAATTTTTTTTTTACCATATTTATTTACATAAAATAAATTTTATATATAAATATAAAAACTAAAAATATCAACGGCAATAAATGTCCATCTATTATTAAAAATTATTGATTGATTGAAGATTTTGAATGTCCTAAAGCTACAATAATGGTGCCTTCCAGTGGAACCTTCTAGGATTTTCTCATTTCCAGCTCCACTCTGAAACAAATTTTCAAAAGAAAAATTAAAAAATGTTAGTGTTGTTAAAATAAAAGAACTCACGTTTTTAAATATTACAAGTTTTTTAATTCATCGGTTAACATACTAATTTTTTTTCGTCCAGCAGGTGAACGGGGAACTAACCTTAGTAACTTTAGAATTGATAAAGTAACAGTATCTCAATCTAAGAACAAAAGAATAAGATCATAATATTAAAATTGATTAACTTTAGAGAAATAAATAAAAAATCAAAATCAAGCTTTGCTTACCGTTTTCCGCTCAATCTCTGTTTATAAAATTTATTTTCCAGAGTTTTTCACTACTGTGAAATTTTAAAGACTTTAGCATGAGCTATGCGGTCGTATAGATTAAACAATAAATGAATTATTATTAGATTCTTATTGATTGTTATTTAATATTAATTTTAAAAGCTTGAAATGTATTTTTGTTTAACATTAAATTTATTTTTAATTTTAATTTAATTTGAAATTTATTCTACTTGTAATTTTTATTGCGATATTGACTACATTGTTATAATTTAGTCTACATTAAACTACAAATCTCAGGTTTTAAGTCTTACTATAATACTTTCTTATCCTACACAAAGTGTATTTAACTACAACGATAAATTTCAATGGCATAGTTGCGTTTTAATTTATTTTGAATTTATTTGAATTTAATTTAATTAGTTTAAATTATGTTAATTAAAAAAATTTTTACCTCTTTTTTGAAAATAAGGAGATTAGTTACGGCTTTCATTTCGTTTGGAAGATAATTGTACGCCTTTAAATAGTTGTACAGACATCTGTTCTTCAGTCTACCCGTTCTAAACAATTTTAAATAGTAATTTGATTTGTTTCTAATATTGTGATCGTGTTTATTGACCATCCTATCTAAGTTGAAATTGTGTTTTAATCTTTTATTGATAATTTTAAAACTTAGCAAAAGGGTGTCCCGTTTACATATGTGATTAAAACTTACATATTTTTCGGAATATAGCAAATTTGTTGGATGAAACTATTTTAATATTTTATTTATTTATTATAAAAATTGACGCAGTACTCCACAGAGCGTTCAAAAGGGTTAAGTGAGAGAGTATATACGATGAATAGGTTCTGTACAAGGCGCATGAAAACATTTGGACAAACTTTTTTTATAACATGGTCAATATGCTCTATTATCACTATGACCGAGGTAGTTAAACGTTTTCTAATTGTATTATAAAATAATTCTATTCAATTCACAATTTCAATATTCATTATAAAAACTTCCCAATTGAAATTATGAATTGAATACAATTATTTTGGTTTTTTTTGTATTTAATAATAGACGATGTTTATCCAGCCATATATTGATGATTTCTAAATCACAGTTAACTTCATTTGCCAAGTCAACCTGGTTTTTTTCAGCATATTTTAGTACAACATCGTCCGCGTAAAGCTAAAGTTTTCCCTTTACATTTAGCTGGCATATTTCATTAATATATATTTGATTATTTGAAAGAGGTCAGGACCTAAAATAGAACCCTGAGGAACCCCTTTTCTAATTTGCAGACACTCCTGTTTCGGCAGAAGATTTTAATTTATTTATAGTTTCTTTAACTTCTTCTGCATTGGTGGGGTATAAATTAAAATTTTCATATATACTGTATTGAAAATTATTGAAATAATTTAGATTAGGTGGAGCGTTATTTATACTAAAAAAATAATTATTTACAAGTTCCGCGATTTGTTGCTCATTACTAATTACACACATTTCTGAAAAGTCACACATTTCTGAAAACCTTAAAGCATATCTTTAAAATTTACAAAAATCAACTTGAAAAAATGTAGAAGCTTCAAATTTGGCACAAGGGTGTCCTTTACTATTTCCTGTGTGTCCCTCTAATGTGGGATCTATTGGAGTAGGGGATTCAATACCCCTCTTAGACCTGCCAAGGTTTAAAAGCTTAAAATCGAAATTACTAAAAATAGTAATTTAAAATTAATATAGAACGTTCCACTCGTGTACAAGGGTTAACTAGTATTTAAAATAAAGCGAGGTATGCATATGGGCGAGATCAGCCCATGGATTCGGATTCTAGACCTTTAAATCGGTTTCAGGGCTAATAAACATATATAAAAAATCACGATACCTCAACAACTAATGACGCTATCTTCATGAAATTTGTGCTGTTGGTTATTAGTAATGAAACTACGGCAGGGATTGCGTACATTCGGGATTGGACCACGGGTTCGGAACCTAGAACTTTCTGATCGAATTTAGGCCAAACTAGCATAATTCCGAAACCAATGAAGTTAGAACCTCCAAATTTGGTATCAGGGTGTTGCTTTCGATTTCCTTAGTGTCCTTGAAATTTGGGCCCAATTGAAGTAGTGGGTCGGGGACCAGCCACTCAGTTCCGAAGTCCTTAAAGCATATTTTCGAAATTAATAAAGATGGTGACTTGACACAAATGTAGAAGCTTCAAATTTGGCACATGGGTATTCTTTACTATTTCCTGCGAGTTCCCCTAATCAAATCATAAAGATAGAAACTTTAAATTTGATACAAAAGAGTTCTTTCCTATTTCCGTTTTTATTTAACACTTTTATATTTTTAAAAGGCTAAGAATTTTACCATAAAACATATTATGTATAATATTTTATAAATTAAAAACAAAATTTTTTTTTTAATAAACGATTACATTTTTTTTTTTTAATTTTTATTATATCATATCTTTTTTTCGAATTATTACCATAGGTTATATATAATTAAGACATTGTGTACGATATTTTAGCTATGTTCAAAGGTACTTGCTGCATTTATGTAAAATTTATTTTTATATTTAAATGAATTATATGAACAGTTCTAAATTTGTAATTGTATTTTAGAAATACATTTATTGCATATTTTGTTTTTAAGTTTGTTTTGTTATAATTTTTTTTTTTATTGCGAAGGGTGGGTGAATTTTTTTTTAATTATGCTATTCTTTCACATTTTTTCTATATACCAAAATGCATAAGGGAATTTAATTTCAGTTTTAGATACAAAATCTTGCGTCAATAATTAAGTAAGTGAACCCCGGAGACGATCCGTAAAAACAAACCATAAAAAAATTTTTTCAAAGGTTTTAATTTAGAATTTATGCAAATATGTCATTTATTAAAGACATCCATGAGCATAAGAGATCATTCAAAATGTCTCTTATATCTGTTAAATTTATCAAATTTTGGTATATTAACATATTTGCTTGTACTCGTAGTTATATGGATTCATCATTGTATATGTATAATGTTTTTTAGTGTAAGAAATTTTTTGATCGAAATAATTATGTTTTTAAATTACTGGAAAGGAAAATTAAAATTTTATTTATTCTTATATATAAAGAAAAAAACTTGTTTGTTTCTTTATTTGTGTGTTTGTTTCTCCTGGATTCCCGTGAACCGATTGCCACCAAATTATACAGAAATAATTCTCGGAGCCCGGACGGTGACATAGGCTATGTGAAGTTTAAATAAAACAACGGGTTCCGGCTCCAAATCCATTTTAAGCTTTTTCGTTTTATAATGTCGAGGCGAAACAGTTTGTCCAATTGACTTGAAATTTGCCCAAATGTTCTTCTTAGCTAACGGAATTTATTGTGTAAAGTTGGTTGGAATTAATTACCCCAATGAGGCACGCAGGGCTTCCAAAAAATTTTTTGTTTCCAAATCGTGTCCAATTTCCAAAGATGTATTTGCAGTCCAAAAAATATTTATTTCAAAAGCTAAATTAATTATTAAGACTTATTTTTGTTGTGCAAAAGCTAAATGAGATATTTTGGTTTCAATATATTAACTCATTTCGGCACAATGCCTAATGACTTTTTTTAAACCTTTAAACCCCTAATTATATTGTTATAAATATTTTTCAAACTCTTAACTTTTTTATATTTGTTATTCCCTAAAAAATTTTCAATGCAAATTTATGTAGTATATAATATAATATACACAACATTCATATAAATATGTAGTACAACGATTGCAAATGAACCAAATAACGATATAGGTGGTCAAATTGTAATTGCACTAAGGTAATCTAATATAAGTGCAATGATCGAACTAAAATTATTTATTCATTTCATTTGTTAGTCATATACCTATTATAATTATACATTATCAAATGTGATTGATCATCACTTTTAGTATAATGTATGGAATACATTGTACAGTTCTAACAAAGTGATTTTTGATATATGATATTGAAGATTTAATGTTGAATAGAAACAACAAATAAATTAAATAAAAATGCAATAGTTGAACGACATATAAAAGTCAATAAACTATTAGGGATGTAATTGGTATTAATTACCAAATTAACATATAAGTTAATCAATAAATTAATCAATAAGTAATGGAAAGTTGAGCGTTTTATTTAAAATAAATTAAGAACCATTGTATGACGACGTTGACAAGTGTTCGGTTCGGTGTTATAGTTTACAAACTAGAAAAAGAATGTATAATAACATAAACTTTTACAAAAAATACATAAAACTTTCTTTTGAATTATAATTATATAAGAAAAATAATTAAACACAATATAATATAAACTAAGAAATAAATTAAAAAAAAATGGAAAATAAATATAAAATGATATTTAGGAAAGAACTTCCAGGAATTACTGACTAAGTGTGAAGTGTTGTTGTTATGTAAAAAAACAGAAATTAACATACACGAATTTAAAGAAGAACTTTTACGTAATGGAAACAAACATTTAGGAATTAAATTAATTAAACAAATTTCACAAAAACTTTATAAATAATTAAAAAAAAAAATTTAAACAAAAAAAATAACTACACGGTTAACAAAATAGTTGTAAAATTAATAAATATTTCGTATTCATATAAATCCATAAAAAAATGTTTTTGAATTTATAAGTTGGGAATTTATTAAAATTGATAAAAAGTTATGGATTATATTAATAAGATTTTAATATAAAGTAATGAATACATAGAAACATATTAATATATGATTTTTATATTAAAACCACGTATATAAATTTAATATTAAATCTATATCTTTGTAGTTATTAATGTAATGGATAAATCGTCGTTATGAATTTAATAACTTAATTTCATATTAATATTAATATGTGTTGCATATTATTTCGATAAAAAAAAAAAACTATTAATATAATAATTAATTTATTGAATTTTGTACGGAATTCTTATAAAAATAATAAGAAATTACAAATATATTTTTTTTTGTATTAAATAATTTGTACTTTTGTTGTATTATAACAGTTCACTATAAAAAAATTATTTTTGTGTATAATAGCAAAAAAAATATTGTTTTTTAAAAACAAATAAAGAGAAAATCATTAATTCATTCTTGAAAATTTTTGATTAGAAATATACTTGTGTTTTGTAATTATAAATATACATTTGTGTAATATAAATTTTTTTTTTTACCATATTTATTTACATAAAATAAATTTTATTTTATAATAAAAACTAAAAATATTAACGGCAATAAATGTCCATCTATTATTAAAAATTATTGATTGATTGAAGATTTTGAATGTCCTAAAGATACAATAATGGTGCCTTCCAGTGGAACCTTCTAGGATTTCCTCATTTCCAGCTCCCTCTGAAACAAATTTTCAAAAGAAAAATTAAAAAATGTTTGTGTTGTTAAAATAAAAGAACTCACGTTTTTAAATATTATAAGTTTTTCAATTCATCGGTTAACATACTAATTTTTTTTCGTCCAGCAGGTGAACGGGGAACTAACCTTAGTAACTTTAGAATTAAAATAAAAAACAGTATCTCAATCTAAGAACAAAAGAATAAGATCATAATATTAAAATGGATTAACTTTAGAGAAATAAATAAAAAATCAAAATCAAGCATTGCTTACCGTTTTCCGCTCAATCTCTGTTTATAAAATTTATTTTCCAGAGTTTTTCACTACTGTGAAATTTTAAAGACTGAGTTATGCGGTCGTATAGGTTAAACAATAAATTAATTATTATTAGATTCTTATTGATTGTTATTTAATATTAATTTTAAAAGCATGAAATGTATTTTTGTTTAACATTAAATTTATTTTTAATTTTAATTTAATTTGAAATTTATTCTACTTGTAATTTTTATTGCGATATTGACTACATTGTTAATAATTTAGTCTACATTAGACTACAAATCTAAGGTTTTAAGTTTTACTGTAATACTATATTATCACAACAACACAACAAGTGTATTTGACTACAACGATAAATTTCAATGGCATAGTTGCGTTTTAATTTATTTGAATTTAATTTAATTAGTTTAAATTATGTTAATTAAAAAAATTTTTACCTCTTTTTTGAAAATAAGGAGATTAGTTACGGCTTTCATTTCGTTTGGAAGATTATTGTACGCCTTTAAACAGTTGTACAGACAAATGTTCTTCAGTTTAACCGTTCTAAACAATTTTAAATAATAATTTGATTTGTTTCTAATATTGTGATTGTGTTTATTGACCATCCTATCTAAGTTGAAATTGTGTTTTAATGTTTTATTGATAATTTTAAAACTTAGCAAAAGGGTTTCCCGTTTACATATGTGATTAAAACTTACATATTTTTCGGAATATAGCAAATTTGTTGGATGAAACGTGGGATATCTCTTTATTGTTTTGATTGCCTTTTATTTAAAATATTTTATTTATTTATCATAAAAATTGAGTATATACGATGATTAGATTCTGTACAAGGCGCTATCGGAGAAGAAATTTCGCATCCTTTTTAAAATGAAAACATTTGGACAAACTTTTTTTATAACATGGTCAATATGCTCTTATATCTACATGACCGAGGTAATTAAACGTTTTCTAATTGTATTATAAAATTATTGTATTCAATTCACAATTTCAATATTCACTATAAAAACTTCCCAATTGAAATTGTGAAGTGAATACAATTATTTTGGTTTTTTTTGTATTTAATAGTAGACGATGTTTATCCAGCTATATATTGATGATTTCTAACTTCATTGCATCGTCCGCGTAAAGCTGAAGTTTTCCCTTTACATTTAGCTGGCATATATCATTAATATATATTTGAAAGAGGTTAGGACCTAAAATGGAACCCTTTTTCTAATTTGCAGACACTCCTGTTTCGGCAGAAGATTTTAATTTATTTATAGTTTCTTTAACTTCTTCTGCATTGGTGGGGTATAAATTAAAATTTTCATATATACTGTATTGAAAATTATTGAAATAATTTTGATCAGGTGGAGAGTTATTTATACTAAAAAAATAATTCTTTACAATTTCCACGATTTGTTGCTCATTACTAATTAGTTTGTAATTATGCGAGATAGTTTTTATTTGGGATTTAGAATTTACGTCTTTATTGAAAATTGATTTTTTATATAATTTCCATAGGAGTTTATACTATCACTTGGATTTCGAGCAATTTCATCAGAATAATATTTCTTTTTCGCTTGCGTAATTAAGTATTTTACTTCGTTTTTAAATTTGTTATGTAATTCCGATGTGTGTAAATCGTACGGATATTTCTGTTTGTATTTGAAGTACGTATCCCTAATATTAATTTTATTTAAGATGCTATCAGTCATCCAACAAGACTTATTATACCCTACACCTATAGAATAGGTAAAGGGGTATATTAACTTTGGTATGGTGTTTGTAACCACCTAAAAGAAGCGAGCTAGATATGGAAAAGTATATAAGTAGTAAACCTGGCACTCTGTCATGGGAAAAAATCATGCCATATCGCACCGAAGGCCACGCCCTACCCCATATTGCACGACATTTTTTTTTTTTTTTTTTTGTCCTTATTACTCCTCTTGGGAGCATGGGATATCTACTAGGCATCTCCATCTGCTTTTTTTCTTATCCGAGGCTCTGCCTTGTGTTTCGAATCGTTTTTTTTTTTTCCTTTTTCAATTAAGTAAATGATTGGTCTACTGTAATCTATCTACAAGATGTCGCTTCTTAATTTCGTCTAGTGTCATCTATCGGTCAAGTAGAGAAACCGTGTCATGTTGTTAGGTGCGTACTGCCATTGTAATTGCATATGACATTTGCAATTACATTGTCGTTCAATTACATATAGGTTATTGTTTATTCAGTATTAATTATTCGATTATAGAGTATAGCTGGAAACACGATTATAGGTATATTTTTTATATTTTTGTTACTAATTATTTATTATCATATTTTTAGGTATAGAATTATTATATTATAATTTATTACATATTAATTTGTTATAATTATTAATTTTACTGGATATGGTATCTCCCAACAGGATTCGAACCCGGGACTGCCACAGTGTTTAGATTGCAAGGTTGCGCTCTAACCACCTAGGCTATGGAGGAGATTACACGACATATTGACCTACATTTTGATTAATGACTAGGTCCCCCGGAAGTAGTTCAAGCCGGAAGTAGGTCAAGTTATGTTAAAAGTAGGTGATCTTGAAGTCGGCGGTGCCGGTAATTAGGTCAGACAGGTTTAGAAGTAAGTTAAACAACTTTTGTTGTTTATATTGTAATAGGGAATCATGTAAAAGTAGTAAGTAAAAATGTTTCCTTATAAAATTTTTATTTATAAGAGTACGTATGCAAATTAGCATGTAAAATCCAGTAAAAAAAAAATTTAAAGTCACAAGTTCATTAAAATATAAAACTTGTTTTCTGCCCAGTATGTAATAAGTAGAAGAAAAAAGTCATCTTTTTCTGTAAGGAATGAAAAAATCAAAACTGGTTAATTGCTTTTGGTACCTATTTATATCAACATACAAATAAAATAAAAATTTGTTTAGATTATTTGTTCATCTCTTATGTAAATTTTTAGGTACATTGCATCTTTAATATGAAAAGTATAAACCTGAAATGAAAGAAGTGCTTTTAAATTTACTAGTTAGATGTATTATAATCTTGAAAATAAAAATGGTACAGAAGATATAAGTTAATAAAATGTATCTTTCATAATATTAATGAAAAGGCATGTTCTTTCATATCTATTTTATGTCACCTGTAGATTGTAACTTTAACCCTAGAACAGTAAGCTTATTTTTATTCTCTTATTGCTAAGAATACGTCGAATCGACGAATATGTGTATCAAGGCATTATTATGTCTAGAAAAAATAGAAGAGCCTCATTTTTTTATATTTCTTAAATAACCAAAATAATATAAAAAAACTTAAAAACAGAAATCATAACTTAAATCTCTAAAATTCAACGACAATTGCTACGTGAACATTTTATTATTTGATGTTCTCCGCATATGTGTTTATTACATGTTGTACATTGAGTTTTTGTCATTCGTCTTTTTTTATAATTACAGATGTTGCAGATCTTTCTTGTTTTAATTTGATATTCATCCTTTGCAGTGCGTATATATAACGTTGCTTTATTTTATTAATGGTTCTTTTTATTCCCGTGTGACCTCCTTGTTGAGTGTCATGATATTCTTTTATTATTTTATGCATTGATTAATTTTCTGTGATAATTTTTGGTGGGGTATATATTAAAATTTTTATTTTATTTAATTTCATTTTTTTCATTATCTCGTTGTACAACGTTTTAAATTTATTCATTTCTATATTTTTAAATATTATATCATCATCTAGCGCTAGTTTATTTATTCTTTTTTTTTTCAAAAATAGGATAAGTTTCTCCAAGATCCGACCTAAGTCCTGATATGGATTATCGCTTACCTTTACCGGTATAGTAATTTCCCCTTTTTCATTTATATTTATATTTTTATTCATATCGTTAACGATTTCAAATTTCATTTTCGTAATATTTCTTGTCTCAGACTGAGAGGTGCATTGCCACGTATGAAGTTGATCAGACTTCTGTGTCAATGTACTGCTGTTGTTATTATTGTCTTGTTTTTGTTTTAAGTTTTGTTTGCTTCTCGTAATTACGTTAATTTTATTACTAGGAATCATTTGTTTTAATATTTCTGAATCAATCTGTATTCAGGATAGTGTGTCGGCATTTGTGTTAACTTTTCCTTGTTTATATATTATTTTAAAATTGTAATCTGCTAATTCCAGTCTAATTCTCGTCATTTTGAATGAAGGATTGTTGTGAGAAAACAGACTGACTATAGGTCTGTGATCTGTAACTTCTGTGAACGTTGTGCCGTATACATAGGGTCTGAAGTATGTTATTTCCCAGTGTATACTTAATAATTCTCTATTATCGGCTTGTTTAACTCATGTTTGTTCAAAGATCTGCTAGCGTAAGCGATTGGTCGGTCGCTACCTATTTCTCCTTGTGACAAAACAGCGCCTAAAGCAAAGTTGGATGCGTCAGTTGTTATTATGAATTCTTCATCAAAATTTGGAAATTTTAATATTGGTGGATGAATCAGTTTTTCTTTCAAAGTTATGAATGCTTTTTCACATTCTGGAGTTCATTTAAAAATTGTGTTCTTTCTAGATAAGTTGTTTAATGGTTTTGCTATATCGGCAAAATCTTGTATAAATCTGCGGTAGGAATTGCAGAAAGCTACAAATCTTCTGGTGTCGTCGGCGTTTGTAGATGTTGGGTATTTGTTTATTATATCATATTTGGAAGGGTCAGGTTTTATTCCTTGTTGTGTAATTAAATGTCCTAGGTACGTGACCTCTGTCTGTAAAAATGTACATTTAGCTGGATTTAACTTTAAATTGGATTCTCTCAATCTTGTAAAAACGTTTATTAAATTTGTGTTGTGATGTTTTAAACTACATCCGTGTACTATTATGTCGTCAACGTAAATAAATGCGCCTGAATCTAGTCCGGATAATGCTATTGATAGCATTCTTTGGAAACTGTTTGATGAGATTTTTAAACCAAAAGGTAATCTTGTGAATTGATAGTGACCTTTGTTGGTCGAGAAAGCTGTTCATTTAACTGTTCATTTAACTTAATTTGATGAAAAGAATTACTGAGATCTAAAGTTGAGAAGTATTTCGCCCTTCCTAGATTGTCCAAAATATCGTCTAAGCGAGTTAGTGGAAATTTATCGTCTGTTATTTTTTTGTTCAATTGTCTGTAATCCATTACCAGTCCCCATTTCTTTTCGTCGTTTGAAGATTTCTTTGGAACAATTAATAACGGAAAATTGTATGGGCTGATTGATGGTTCTACAAGTTTATCTCTGATCAATTCTTTTACTTTGTTGTTTATTTCATTTATTTGAGTTTGTGGAAGCCTGTAATTTTTGATATAAACTGGGGTTTTATCTTGAAGATCTATGTGTTGTTCGTAAAAGTTGTTATATGAGAGTTTGTCATCTTTTAGATGGAAAATGTCTGAAAAGTTTTTGCAAATATTGATAACTGAATTCTTGGCTTCATTATCTAGATTTTTTATATTTAATTCGTTCAGCAATTTTGTTTCTCTGTGAGTTTTGTTTTGTTTTAGATTGAAGATCGTGTAGTTTTTGAGTAGTTCGATTTGTGGTTTAAAGTTAGATATTGTTATTTTGTGATTTGATGTGTTTAAGATTTTCACGTGTGCTACACCTTTTGCTGGTACTATTGTGTTTGCAATAAATATGTTGTTTCCTAATTGTTGATTTAGTATTACACTGTCTTCAGTGATATCGATTTTTATTGGATGTATCATCTCAGTTCTTGCGGGTATTACTAAATTATGATGGTTTGGGATGTGAGTTTCTATTGGTAAAATTGATTCTTCATTGTCTATTTTTAAAGTGATTGTAAATGTTTCGAAATCTATTAAGCTGTAGTATCGATGTAGAAAATCTGTACCTAATATACCATTAGTCGGTATAGAAAAATCTGAGTTGACTACTTGCAAATTTTGTTTTAAATCAAAGTTCTGTATTTTTAAAGTTGTCTGTACACTACCTAGTGATAATACGGCAAGTTCGTTTACGCCAGTTATTTTGCATTTATTATTTGAGTTTATTAAGTCCTGATCATTTATAATTTTTTCTTTAATTATTGAAATTTCTGCGCCAGTATCTAGTAAGAAAGTTAAGGGTCTATTGGTGAGATTTGTTTGTAAGTTTATGTAATTTATTTTCTAATTGTTTATGTAATATATTTTTAGTTCATTTATAAATTGGTTTCCTCGGCACGGTGTTAAACTTCGAGGTTGTCGTCGATTCCCTGTTCTGTGGTTATATGGTTTATATGTCTGTTGTTTCTATTTTGGTTTCTATTTCTATTAAAATTTATTCTGTTAGGATTATTTGTATTGTTATGTCTGTTATTATTATTGTTGTTTCTTTCGAAATTGTTGTTATTGTAATTGTTTCTGTTGAAGTTGTTAATTCTATTAGAGTTGTTATTGTTGTTTCTGTTGAAGTTGTTATTTGTATTAAAGTTGTTGTTGTTGTTTCTGTTGAAGTTATTTCTATTTAAGTTACCGTTATAATTAATTCTGTTAAAGTTATTTCTGTATGGGTAAATCGTTCTACAGTTGGTGCTTTTAATTCAATAAATGTATGATAATGATTAATCTTTCATATAAAATTAAAAATTGTGAATTAAAAAATTCTTTACCTTGATCAGAGTGAATATTTTTTGGTACAACTTTAGCTCGATTAATAATTGATATTAAAGCATTTAAAACATTTTGAAAATTTTTTGTTTTTACAGGTTCAGCGTATTTGGAAAATGTATCAATTACCGTAAACAAATATTTATATCCGTTATTGAATTTTGCACAAGATATCATTCGGACTAAATCGATTTGCCATGTGTCATTTAAACATTTTTGTTTAAATTTTCTTCTATGAAATTTACGTCTTGCTTGTCTATGAATTTCAGTTACTATTTGGGATCTTGACATTTTATTTAAATTAAAGAACTATACCAACTAATTTAATTTTTATTTGCATTTTTAAAAAAAATGTTAAAGGTTTGACATAATAATTATTATACATAAAATAATAGACCAAGACATTATTTAAACTAACCGTCTGATTGAGTATAATTTACTTTTATACTCTTCTACATGAGTACTCAAGCTTCTTTTTCAATTTTAATTCATTTCCATTCTGACTTTTATTCAATAACATCTTGAAATGCTTGCCGATTTAACAGGATTTTGGTTTAAAGAAACTGATAGAGTAAATACACAAAGTTAAATTCAATATGATAAAACTACATCCACTATGAATGATGGGGAATTAACAGAAACTAAAGAATTTTCACCACCGCTCCCATTAGCTGAGTTGGAAGGGGAAGATGTAGATGAGAACGAAGACGAAGACGAAGTTTGCCCAAGTTTTGGAGATAAATAACAAGCAAGGAAAACCTAACTAAATTGGTTAATTGCTTTTGGTACCATTTATATCAACATACAAATAAAATAAAAATTTGTTTAGATTATTTGTTCATCTCTTATGTAAATTTTTAGGTACATTGCATCTTTAATATGAAAAGTATAAACCTGAAATGAAAGAAGTGCTTTTAAATTTACTAGTTAGATGTATTATAATCTTGAAAATAAAAATGGTACAGAAGATATAAGTTAATAAAATGTATCTTTCATAATATTAATGAAAAGGCATGTTCTTTCATATCTATTTTATGTTATGTCACCTGTAGATTGTAACTTTAAAGAAAAAGTTTTTTATTTTTCCTGGGTATCTGAAACTTAAAAATAATAACAGTTTTGTTTTGTTTTTATCAATTTTTATTTAATTTTTATTTATAATTTTTTTTTTTTTTACTGATTATCAGCAAGCGGAAAAGTAAAATTTTCTTCTTTTCATTTTTATACAAATAAATTATGGAGGTTTTAATACCCTTCTCTAATTCTATAGTACAAATTTCCTCGTATTTACGAGGAATAAAAATTAAAAAATTTTTGGTTTCGAAAACCCATTTTTCACCGCAAATAGTTTTTATTTTTTTAATATTTTTTAATATATAGAGTCTATTCGACTCCATTTTTTTAATTTTTAAAAATGTTTTTTTAAAATAAGTATTTTCTTCAGCCTTTTCATTAAAGGCCAATAAAAAACTGCGTTTCCTTGGCTGTTGTTGTTGTGGATGTTGTTGTTGTTGTTGTTATTGTGGATGTTGTTGTTGTTGTTGTTGTGGATGTTGGAGACGATGCCGTTGTTGTTGTTCTTCTTGGTTTTCTTCAGCTTCACTATTATTTTTTGTCTTCCTCCTTTTTGCGGGGAGACGGACAGATGCAGCGACATCATCGTTGTTGCTCATGTAAAGGTTTAGAAATTCTTGTGCCATGTTGTTTGATTTAAATTTTAAATTTAAATGTAACTCTTGTACAAAAATTTCAATGTATTTATACTAATTTACAGCGTACAGAAGAATAGAAGTTGTTCTATAGTACTATAATTTATTTAAATGACATAAACAATCAAATACAATGTTGCAAAATACTAATTAAAAATCCTTTATTTTGTAGGCTATAATTTTTTAATTTTGCTCAGTTGTATGTTTTTAGTACTATAATTTATTTAAATGACATAGACAATCAAATACAATGTTGCAAAATACTAATTTAAATTCCTTTATTTTGTAGGCTATAATTTTTTTATTTTGCTCAGTTTAGAGTTTAATATAATTATATATATTATATTAAAATATAATTGACTAAAGTGCATTGCGATTACATTGTTGTAGAATTTTTTATTTCTTTCGATTAATTTTCTATTTCTTTTTTAAGAATAAAGAAAAGAAATATATTTTGCATACAGCTATGCTTTACAAATTTCTATCGTTCATTTAAGACAAGATTATAGGAATAAAAAGAAAATATAACTGATTAAATTCTGAATACATTGTTGTAGAGTATTTTTCGGTTTTAGAATGTTTATAAGAAGAAAAGAATAATTAATATGTATCAGTATCTGAATTAATTTTAAAACGGGAACAATGTCTAAAAAAGTTATTCTACAAAAATTTTTAACTCATCAGAAAATGTAACGCGCTATAGAATTGAAAGCGACCGTACAGAAATCGTTAAGAGATTTAACTTACGTGGACGTAAAATTAAATTTACTATAAGACCGATACCAGATAATGTTGAACCCACCAGCTGGATCAAAGATGCAGTATATCACATTATAAAACATATAACTAGTGTTATAAATTCTACAAATAAAATAGGATTGACTTTCTGCGGAGAAAGTTTTGAGGAACGTGGCCCTGCATTCATAAATTTCAAAACAGCCAGCGAACTAAAATTTTTGGATGAATCTGGATGTTTGGGATATTATATCTAAAGTATTTCAAAACAATTTCGAAGGTAAATTATAAACATGTTTTTCCTTTTTTCGTTTTATTACTATTAATAGTATTTTTATATTCTATTTATAGGATTAAGTACAGATATCTTCTGCATTATCGCTACACAGGTTAAATTACCAGCTGCATTAGGTAGATCCACATCGAAATATATAAACTATACTGATGAAGCTTACGAAAATCATCAATCATCCGCATAAAAAATAAAGACAACCTATGTCTTCCGCGTGCACTAGTTGTTGCTGTAGCTAAAGTTGAAAACTTTGCTGAATATACAAAAATATTAAATGATACAGAAAAGCTTCAAACTTTATCGGCAATATATTTAGTAAATAATTCTGGAGTTTCAATTCCACCTGAAGGTTGTGGAATACAAGAGTTGCAGAAACATTTGTAACGAACATGTCATGCAAGATCATCATTGCTTTATTCAAAAAGTCAAAAACCTTTCAGAAAATTATAAAAAGGACTTTATTTACATATTTTATGACTTAGAAACTAGACAAGAGTCAAAAACAAAGCAACACACTCCAAATTTATGTATTTTACAACAAAGATGTGATAATTGTATTGATGAAGTAACTTTATATTATGGTAGAAAATGTGGGTTAAGAGAAAGATGCTTTGAAAAAGAAAATGTAATATCAAAATTCATGGATCATATAATAAAATTAAGAACTCAATATAAAAAGGTATGGACAAGCGTTTGATCATCAGTTTGTTTTAAATTATATTATTACTAAAACTGTTCTTCAACCAAAATTAATTATGCGAGGAACAAAAATCATTCTTATGTTACTGGATAATATAAAATTCATAGACTCGCTTAATTATTTTCCAATGGCACTTAGTAAGTTACCGAAAGCTTTTAATTTACCCACCAAATTTAAAAAAGGATACTTTCCTCATCTATTTAATAAACTTGAAAATCAAAACTATATTGGAACTTTGCCTTCAATAAAATATTATGCACCTGACACAAAAAAGGAGGATGAAAGGAGTGAATTTTTACAGTGGTATGAACAAAATAAAAACTCTAATTTCAACATGCAGAAAGAATTGATAGAATATTGTATTAACGATGTAAAAATTTTAACAGAAGCTTGTTTGGCTTTAGAAAAATGTTCTTACAAGAGTGCAATGTTGAACCATTTCTAGAAGCTACAACAAAAGCTTCAGCATGCAACTTAGTACATAGAAGAAATTTTCTTATTTCAAACACAATAGGCATCATTCCGAAAAAAGGTTATAGATTAGTTAATAATCAATCAAAAATAGTTATGCAATGGCTTATTTGGGAAGAAGATTCTCGTAAAATTAAACTACAATGTGGAATTAACGGCAGAGAAAAATAATTGCTGGTGTTAAAGTTGACGGGTATTGCGAGGATACTAAAGAGATATATGAATTTTATGGGTGCTATTACCACGGACATCCTAAATGTCTAACTACTAAAAGGGATACACCTTTGCATAAAGATTCTAGTGACACATTAATTCGAAGGTATGAAAAAACACTATCAAAACCTGAACACTTAAAATTTTTTGGATACAATGTTGTTGAGATCTGGGAATGTGAATTCCGCGAGTAACTGAACAAAAACATAAACATGAAATACTTGCAAAATAATCAACTATTGAACACAGCTCCATTAAATCCTAGAGATGCATTTTACGGGGGTAGGACTGGAAATGTTTACACATACTAGAATTGTAAACTAGAGAGCATATATCTATATATTTAATTTTTTGGATATAGAGAGCATATATCTATATATTTAATATTTTCTAAATGTATAGATATATGCTCTCTATGTCTGCAAACGAGGAAAATTTCCTATTAAGCATCCAACAGTTCACATAGGAGAAAATACTTCTAAATTAAATATATCAACCATTGATGGAATAATTAAGTGTAAAATGTTACCCCCACCACTTCTTTTACACCCTGTTCTTCCACTAAAGCAAAATAATAAATTAATGTTTTCACTTTGTAGAAGTTGTAGTGAAGAAAAATACCAAGGAGAATATTGTTATCATACTGACACAAAAAGATCAATAATAGGAACTTGGGTGATTGATGAAGTCGTAAAAGCTATTGAAAAGGGTTACAAACTTATAAACACTTACGAAGTTTGGGAATACAAAACAGTAAAATATGATAAAATTAATTCAATTGACGGCCTATTTACATCAATGATGAATAAATTTATAAAAATTAAACTAGAAGCTTCTGGTTGGCCTAATATCTGCCAAACTGAGAAAGAAACAGAAAATTATATAGAAAACTTTTTAAACGTAGAGGAAATTAAGCTAGATTATGAAAAAATTCTTAATAACCCTGGATTAAGATCATTTGCTAAATTAATTTTGAACTCATTTTGGGGTAAATTTGGGCAGCGAGAAAACCAACAACAAACAATGATTGTAAAGCAACCATTCCAATTGTATGAGCTGTTAACAAATCGTTCTGTAGAAGTATGTTCAATATTACCCAATAAATGAAGAAAACATAATAGTTAGCTGGCAATATAAAGATGAAGCAGCAAATTCTTTACCTACCATAAATGTGTGCATAGCAGCATACACAACAACACAAGCACGACTTAAACTATATAGTTATTTAGAAGACCTTAATGATAGAGTATTGTACTATAACACGGATGCTGTCATATACATAAGCAAAGCAGGAGAAAAGATCCAGCAGTAGGAGAATACATTGGTGATATGACTGATGAATTAGAATGCTATGGTGTTGGTAGTTTTATTACAGAATTTGTTAGTGGTAGGCCGAAAAATTATGCATATAAAGTATATTGTACCAAAGATAATACTGAAAAAGTAGTATGTAAAGTTAAAAGTATTTCACTAAACTATAATGCTGCAAAACAAGTAAATTTTGAGAGTATTAAAGATGCTGTATTAAATTTTCAAAACACAACAGATATATTCATAATTTCCGATAATATTAGAAGGACCAAAAATCATGAGGTGTTTGCAACAACTGAAACTCAGCGATATCAACCAAGATCAGAAAAGCCCCGAATATTAGAAGATTACAGTTCTGTACCATATGGGTATAAGAGACAAAAGATATAATAAAATATGAGTTTGTATTTGTTTGTACATACATATATATATTTAAAAAAAGAATAAAATATTCAATAGTTAAACGATATCTTTTTTATTTATCCATGTATTATGATTGTTATCAAATCCAAGCCATTTTACATATACTTTATTTCCTTGTTTTTTAATAATCGTCTCAACAAGGTAAGTATCTGGGTAGTTTACAGGTGTAAGCTCAGCTTGATAAAAGCCTCCAGAAATTGGTGTGTCATTGTAGTCTGATAATTGATATGTAACAGGATAAGTATTATTGATCTTTTCAACTTTGAATATTTCAGATGACCAATTTGGCTGATAACCTTTTTCGAAATGACCTTTATATTTACTTATTCTCACAAAATTTCCAACCTTATATTTATTTTTCTGGATAATTTTAGGTTCAGTATACACATTCCTAAGTATATTTTTTTCGTTTTTCTTTGTGATTTTATCAAGAGGAAGTTTTGTTGTACTATGTTTTGTAAAATTATATTCTTTTATTATTGTTTGTATAATTGGTAACCAATTATAATTCCCGTTTAAACTAAATTTTTTCCACATCAAATTGTTTAATGTGCGGTTGAATCGTTCAACAATTGATGCTTTTAATTCACTAAATG
Source organism: Dolichopus griseipennis (assembly GCA_963082915.1). Lineage (NCBI taxonomy): Eukaryota > Metazoa > Arthropoda > Insecta > Diptera > Dolichopodidae > Dolichopus > Dolichopus griseipennis. The sequence continues at coordinate 153,608,593 of OY720441.1, read as the reverse complement.
TATGATAATGATTGATTGATTTTTCTTTCATATAATTGTGAAATTGTGAGTTAGAAAATTCTTTACGCTGATCAGAGTGAATATTTTTTGGTATAACTTTAGCTCTAATAATAATTGATTTTAAGGCATTGAAAACATTTTCAGCATTTTTTGTTTTCACAGGTTCAGCATAGGCATATTTGGAAAAAGTGTCAATGACTGTCAACATATATTTATAACCTTCATTAAACTTTGCATATGGTAACATTTCTACTAAATCAATTTGCCATGTGTCATTTAAACCCTTTTGTTTGAATTTTCTTCTAAGAAATTTACGTCTTGCCTGTCTATGAATTTCAGCCACTATTTGAGCTCTTGACATTTTGTTTTAAAAATGTTAAAGGTAATGATATAATAATTATTATACAAAAAATGATAGACCAAAGCATGGTTTAAACTAATCATCTGATTGAGTTTAATTTGCTTTTATACTTTTCTACATGAGTTTATAACTGGGCTTTTATTTTCAATTTTATTTCATTTCCATTATGACTGTTAGTAGCAACTCAATAAAATGCAGCCTGATTCTACAACATATCCGTTTCATGAAACTGACTATGTAAATACAGAATGCCAGATACAAGAGAATGAAATTACGTCCACCATAGACGATGAAGAATTAACAGAAACGGAGGAATTTATACCTCCCTTTCACATAGTTGAATCGGAAGATGAAAAAGAAGAAGTGGAAGAAGAAATTGCTGAAGATGAGGAAGGAGTTCCAATTAATTAATTTGGGATATAAATAATCAGCAGGGAGATCCTGATTATTTTAATGATTTAATGTTAAATTTTTGATTAAATAATGTCTATCAAAATTAGGGTTTCTGAAAAACCGCATAATTTAAAACCGCGGTTCTCGGTTTTGTGAAAATTGATAACCGCGGTTTTTGCGGTTCATGCGGGGTTTCCTAGAAAATATAGTTAAAAAAATAAATGAAAACAGGTACAAATACAAATTCAATATTAATTTTTTTTATTGAATCAAAATACTTTAATTATTTTTATTATTTAAGTAACAAAATTTTAAAAAGATTAAAGCATTCAAAGAAGAATCGGACAATCTGGATCTTATTTTTGTGCAAAAGTTTGCAGCTATCACTTTCTGTAGACGTAGGTTTAATGGTTTTTATTGCATTGTACAATAAAGTTATGTTTTTAGTTTTATTATTTGTTCTTTTATACAAAGCGAACTCTTGCTTCAATAAATCAAAATCACATTTTGGCTCTGGTTCCAACAAGGCTTTCTTAATTGCTAAATTCAACTCATCTTTTAATGAGAGCTCAGCTGGGTTTTCAATGCAATCATTGTCTTCTTCATCCTAATTTTCGATGTCAGTTGAAATTTCAGCATTTTCAGTGTATAATCTTTTTAGCATCTCACTTGCATACTTTAAAATCTCTGTGGATGGTTGAATAGTTGGAGTCAGGATAAATTTAGCCAAATTAATTAAATTTTTATTTCTTCTGTGTTCAATTCGATTTTGCATTGATACTAAGAGTTTTCGATTAATTTCGGTATTCAATTCTTCCAGTTTAGTATAAAGAAAATTAATGGCTCCTTCGGCCTGTATAATATTTGCGTCACTTCTACAAAATGCTTCCACAGTCAATTTTATTAGCACTAATGCTGCTCTTAATTTTTCTAATAACTCAAAATCCATAGCATTAAATAAATATAAAGCGCATAAATCTTTCGAACAATCAAAAATGCATCCTTTTAAGAGTAAAGGTCTTTCAATCATTGGAACGATTGAGTTCCATCGAGTATTACAATCCAAAAGTAATTCAAGTTCGTGATTATGCATTTTCTTTACATGACCTTGAAATATATTATTTCTAACAGTAGAATTTCGAAAGAATTTCACTACTTTTCTTAGTGACTCAAGATTCTGATGAAGATTTGGATTAAGGTTTCTTTTTTGGGAACAAACAATATTAATTTCCTCATCTTCAATGAGACAATCATCATCGTCTTCTGATTCTTCACTACCAATATCAGCTCCACAAAATTGTTCTTCGGAATCTCCTTTATCCCAAATTACACCCATAACAGCAAGATGAGCACCATGAGCAAGGCATAGTTGAAATTCTGTAAGACTTTCTCCACCAAATTTTACATAAACAGCAGCACCATCTGTAGTACAAGCGACGATGTCTGTGTCAAACGAAATACCAAATTGTAACAAATGATTTCGAACAACTTATTGAATTTTTTCTGAGTTGCAAGAACCATTTATGCGAGTCAATCCCAAATTATTAAACTTTTCACTAGCATCATGTAAGTTAATATTAAAATATCTCCTCATCTTGGTGCTGGTCTATTCATCCAATAAAAAATAGACTTTATATTGTTGCTAAGAGGAAAAATTAATAACCGAAAATTGATGTACATAAAAAAGTTTGTACTTAGCAACCAACCATAAAAAATAGATTTTATATTGTTGCTAAGAGGAAAAATTGATAACCGAAAAACCGAAAAAAAACTTGTGCGGTTTCGGTTACGGTTTTGTGACTCAAAAACCGCGGTTTCGGTTTCGGTTTAAACCGTTTCAGAAACCCTAACAAAATATATAAATAAAAAGAAAATTGAATTATATTATTTGTTGTTATTTATTTTATTTGTTTATATACAATATTACAGATTTTTTCCTTTAAAATTACAGGAATTTCATAAAATAGTCTTGAGTAATTGCATTGCACATTAAAACGTTGCATCACAAAATAAAATTCTTGTTGTAACTTAATACTTTTTGTTCATCACATAATTTCAGATATTCCCCAACATATTCTTTTACATTTAACTCAGCATTGGTATTAGAGATCATCACTACATGGATGAAATAAATTAAACTATATAATGTTTCTGCTTCTTCTCTGTTAATATTTATGCTTTGTTTTTTTACAGATCTTAGCCCATGATGAAAACTCTGTTTTATGTCTTTTATCATCTGCATATCGAGTATTGTGTTAAATTGATAATAAAATATATTCCAATCATCAAATTTTAAGATAACTGCCTTTTTACCGTTATGATGAAATATGAATGAAGCTTCAAACTTCTCACAGTGAAATCCAACAGAAATTTTTAATGTATGACATTTTTTGAGGAAATATGTGTAACTCAAAAATAAATTTGTGTTCTGACCTGATTCCTCCATTGTTACAATGTTATTAAAATTGTTTATGTATTTTTTTTTATTATATGTTTTAGGAACACCGGTTTGTAACGAATTGTATTTTCCAAAAAGCTTTTGAAAGGTATTTAGAACCAATTTGTCGTTTTTTGCATGATTATCTACATTAAATTTTTTTAAAAAAGTATTCATACTATAACCGCTACATCTATACCATGAATAAACACAACAATACTGTCCACAGACATCTGAATAGTTGCTTTGTAATTGTTTTTCATTAAAAACTATACATTGGTTTTTTAAGTAACTTAAAATTTCTAATTTATTAGGTTTTCTGCCAAAAGAATCAAAATATTCGATACAACCATGTTTAGGAATATAAATAGCCAATGCCAATGTGTTCCTGGATCTTTTGCTTTATCTGTGTTTACAATTAAAAAACTTTGTGTTTTAATTGTTTTTGGGCAGTTGATCTAAAGCAAAAACTCCTTTAAAAATTTTACTCGTTTGTTTATTACATCTTAATACACTGCTTATGTCTAGGGTGTTCATTAATCAAATTGACTCAAGTTAATTTGTTCGATAAAAACTCTTTTTTGATTTTTTTATTTGTTATAATAACATCAAATTTTTCTCGTATCTGACAGAGCTCTTTATTTATTTTATCGTTATACACAGTTCCAAAAGAATAATTTTCAAAATTATCATTTATAAATTCTCTAGTAGGAAATTTATACTTGAGCTCTTTCACAAACTTTTTACAAGGTTCTTTGATATAAACTATACAAATACCTTTTACAAATAAAGTATTATTATCATCACAACAAAACGTTACATCCAGTATTGCACAATACAGCGACATTTTGTTAAATATTAAAATTCATTTTTATGTGTAGTATTTATAGTTTTGTAAATATATTTCGGTTTTTATCAATTTGTAAGCTTGCATCAAATTCTCCATAAACAATACCAGTCAGGGTAGATGTAAGTGGTTTTGATAGCCTTGCCTCAATTCTAACTGTACCCTGATTTAATAAACCTTAACACACTTCATTTCCTGATGCATCTGGAGTTAAATCAAAAGCTAATATGAAAAATCCATTACCAAACATAGACTTTGTTATCTGATGACCTTTATCATTGTGGTAAATTCCAGTACCTGAAAAAAGTGTACTGTATACTCTTGTGTAGCAATTATTTTCATCCGAAAAACTGGTTTCAATTGCTGAATTAGGTATTTGAACTCCATTTACGTTTAACACAAATTGTGAAATATCAAAATGTTTAAAATTGTATGGGTTTTTTGATCTTTTTCCAGAATAACCTACATTTTCTGTCATACAAAATATTATTGTGTTTGGTAGCTGACCTATGAAAACATTATCAAGTAATACTGATGAACTATTCTGTGGAATGGTAAAACTTTTTACCTCTACCCGTTTATAATTGTATTTGGCATTAGTTTTTTCCAATACAGTATTATGTGCTAATAGTACACTAGGATTAATAGTTACATGTCTCATAAATAAAGTCGCTTCTAAAATTTTTAGTTGTGATTCGTCAGAATCTGCAAAAAAGTAAAAGTCTGGTTTTTCAAGTGTTGAAAGAATTCGAATATCAACATTGTTTATGAGGAGTGTTGGTTGATTAAACATGTCTAAATGTAGTTTTCCCATAAGTTCTACTACATTGCTATTTTGGTACAATTTTTGACGTTCTTTTGAACCATTATTATCAAATTTGGCAATATTTGGCTTGTCTAACATCCATCCAGCACATTCTAAATGTGTTTGAGCGGCATCTGTACCATAACTTAATAATGATTTAATATAAGCTCTATAATGATAATTTCCATCGGATGGAGATATATTTTTTCCATTTAGTTGAACGTTACATTGTTTTATTAATGAATGTAAAAGATTATTGACTACACTTGGTTGTTAATTTAATTTTCCCTCAGTGTTTTTATCATTATCCCATTTAGTTCCATCTTTTTTTAAAACTTGTACTTTTAATTTTAGATATGCAGAAGAAAGATACCTATATGTATCCCCATGACCTAATGAAACAAATTCTATGACTGATGGATTATCCAAAGAAGCAGTAGAGTTGTAGGAAACTTCTTCAGATCGCAATATACTGGACTGAATAGGTTGTGTTCTAAAAATATCCAATCATAATTCGATCCGATTGACTTCATACATTCAATCATAATTAACCAAAAATATCTTTTTGTTTCTTTTTGTTACTCACTTTGCGTCACTTTGACGTAAAATAATTTAAATTTTTAATGAGTGGTCTTTTTATAGGTTTTCCTCTTTTAATTTTCCCTTGTCCATACATTTCATTTAGTTTTTGAGCTGCACCTCGTCTTACATTTTTAATTATCTCTTTACCTCGATCTTGTACCACTTCTTTTAAATTTGCACCTATTGCAATATTAGGCAATGCATTAATACCAGAGTTAATAACCTCCTTTTTTAGTATATTAGCTCCAGACGTAAATATTGGTTTTAAATATCTGAAAAGTCCACCGAAAAAGCTTCCTAACCCTCGCCCCCTTTGGTAAGGTACAACTGAATGTAACAAGGGACCAATATCGTCAAGTCCTTTTCCTGATTGAACTAAATAATATTTATAGTATGCTCTCTCCATAATGTTTAAATAAAATAATATATAATGTTTTTAAATTCCTTTTATTTATAGTTTTTTGAAATGCAATAAAACTTTTGTGGGAATACTACTTCCGGAAAAATTTATTTTATAACCATATTTATCACATAATAATACCGAAATACTATCAAATGATTTTTCCACATTGCAATATTGAATATTGTTATATTCCTTCACTATGTCTGTAAAAGTGTTCTCTATGTTGATAGTTCTTAAACATCTTACATCTTTTCCACCTACATTCTGTGGTTTAATAATATCAGTATATATAAAAAACATATCAGGTTTTCCGACAGGAAATAAACTTAAACTATTAATTAAAAGTTTGTAAGCTTCAAGTACTCGAGGTTTATGTTGTTTAAGCTCCTTTACCTTAGGTAATACTTGTTGGAAACATGTTTTTAAAAGTCCCTCTAAAGTATATGCGAATTTTGTTCTGATCTTAATATCTACCTTTGGTTTACTTAAACAGATAGTAGTATAGGTCAAATCTGTAGGAAAATCTTTTTTTCTATCTGGTTCAGTGTAGTTTTTATCATCATTCAAAAAGTTAAAAATTCCGCAAATCAGCTGCCGCACAACTTCTTTCCTAGAATAACCAGGAAATGTGTCGTACATTTTGAATTAATGTTGGTATTAAAAATACCTTCCAGTCGCATAACATTTGTGTTGAATTGTATGGTATGTATGTAGATCCTACACCAAGCATATCGTTTTTCATACCTGAGATATAAATTTGTGTACTTTTATCCCACTCTTCACCATTTGGTATAAAATTATTAACATATATTTCAGAAATACCGACTTTCCAATTTGAATCAATAATGTATTTATCCATTTTATTTGTAAAAGACGACAATGTATTTTCCGGGTAATAATTCATGGATGAATCGCTTAGTAAAGTGACGTAAAATTCATCATTTACTTGTATGTTATCCATGAGCTTGTTGATTTATTTTTTCGTATTGGAAAATTAAGTTCTGTTTGGTATTACCTGCTGCTGACCGTAAAACACGTCTTGCTGAACTATTTAACTCTTTGCTATTTATAGTTTTTTCTTTCTTCGTTGGTGGGCTTGGGCTGTCTAAAGGAACTGATATTTTGTCTCCTGTATCAGTTTCAAAAATTTGAACATTTTTATTTCTAATAGATTTCTTTTTCTTAGATGTTCTCCAGCTGAAGCAGCAGACAATGCTTTTTTAAAAACTTCTTCTTCCATTTCGTCATCGAATACTTCCTCAACTTCTTTTTCATATACATCTTCTTGAGCAAAAGCTTGTGTTGCAGCATCCTTATATACAGGAGCATTTGATTGAGTTTCTACATCAACATACATAGGTTTTGCAAGTTTGAGTACCTTTTGTTTCTGTAATTTTTACCTGCTCCTTTTTATTTAGAGGAAGAACTCTGTTTTTGTTTCTGACTTTAAATAGATTTTGACGATATAAGTACCATTTTTGTATATCTGTCAGGTGTTTATTTAACCAATTTTTTTTCATAGCTTTATCCAACTCATTCACTTCTACGTCTGCATTTTGTTTCATTTTCTCATAAACCTCTGGTTTTAGTATAATCATTTTGTTAAATGTTGTATTATTCATTTTATAAAATTTCCTATTATTCCTGAAAGTGGTGCACCAAGAAGTGTAGGTAAAAATCCACCTCGTTGAATAATAATTTTTCTTTTGCTATTTATAGATTTTTTACGGCAAATGAGTGCTCTCAATTCTTTTTATACTTTCGTGATTGAGTTGTTGCTTTTTTACTCAGATTACAATGACCTTTTAAAATATTTAAGGCAATTTCACAAAAAGTTTTTTTTACTTCGGCATCACAATGTTTTATTATTACTTTTTGAAATTTCGGTTTAGAACTTTTTAATAAATGCAATATGTGTCGATTGGTTTTCAAACGTTTCACATTCTCTCCCAAATTGTTCTAATTGTTCTCTCGTACAAAAGCAGAAATTTTTTCCAAATATATCACTTTTTAATCGAAATATATCATTAATATCTTGAGTAAGATCCATTATTATATACCCGTATGGGTCTGACATTATATACTTCACTATATACTTTTTGAAATGCTTTGATTTGATTTGGATAAATCTGACAAGCTAAAGGTAATATCTGTGATTTATCTCTTGGATTTTTAAAAAACACTAGATATTTACAGTTAAGTGAAATATCTCTCGAAAATTTACCTTGATGAAATATATTTTGAGTTACAAATATTACAGACAAATTCCGATGATGTGAACCTCTAGTAAATAAATCACACACATTCTTATCATGAGAATTTATCATCAAATCATCGATTACAATCAACAAAGGTTCTTGGTTATCATTAAAATCTGGTATAGTTTTACTATATTTAACATCTTTCATATACTGCGGAACTGCATTTTTATCTGGATTACACCAAACAATTCTATTAATTTCTGGTTGCATATTTTCTTTTTTATATCTAATTAAATTATGAATAAAAGTGGTTTTACCACAACAGGATAGTCCTGCCCCCATCATAGTAAATGGTGAACAACAACATAGTTGTATTAGTGAAAACTAATATTACTAACCTATATTTATATAAAAACTATTTTAAAATTAATATAAACAGAAGTTTAAATAATGAAAAGGTTATTCCACTGATAACGTTCAACATGGTTAAACAAATTTTAGTAGTTGATCTTCAATTTTTATTAGGAAATGATAAACAATATTTCGTAAAAGAACTAGCCATACTTGAAAAGGAAGTTTAATTCCGACTGTGTATCACTTTAAACCACCATACTCTACAGAAGAACTTAGTCAAGAAGTCAGATATACCAATCAGTTTTGCGAAAATAAAATAAATGGACTTAAATGGGGTAGCGGTTTAGTTGAATATTTAGATGTAAAATGTATAATAAAACATTATTTAGAACCAGCTGAAAAAATTTATGTTAAAGGAGAACAAAAAAACTATTCCTTCAAAAGTACATTGACAGTGCCAAAATAGAAGATCTAAGCAGAATTTTGCCGCCTTTAGAAAAGATTGATAACTTTAAAACATCATATCCTATACATTTATCAAACCACAATTTCAGATGTGCAGTTAAAAATTGTTTTAATATATATATGTATCTCTTAAAAGAAAAAATTCTAAACTAAGACCTTCATACATACAATGATACAATATGAAATTAAATAATAAAACTAAAAAAGTTCACTTCAACACAAATATAGAAATTCACGTCATGCATGTGTGGAACTATGCATACGGAGCTGCTATAAGTATAGGTAGGTATCAAAATTAATAAAAACAAGTAAAGAAACAGTAAGTCGGTGCAACCGACTCAGAAATACCCTACACCTATTTGGTTCAAATTTAAGGACATATCCATAAGTCATTTTAACACCATAAAAGCTGTTATTAATTTGATCGTAAGACATAGCTAACCAAATTAACCTTATAATACTTAAAAAATTTCTAATTACACTATCTATTAAAAAATATTACAAATTCTTACTAATTTATCTATTTAAAAAAGTTAAAAAACAAACAAACTTGAAATAAATGAAAGTATATTTATTCCAATTCAATTACTAAATGAAAAAATTTGAATTATTAAATTTTGTGATAAAAAGCTAATATATTTAATAATTAAAATTTTTAAAAATTGCAATTATTTTAAATGGTTAGTTTATATACCTAATAGAAAAGCTTATAAACGCAAAATATGCAATAAATGTACTTCTAAAATACAATTACAAATTTTGAACTTTTCGTATAATTTCTTTAAATATAAAAATAAATTCGACACACACGCAGTAAGTACCTTTGCATAGCTGAACCAATTAAGTCTAGATTTCGGAGACACATAGGACATAGGAAACATATTCTTTGGCTTAGAAATTGAACTCGACCACAACCAATTCCCATGTTACTTTCATTAGTAGTAACCTAGAATTTAAATTTCATCAAAATACCGGCATTATTTTTTGAGTTATGGTGTTTTTAAGATATATGTTTGTTAGTCCTTGAACTTTCCAAGGTTTCCAGAACCCGAAACCATGGTACGATTTCGCCCATATGCAGTCCCGTCATACTTCCAATACTAGTTAACCCTTGTATACAATTGGAACGTTCTATCTTAATTTTAAGTTACTAGTTTTATTAATTTCGATGATAAGCTTTTACACATTGGGGGGTCTAAGAGAGGTACTGAACCACAACTCCAATTGATCCCAAATAAGGGGGGCCCGCAAGAAATAGTAAAGAACACCCTAGGCTAAATTTGAAGCTTCTAAATTTGTTTCAAGTTACTATCTTTATTAATTTCGAAAATATGCTTTAAGGTCCTACGAACTGAGTGGCTGGTCCCCGACCCACTACTTCAATGGGGCCCAATTTTCGAAGACACTTAGGAAAAAGGAAGGGACACCCTGATACCAAATTTGGAGGTTCTGTCTTCATTGGTTTCGGAATTATGCTAGTTTGGCCTAAATTCGATCAAAAAGTTCTAAGTTCCGAACCCATTGTCCAATCCTCACCGTACGTAATCACCGCCGTAGTTTTATTACCAGTAACCTACAGCACAAACTTCATGAAGATAGCCTCATTAGTTGTTGAGTTATCAAGATTTTTTATATATGTTTGTTAGCCCTGACACCGATTAAAAGGTCCAGAATCCGAACCTTTGATCTGATTTCGCCCTTATACAGTCCGCGCTGTACTTATAGTACTAGTTAACTCTTGTACACAATTTGAACGTTCTATCTTAATTTTAAGTAACTATTTTTAGTAATTTCGATTATAAGCTCTTAAAACTTGGGAGGTCTGAGGGGGGTACTGAACCACCACTCCAATTGATCCCAAATTAGGGGAACACGCAAGAGATAGTAAAGAACACCCTTCTGGCATATTGGAAGCTTCTACATTTTTTCAAGTTACAATTTTTATTAATTTTAAAGATACGCTTTAAGGTCTTCGGAAATGTGTGGCTGGTCCTCGACCTACTAGTCCAATGGGGCCCAAATTTCAAAGACACTTAGGAAAAAGGAAGGGACACCCTTATACCAAATTTGGAGGTTCTATTTTCATTGGTTTCGGAATTATGCTCGTTTGGCCTAAATTCGATCAAAAAGTTCTAGGTTCCGAACCCATGGCCCAATCCCGATCTTACGCAATTCCCGAAGTAGTTTCATTACCAGTAACCTACAGCACAAATTTGATGAAGATAGCGTCATTAGTTGTTGAGTTATCGTGATTTTTTTTATATGTTCGTTAGCCCTTCGATCGATTAAAAGGTCCAGAATCCGAACGCATGGGCCGATTTCGCCCGTATGCAATCCCCGCCGTACTTTCAGTCCTAGTAACCTACATTTAAAATTTCATCAAGGTAGCTCCATTATTTTTTGAGTTATCGTGCCTACGGACGGACGGACGGACGGACGGATGGACATTGCAATATCGACTCAGGCGGTCACGCTGATCACAAATATATATACTTTTCCATATCTAGCTCGCTTCCTTTAGGTGGCTACAAACACCATACCAAAGTTAATATACCCCTTTACTGGTGTAGGGTATAATAAAATACAATGAGAACTTTTTTTCTCCTTTCTATTTATATTTAAAAAATTATTTTGCTTACTACTTTTTCATGTGCACCTACTACTTTAAACTAAGTAAACAAGCTTGTTTATTAAGAGTTAACCTACTTACAGGTGCCCTACTTTTGGGGGACTTGTTCATTAATAAAAATGTAGGTCAATATGTCGTGCAATATGTGGTAGGGCGTGGCCTTCGGTGCAATATGGCATGAATTTTTCCCATGACAGAGTGCCAGGTTTACTACTTATATATATTTGTGATCAGCGTGACCTCCTGACTCGATATAGCCATGTCCGTCCTTCCGTCCGTCCGTAGGCACGATAACTCAAAAAATAATGGAGCTATCTTAATGAAATTTGAACTGTAGGTTACTAGGACTGAAAGTACGGCGGGGATTGCATATGGGTGAAATCGACCCATGGATTCGGATTCTGAACCTTTTAATCGTTCCAAGGGCTAACGAACATATATAAAAAATCTTGATAAATCAACAACTAATGACGCTATCTTCATCAAATTTGTGCTGTACGTTACCAGTAATGAGACTATGGCGGGGGTTGCGTACGGTCCAGATTGGGACATGGGTTCGGAAACTAGAACTTTTTGATCGAATTTAGGCCAAACGAGCATAATTCCGAAACCAATGAAAATAGAACCTCCAAATTTGGTATCAGGATGTCTCTTTCTATTTCTTAGTGTCCTTGAAATTTGGGACCAATTGGAGTAGTGGGTTGAAGACCAGCCACACAGTTCCGAAGACCTTAAAGCATATTTTCGAAATTAATAAAGAGAGTAACTTAAAACAAATTTAGAAGTTTCAAATTTGGCACATGGGTGCTCTTTACTATTTACTGCGCGTTCCCCTATTTTTGAATCAATCTGAGTGGTGGTTCAGAACCCCTCTTAGATCCCCCAAGGTTTAAAAGCTTATCATCGAAGTTAATAAAATCGTACCATGGTTTCGGGTTCTGGAACATTTGAAAAGTTCAAGGGCTAACGAACATATATCTTAAAAGCATAAATACATAAATTAGTAAGAATTTGTAATATTTTTTAATAGATAGTGTAATTAGAAATAACTTATGGATATCTCATTAAATTTGAATTAAATAGGTGTAGGGTATTTCTAAGTCGGTTGCACCGACTGACTGTTTTTTTACTTGTTTTTCTTTCGAAACGAATTCCTCTGTGTGTTATCGAGTATTATGGTGCTGAAATCTGCAATCACTTCGTCAAAATTGGTATGGGAATTATTTCTGGACCAAATTGAATGTTTACCTATTCTATCATAGTTTAAAATTGTTTTAAAATAGTTTTCACGATTTTGAGTAGGTTTTTGAAACTTATTAGCAGTAATTGATGGTCTGATAGATGATAATCTAGAACATGAAAAAAAAATTCGTATTTACAGAGATCAGTTATGAAATGATCAATTACCGTATTACTAGTTATACGTTTTCTGGTAGCAAATTTTTCAGAATATTGTTGCAGATAATAAATCCATTACAAAGGAGGGTATTTATATAATTTTTCACGTTTAGATTGCGTTTCTCTAATAAATTAATATTAAAATCGCCCAAAGTTAGCGAGTTATCAAAAGCATTAGTAATTTCATTAAGCTTTTCGATGAAATCATACTTTTTTGTTTCATGTGCTCTATAAATAGCTATTATATTTATTCCTTCTTTAATCAACTTCACCACTAAGATATTGGATTTATGAAATTTCACTTGGACAGTTAGAGAACTAACTATATCGTGATTGACGTAAATAGCAACTGCACCATAGGAATCAGCGCGATTAGAGAAATAGCAATTATAATTTAGGAGATTAAAAAAATTAGTTTCGCACTCATTTAACCACATTTCAGATAATACAATAATGTGTAGTTTACATATATAACAGGAAACACGTTATAAATTAATTAAATATTAAAAAGTACAATAAAGTAGTTGAATAGGATTGTGGAATAAAGAAATGGTGAAGTTGAAATGCAATAAATATATTTTATTTTAATAAATTTAATAATTTCAATAAATATATATTATTTCTCCTATATGAATACATATCAAAAAACTTCTCTTACTGACATTAACATTAATGAACAAATAGTTTCCAGCTATCTAAATAAACTGGGTGATAATACTTTTCCTGGACCAGATGGTATACCAGAAATAATTTTGAGCAAGTGTTCTAACATTCTCACTACGCCTTTAACATTACTCTTTAAAAATTCATTAAACTCCGGATATTTTCCTCCTATTTGGAAAATTTCTTATATCAGGCCAATTCACAAAAAGAATGCTAAAAATGAAATCACTAACTATCGCCCAATAGCTAAATTATCTTCAATTCCTAAACTATTTGAATTAATTATAACGGATTCAATTTATAATCATTGTAGGAATCTTTTAATAGATAACCAACATGGCTTTGTAAAACAAAAATCTACGGTGACTAATCTAGTTGAAACCACATCTCTTCTTCCTAATAACATGAAAGAAGGATTTCAAACAGATGTTGTCTATACTGATTTTAGTAAAGCATTTGATCTATTGCCACATAATATTATTTTACTAAAACTTGAAAAATATGGTTTTCCACTATTTTTCCTTAAGTGGATACATTCATATTTATGTGATCGCTCCTATAGTGTTATATTTAAAAATGTGATTTCAGAACCTTTCGTGGCAAATTCGGGAGTACCACAAGGTAGTCACCTTGGCCCTCTACTTTTTATCTTATCTGTAAATGATGTTTCTTCTTTAATTTTTAATTGCGAGCTTCAAGTTTACGCTGATGATATGAAACTTTTTAAAAATATTACATCTTATAATGACGCCATCCTTATGCAGAATAATCTTCAAAATTTTAACAATTGGTGCGTTAATAACTGTTTACTACTTAACGTAAATAAATGCACACTGATATCTTATACACGCCGATCTAGTCCTATTTGTTTCAATTATAACTTAGATGGTATTAGTTTACCTAAAGTTACCTCAATAAAGGACTTAGGGGTGAACTTCGATTCCCAACTTAGCTTTAAAATCCATTATAATAATATTATAAATAAAGCTAATTCACTATTGCAAAGGAATTTTCAGATCCTTATGTACTTAAATCGTTGTACACTTGTCTTGTAAGACCAAACTTGGAATATGCTAGTCAAGTTTGGTCTCCGTTTTATATGGTACACATTGATAGGATTGAGGCAATACAAAAAAATTTTCTTAGATTTGCCTTACGCCATTTGCCATGGTCGAATCCCATTATTTTACCACCATATGAACAAAGGCTAAAATTAATTGATTTGTGTACTTTAAATTTTCGACGTGAAGTTTCTGATGTCATTTTTATTACAGAAATTGTCAAGGGTAACGTTAAATCTAATTTAATTTCTAGTAAACGCCTTCGCTCTTGCAATTTATTTAAAACTAAGAATCATAGGACTAACTATGGCAAACTCGAATCTATTAATAGAATGCTTATTATAGGTAATAAACATAAACATTATATTGACTTTACACTTTCAAAACACTCCCAAAAACAAAAATTATACAATCGCTATTATTAGAATTATTTTTGTTTTGTTTTTCTTGTAGTAATGTAAGGTTTATAATTTTTAACTTTTAATTTTAATTTTAGTTTAAACATATTTATAATTAGTCAAATATGTAATTTTTTATATTGATTTTAATTTTATAATTTTAATTGTTAATTGTATGCTTTTTTGTAAACTGTTTGTGTTAAGCAGTATAATAAATAAATAAATAAATATTTAGCTAATCCAAAAACCCCTATATAAAAACGATTATAACTATTGAAAATTAGCAAAATTAGTTTAAACGAGGAAGAGTGAAGTGGAGTAGTCTGTGACAACTCTGGGATACTCGTATGACCGTAACATATTCATTATATCATCCGGTTAATTACTTTTGGCAAAATTTCAAACATACAGCTTTCTTAAGTGTAGTGGAATACCCATATAAAAGATTTGTTGTTTGGCAGCTACTCGAACCCTCTGCAGTAGACCAACCAAATTTTGATGTAACTTTGGCCATTACACTAAACTTTTTTTGGCAAAATTTCAGACACCCAGCTTCATTAGGTGTAATGTAATTCTCATATAAAAGAAGGAGTTGTATGGCAGCTACTCGAACCCTTTACAGTAGACCAACCAATTTTTGCAGAAGCTTTGGCCATTACACTAAACTATTTTTAGCAAAATTTTAGACACTCGGCTTCATTAGGTGTAGTGTAATGCTCATATAAATAAGAAGTTTTGTGGCAGCTACTGGAACCCACTGCAGTAGATCAAACAAATTTTACAGAAACTTTGGCAATAAAACTAAATCACTTTTGGCAAAATTTCAGACACGCTGCTGTAATATGTACAGAGTAATGCTCATATAAAACAATAAGTTGTATGGAAGCTACCCGAATCCATAGACCGAAATGGCTGGATTTAAATAGCAATGACGGCTATTACAAAAAAACGAATTTGCGAAAATTTCAAGATCCTAGCTCCTTTAGTTTTTGAGTTATCGTGTGGACAGACGAACGGACCGACATACATAGCTAAATTGATTTATTTTTCGATTCTGATCCGATCCATACACTTGGATCTATATCGAACCAGAGTTACGCGACGAGCAAGTAGGCTTCCGCCCCCTAAGGATCTGTGTAGACCAATCAAACACACTAAGAATCATCATCGAACAATCGATCGAATGGCGGACTCCCCTCTACCTGCTATTCGTGGACTTTAAGAAAGCCTTCGACACTGTGAAAAGTGTTGCCATATGGAGAATATCAAAAGAGAAAGGTGTACCATGCAAGATAATTCGGATTATAAGAGAGCTGTACGTAAACTCCGAACAACTCACAACGGACGCATCAGTGAGCCCTTCCAGACTAACATCGGCGTCAAACAGGGATGTCCACTATCACCATTGCTATTCACAATCATTTTAGATAGTATAATGTCCCAAGTCTGTAAGCAAAAAAGAGGCTTTACATGGAGCTGCACTCCCCACTTAGAAAATCACAAGATCAGCGATATGCAGTCCAAACTGGATCAATTGGAAAGACTAGCACTTAACACAGGCCTTTAAATTAACATCAGCAAAACTAAGACGATGAAAATCAACAGCACCAACAACCAACTCATCATGCCGAAATCCCAACCAGTCGAATATGTTAACATTTCAGCTATCTCGGTAGCATAATGACTACTGATGGTGGTGCGGAGGCAGATGTGAACAACAGACTTAGCAAAGCAAGGGCATCATTCGGACGGTTGTACCCAGTATAGAGGAACACCCAAATCTCCAAGAAAACAAAAATTAGGATTTTCAATGCTTGCGTAAAGACCGTACTTCTGTATGGAAGCGAAACATGAATGATATCCAACAACATCGTCCAGAAGATACAAGTCTTCATTAACCGCTGTCTGCGCATAATCTGCAGAATATTCTTGCCTAGCAGAATAAGCAACGAAGACCTTTGGAGACTTACAGGAGAGGAACCTATACTGAGGCAATTAAGAAAGAAGAAATTGAGGTGGATAGGCCACACGCTAAGAAAAAATCAGAACAACATATGGAGCCCCCAAGGAAGCAGAAGACACGGGTGTCCAAATAACACCTGGAGGCGCACCATAATAAGTGAGCTGAATCAATGCAACCTCACTTGATAGAATGCAAAAACAGCAGCAGGAAATCGGGTGAGATGGAGATGTCAAATGGCAGCCCTATGTTCACTCGCGAAGTAAAAGGAAAAAAAAAAAAAAATTATAATAGAAATGTTCAATTGAAAAGAATAATAAGTGATTATGAGGTTAGTATTAAAACTATATAATAAAGCAAAATTATTGTTATTGAAATTATTGTTGTTGCTATCTAAAAATTGATAATTATATATGGTTAGCAACTTAGTGTTGATTATTAATACAATTAAAATTAGAAATATAGGCAATATTGTAAGTTGTGCCAGATTTTTTAATAAAAAAAAAATATTACAATGAAAATATTGATATATGATTATGTGGTTAGTATTAAAACAACATAATATTACTAAATAATTGTTGTTATTGTTATTGTACTTATTATTGTTGCTACCTAAAAATTGAAGATTATATCTGGTTAGTAAACTAATGTTGGTTATTAATAGAATTACAAATATAAGCAACATCGTTGTCATTTTCAATTCTAAAAACTTTAAATTTTTCAGCTTTCCTAAGAAAAATAGTGTTTTCTTTCATCCATAGGTACTTAAAGCTATGCGATGATTTGATTTGCTGTGGATTATGGTAGAGTCTTGATTGAAGACGGCTGAGATGCTGTCGAAATAATATTTCGCTTGTATTACTTTCATTCCCTGACAGTCCAAGCTTATTATTGTAAATATGTGGCATGGTCCGTTTCTGGTTCATCAATGCTAATTTTGCTGTATAAGTATTAAATTTGACTAAGTGTTTTTAATATTATTATTTCTTGTAGGTAAAATCTCTTGAATCATCTGGATATCTTCCCTGGTGATCTCTGCATGGATGTGCTTGATTATTTTTAAAATTGCTTCCATTGGATTCGGAAGTTTACTAGGAAGCCCTGACACTATTGTGTTGTTTTATTAAGTTTTTGTTGTTCTAAATCATATTGAAGTTCAATTTTATTAATTTTGTTCTCAATTGTGTTAAGAGTTATTCTCGTATTCATTTATTTTTGTTTTCAACAACTTGTTCACTTTGGAAATTTGCGCATTCTGCCGCTGAGATTATCAAATTGGTCGCTGAGAAAGCACAAAGTTTGATGTACTCCATCGACAACCGAGATCAATTGATTTACACTATTCGCCAGTGTCTCTATCGAGCTACTATCAAGGGCCAAAACTGATAATTTACTAAGTTCACCAGCTTGATTTCCAAATGTTCTACTCGATCTCCAGTGACTTCAACATCACTATTATTACCAAGTACTATAAAAGACTCGTTGGAATTTGATTTACAATTCGTGCATTTGCAAGAGGCCGGACCAGCTGCGATCGCCTTGAAAACTTCTTCAGCTATCGACGCACATTTTATGTGGAAAAATTTCCGACATAAACCATTGCATTGTATTCCTTTAGTTTTCCCGTTGCATGTACTCCACTGTTTTGCCATGTTTAGTTTAAATTTTATAACGTATATTTATTATTCTTTTGATTTTTTTGTTTATAATATTATTTCGCTCTTTTTTAGCACATTTTCAAAAAATTTTGTGAAAATGTGCCTATATACTTTCACTCTGTCTGTCTGTCCGTCTGTCCGTATGTTTACAAAACCTTTTACATCGTTTGAATTAAAGAAAAGAAATTTTAACCACGGTTAACAAAATTTTTTTATCACGTCCCTTGTTTAGGAGCTATAAGGGCTCGAAAATTGAAATTTTGCTATTTTCAAACACCTGTAACTTGAATACCTGTTCAAATTGTTTTTTATAAATATACAAAATTTACAGCTGCAGCATTATATTTCAACATACGTCAAAGGTTTTTCTTAAATATGAAAGGGTTTCTTTAAATTGAAGAAGTTGTCTCTTAGTTTTAATCATATTTGCGTAGATAATAAAATTCTAGGTAAAATTCTAAATTTTGGTGGGGTTCACAATTGATTTCCTAGAACCGAAAAAAATGGAAGGGTGAGGACAAGAGGTGGGTGGGCGGCTACCCGAATCTACGCCCCATGAATTTTGGCCCCAAAAAAAAAATGAAAAAAGGCCCCAAAATGTTTTTAAATTTTAGGGTCAAAATTCATTTTTTTTTTGTATAAAACTTAAAATAAAATTGGGGTCAAAAATTCATTTTTTTTTATTATTTGAAAATAGTGCTGAGTTTTTGACAACCAGTTTTTTTTTATATTTACCAAAAAACCGGCATCCATACTATTTTAATTACATGTATATGTATAAATATTCTGGAAAAAGGGAATTCTCTGAGTTTAAATCCAACTCTCAAAATCCCTATTAATTATAAAAAGATCGCGCTGCGGCCAGAATTCACATCGCGCGCCGGCTCCCATTTTTCGGTCGTGCGCCGCTTGGTGGTGCAATTTGTCGGTCGCGCGGTGGCAGACCTGTGTTTTATATTTCGGTCGTGCGCCGCCCGAATAAAATAAAAAAAAAATATATATATATATAGGTATGTATATAAGTTAACGAACGTCACAAATTATTTTCTTCTTATGTCTGTAGTATTGCCTGTTGAGTGATTCACATAAAAAATAATTATTTCTTTTTATTGTTTTTGCTTAGAATGCACTTTTTATTTTTAAAATTTTTATAAAATTTTTATTCATAAGTTTTTATAAACAAAAAATTGTAAACAATAAAATACTATAAATAATTTAGTAATAAATTTGTAAGTTGAAATTTGAATCTTTTGTCCTAAAAAAATAATAAAAATTAAGTTATGAGGAAATGAAATTTTGTACTAAAAAATAATAAGAATTAAAAATAAATTAATAAATTATGATTTGATAAAAATTATTTTAGTAAGCAAAAATTGTAATAAAGAAATTTTAATTTTGTAATCTGTTTATTGAACAAATTTAATTAGTAGAACCATAAGGCAATAAACTAGATCAATAAATCAGATCAATTAATTGTAAAATCAATATTGTAATTTTGTTTAATAAACAGAAATTTTTCATATAAATAGAACCAACATTTCTTTTGTAAGTTAAGTCTTATTTTGTCAATAAAATTGGAAGGTCTATTCCTTCTTTAAAATAAAAAAATTAAATCTTTTATTTAATCAAAGAATTAAATAAATTTAACTCTTGCCCGAGCAGGGACCTTGCAAGTTGTTAACAGAGTAACCGGTTTTTTTTTTTAGTGAGTGAAAGGTGTCGTTTCTTATACCGTGAACAAGCCTTAATCTTCGAAACCTAGAGTGAGGCTGCTCTAGGCACGGTAGAAAGAAAGTGACGGTTTTTCTCACTACAAAAAAACCTAAAGGGGATCTTTAACAGCGACGTTTCCGGTCTGGTCAACCCAAGTTGGAGAAGGATAAGGAAAAAGGCCCCCCAGTAGTTTCAGTACAAAAAGGAGCTCCCTGTTATAAAAGCATCGGAAGCAGCCACTTATCCTGTTGATCAGAAAGAGCAAAGCAAGGCCAGTTTTCCAAAATATGAAGTTCATAGATTGGAAAATAATTTTCATGTAAGTCAAACAATTTTAATTATGTTAAAATCTGAACTAGAAAATTCAGATACAGAAGATTTTACCTCTCATTACATTGAGTTAATGAAGAGGATTAAATCCAATAATATCAAAAATAAATTTGAAAAAAGAAATCTAAAAATTAAAATAAAAAAAACTAATTTTAAAATTATTAAAAATACTGGCCAGTAAAATAAAGATAAAAAAGAAATAAATAAAAAATAAAAAAATATATTAATAAAAAAAAAAAATTATATCAAGCTAGAATTTGGAAATTTCGTCAATAAGTATCCTCATCAGTAAGGAGAAAAGAAAATCTAATATCTACTTGATATACAAAAATTATATAATTTAGGCCATATATAAAAAAAATATATAATTTTGGCTATATAAGAAAATTTTTAAAGTAATTTAGGCCATATAAAAAAAAAAAAAAAAAAAAAATATAATATATAATTTTGGTCATATAAAAAAAAAAAAAAATACTTAAAATAATTTGGCCATATAGAAATATTAAATGATCGATCAATAATAAAAAAAAATATATTAACTATATATCGAATTCGAAATTTTTTTAATTACTTTTCCTATACAAAATTTTTATATATTATATAAAATTGCTTATTTTCTCATACAAAAATTTTTTTTTATAATATTAGATTTAAGTAAATTTATTATTTAATTTTATAACTTTTTAGAAGGTAAGAAAAACTGAAAGAAACTGATAAAAAAGAAAACAAATGGTTTGTTAGAAAATAATAATGAACAAATAATTATAAATAAAATTCATAATGATAGGATAAATCAGATAACCAATATTACTAATTTCCCCTTTTTCATTTATATTTATATTTTTATTCATATCGTTAACGATTTCAAATTTCATTTTCTTAATATTTTTTGTCTCAGACAGAGAGGTGCATTGCCACGTATGAAGTTGATCAGACTTCTGTGTCAATGTACTGCTGTTGTTATTATTGTCTGGTTTCTGTTTTAAGTTTTGTTTGCTTCTCGTAATTACGTTAATTTTATTACTAGGAATCATTTGTTTTAATATTTCTGAATCAATCTGTATTCGGGATAGTGCGTCGGCATTTGTGTTAACTTTTCCTTGTTTATATATTATTTTAAAATTGTAATCTGCTAATTCCAGTCTAATTCTCGTCATTTTGAATGAAGGATTGTTGTGAGAAAACAGACTGACTATAGGTCTGTGATCTGTAACTTCTGTGAACGTTGTGCCGTATACATAGGGTCTGAAGTATATTATTGCCCAGTGTATACTTAATAATTCTTTCTCTATTATCGGCTTGTTTAACTCATGTTTGTTCAAAGATCTGCTAGCGTAAGCGATTGGTCGGTCGCTACTTATTTTTCCTTGTGACAAAACAGCGCCTAAAGCAAAGTTGGATGCGTCAGTTGTTATTATGAATTCTTCATCAAAATTTGGAAATTTTAATATTGGTGGATGAATCAGTTTTTCTTTCAAAGTTATGAATGCTTTTTCACATTCTGGAGTTCATTTAAAAATTGTGTTCTTTCTAGATAAGTTGTTTAATGGTTTTGCTATATCGGCAAAATCTTGTATAAATCTGCGGTAGGAATTGCAGAAAGCTACAAATCTTCTGGTGTCGTCGGCGTTTGTAGATGTTGGGTATTTGTTTATTATATCATATTTGGAAGGGTCAGGTTTTATTCCTTGTTGTGTAATTAAATGTCCTAGGTACGTGACCTCTGTCTGTAAAAATGTACATTTAGCTGGAATTAACTTTAAATTGGATTCTCTCAATATTGTAAAAACGTTTATTAAATTTGTGTTGTGATGTTTTAAACTACATCCGTGTACTATTATGTCGTCAACGTAAATAAATGCGCCTGAATCTAGTCCGGATAATGCTATTGGTAGCATTCTTTGGAAACTGTTTGATGAGATTTTTAAACCAAAAGGTAATCTTGTGAATTGATAGTGACCTTTGTTGGTCGAGAAAGCTGTTCATTTAACTGTTCATTTAACTTAATTTGATGAAAAGAATTACTGAGATCTAAAGTTGAGAAGTATTTCGCCCTTCCTAGGTTGTCCAAAATATCGTCTAAGCGAGTTAGTGGAAATTTATCGTCTGTTATTTTTTTGTTCAATTGTCTGTAATCCATTACCAGTCCCCATTTCTTTTCGTCGTTTGAAGATTTCTTTGGAACAATTAATAACGGAGAATTGTATGGGCTGATTGATGGTTCTACAAGTTTATCTATGATCAATTCTTTTACTTTGTTGTTTATTTCATTTATTTGAGTTTGTGGAAGCCTGTAATTTTTGATATAAACTGGGGTTTTATCTTGAAGATCTATGTGTTGTTCGTAAAAGTTGTTATATGAGAGTTTGTCATCTTTTAGATGGAAAATGTCTGAAAAGTTTTTGCAAATATTGATAACTGAATTCTTGGCTTCATTATCTAGATTTTTTATATTTAATTCGTTCAGCAATTTTGTTTCTCTGTGAGTTTTGTTTTGTTTTAGATTGAAGATCGTGTAGTTTTTGAGTAGTTCGATTTGTGGTTTAAAGTTAGATATTGTTATTTTGTGATTTGATGTGTTTAAGATTTTCAGGTGTGCTACACCTTTTGCTGGTACTATTGTGTTTGCAATAAATATGTTGTTTCCTAATTGTTGATTTAGTATTACACTGTCTTCAGTGATATCGATTTTTATTGGATGTATCATCTCAATTCTTGCGGGTATGAAATTATGATGGTTTGGGATGTGAGTTTCTATTGGTAAAGTTGATTCTTCATTGTCTATTTTTAAAGTGATTGTAAATGTTTCGAAATCTATTAAGCTGTAGTATCGGTGGAGAAAATCTGTACCTAATATACCATTAGTCGGTATAGGAAAATCTGAGTTGATTACATGCAAATTTTGTTTTAAATCAAAGTTCGTTTCCGCCAGTTATTTTGCATTTATTATTTGAGTTTATTAAGTCCTGATCATTTCTAATTTTTTCTTTAATTATTGAAATTTCTGCGCCAGTATCTAGTAAGAAAGTTAAGGGTCTATTGGTGAGATTTGTTTGTAAGGTTATGTAATTTATTTTCTTATTGTTTATGTAATATATTTTTAGTTCATTTATAAATTGGTTTCCTCGGCACGGTGTTAAACTTCGAGGTTGTCGTCGATTCCCTGTTCTGTGGTTATATGGTTTATATGTCTGTTGTTTCTATTTTGGTTTCTATTTCTATTAAAATTTATTCTGTTAGGATTATTTGTATTGTTATGTCTGTTATTATTATTGTTGTTTCTTTCGAAATTGTTGTTATTGTAATTGTTTCTGTTGAAGTTGTTAATTCTATTAGAGTTGTTATTGTTGTTTCTGTTGAAGTTGTTATTTGTATTAAAGTTGTTGTTGTTGTTGTTTCTGTTGAAGTTATTTCTATTTAAGTTACCGTTATAATTAATTCTGTTAAAGTTATTTCTGTATGGGTAAATCGTTCTACAGTTGATGCTTTTAATTCAATAAATGTATGATAATGATTAATCTTTCATATAAAATTAAAAATTGTGAATTAAAAAATTCTTTACCTTGATCAGAGTGAATATTTTTTGGTACAACTTTAGCTCGATTAATAATTGATATTAAAGCATTTAAAACATTTTGAAAATTTTTTGTTTTTACAGGTTCAGCGTATTTGGAAAATGTATCAATTACCGTAAACAAATATTTATATCCGTTATTGAATTTTGCACAAGATATCATTCGGACTAAATCGATTTGCCATGTGTCATTTAAACCTTTTTGTTTAAATTTTCTTCTATGAAATTTACGTCTTGCTTGTCTATGAATTTCAGTTACTATTTGGGATCTTGACATTTTATTTAAATTAAAGAACTATACCAACTAATTTAATTTTTATTTGCATTTTTAAAAAAAATGTTAAAGGTTTGACATAATAATTATTATACATAAAATAATAGACCAAGACATTATTTAAACTAACCGTCTGATTGAGTATAATTTACTTTTATACTCTTCTACATGAGTACTCAAGCTTCTTTTTCAATTTTAATTCATTTCCATTCTGACTTTTATTCAATAACATCCTGAAATGCTTGCCGATTTAACAGGATTTTGGTTTAAAGAAACTGATAGAGTAAATACACAAAGTTAAATTCAATATGATAAAACTACATCCACTATGAATGATGGGGAATTAACAGAAACTAAAGAATTTTCACCACCGCTCCCATTAGCTGAGTTGGAAGGGGAAGATGTAGAGGAGAACGAAGACGAAGACGAAGTTTGCCCAAGTTTTGGAGATAAATAACAAGCAAGGAAAACCTAACTAAATTGGTTAATTGCTTTTGGTACCTATTTATAATCAACATACAAATAAAATAAAAATTTGTTTAGATTATATGTTCATCTCTTATGTAAATTTTTAGGTGCATTGCATCTAATATGAAAAGTATAAACCTGAAATCAAAGAAGTGCTTTTAAATTTACTAGTTAGATGTATTATAATCTTGAAAAGAAAAATGGTACAGAAGATATAAGTTAATAAAATTTATCTTTCGACATATTTATACCTACATTTTGATTAATAACCAAGTCCCCCGGAAGTAGGTCAAGCCGGAAGTAGGTCAAGTTATGTTAAAAGTAGGTGAATAATCGTGAAAAGAAAAATGGTACAGAAGATATAAGTTAATAAAATGTATCTTTCATAATATTAATGAAAAGGCATGTTCTTTCATATCTATTTTATGTTATGTCACCTGTAGATTGTAACTTTAACCCTAGAACAGTAAGCTTATTTTTATTCTCTTATTGCTAAGAATACGTCGAATCGACGAATATGTGTATCAAGGCATTATTATGTCTAGAAAAAATAGAAGAGCCTCATTTTTTTATATTTCTTAAATAACCAAAATAATATAAAAAAACTTAAAAACAGAAATCATAACTTAAATCTCTAAAATTCAACGACAATTGCTACGTGAACATTTTATTATTTGATGTTCTCCGCATATGTGTTTATTACATGTTGTACATTGAGTTTTTGTCATTCGTCTTTTTTTATAATTACAGATGTTGCAGATCTTTCTTGTTTTAATTTGATATTCATCCTTTGCAGTGCGTATATATAACGTTGCTTTATTTTATTAATGGTTCTTTTTATTCCTGTGTGACCTCCTTGTTGAGTGTCATGATATTCTTTTATTATTTTATGCATTGATTCATTTTCTGTGATAATTTTTGGTGGGGTATATATTAAAATTTTTATTTTATTTAATTTCATTTTATTCATTATCTCGTTGTACAACGTTTTAAATTTATTCATTTCTATATTTTTAAATATTATATCATCATCTAGCGCTAGTTTATTTATTCTTTTTTTTTTCAAAAATAGGATAAGTTTCTCCAAGATCCGACCTAAGTCCTGATATGGATTATCGCTTACCTTTACCGGTATAGTAATTTCCCCTTTTTCATTTATATTTATATTTTTATTCATATCGTTAACGATTTCAAATTTCATTTTCTTAATATTTTTTGTCTCAGACAGAGAGGTGCATTGCCACGTATGAAGTTGATCAGACTTCTGTGTCAATGTACTGCTGTTGTTATTAATGTCTGGTTTCTGTTTTAAGTTTTGTTTGCTTAATTTTACGTTAACGTTAATTTTATTACTAGGAATCATTTGTTTTAATATGTCTGAATCAATCTGTATTCGGGATAGTGCGTCGGCATTTGTGTTAACTTTTCCTTGTTTATATATTATTTTAAAATTGTAATCTGCTAATTCCAGTCTAATTCTCGTCATTTTGAATGAAGGATTGTTGTGAGAAAACAGACTGACTATAGGTCTGTGATCTGTAACTTCTGTAAACGTTGTGCCGTATACATAGGGTCTGAAGTATATTATTGCCCAGTGTATACTTAATAATTCTTTCTCTATTATCGGCTTGTTTAACTCATGTTTGTTCAAAGATCTGCTAGCGTAAGCGATTGGTCGGTCGCTACCTATTTTTCCTTGTGACAAAACAGCGCCTAAAGCAAAGTTGGATGCGTCAGTTGTTATTATGAATTCTTCATCAAAATTTGGAAATTTTAATATTGGTGGATGAATCAGTTTTTCTTTCAAAGTTATGAATGCTTTTTCACATTCTGGAGTTCATTTAAAAATTGTGTTCTTTCTAGATAAGTTGTTTAATGGTTTTGCTATATCGGCAAAATCTTGTATAAATCTGCGGTAGGAATTGCAGAAAGCTACAAATCTTCTGGTGTCGTCGGCGTTTGTAGATGTTGGGTATTTGTTTATTATATCATATTTGGAAGGGTCAGGTTTTATTCCTTGTAGTGTAATTAAATGTCCTAGGTACGTGACCTCTGTCTGTAAAAATGTACATTTAGCTGGATTTAACTTTAAATTGGATTCTCTCAATCTTGTAAAAACGTTTATTAAATTTGTGTTGTGATGTTTTAAACTACATCCGTGTACTATTATGTCGTCAACGTAAATAAATGCGCCTGAATCTAGTCCGGATAATGCTATTGATAGCATTCTTTGGAAACTGTTTGATGAGATTTTTTAACCAAAAGGTAATCTTGTGAATTGATAGTGACCTTTGTTGGTCGAGAAAGCTGTTCATTTAACTGTTCATTTAACTTAATTTGATGAAAAGAATTACTGAGATCTAAAGTTGAGAAGTATTTCGCCCTTCCTAGATTGTCCAAAATATCGTCTAAGCGAGTTAGTGGAAATTTATCGTCTGTTATTTTTTTGTTCAATTGTCTGTAATCCATTACCAGTCCCCATTTCTTTTCGTCGTTTGAAGATTTCTTTGGAACAATTAATAACGGAGAATTGTATGGGCTGATTGATGGTTCTACAAGTTTATCTCTGATCAATTCTTTTACTTTGTTGTTTATTTCATTTATTTGAGTTTGTGGAAGCCTGTAATTTTTGATATAAACTGGGGTTTTATCTTGAAGATCTATGTGTTGTTCGTAAAAGTTGTTATATGAGAGTTTGTCATCTTTTAGATGGAAAATGTCTGAAAAGTTTTTGCAAATATTGATAACTGAATTCTTGGCTTCATTATCTAGATTTTTTATATTTAATTCGTTCAGCAATTTTGTTTCTCTGTGAGTTTTGTTTTGTTTTAGATTGAAGATCGTGTAGTTTTTGAGTAGTTCGATTTGTGGTTTAAAGTTAGATATTGTTATTTTGTGATTTGATGTGTTTAAGATTTTCACGTGTGCTACACCTTTTGCTGGTACTATTGTGTTTGCAATAAATATGTTGTTTCCTAATTGTTGATTTAGTATTACACTGTCTTCAGTGATATCGATTTTTATTGGATGTATCATCTCAATTCTTGCGGGTATGAAATTATGATGGTTTGGGATGTGAGTTTCTATTGGTAAAGTTGATTCTTCATTGTCTATTTTTAAAGTGATTGTAAATGTTTCGAAATCTATTAAGCTGTAGTATCGGTGGAGAAAATCTGTACCTAATATACCATTAGTCGGTATAGGAAAATCTGAGTTGATTACTTGCAAATTTTGTTTTAAATCAAAGTTCTGTATTTTTAAAGTTGTCTGTACACTACCTAGTGATAATACGGCAAGTTCGTTTCCGCCAGTTATTTTGCATTTATTATTTGAGTTTATTAAGTCCTGATCATTTCTAATTTTTTCTTTAATTATTGAAATTTCTGCGCCAGTATCTAGTAAGAAAGTTAAGGGTCTATTGGTGAGATTTGTTTGTCAGGTTATGTAATTTATTTTCTTATTGTTTATGTAATATATTTTTAGTTCATTTATAAATTGGTTTCCTCGGCACGGTGTTAAACTTCGAGGTTGTCGTCGATTCCCTGTTCTGTGGTTATATGGTTTATATGTCTGTTGTTTCTATTTTGGTTTCTATTTCTATTAAAATTTATTCTGTTAGGATTATTTGTATTGTTATGTCTGTTATTATTATTGTTGTTTCTTTCGAAATTGTTGTTATTGTAATTGTTTCTGTTGAAGTTGTTAATTCTATTAGAGTTGTTATTGTTGTTTCTGTTGAAGTTGTTATTTGTATTAAAGTTGTTGTTGTTGTTGTTTCTGTTGAAGTTATTTCTATTTAAGTTACCGTTATAATTAATTCTGTTAAAGTTATTTCTGTATGGGTAAATCGTTCTACAGTTGATGCTTTTAATTCAATAAATGTATGATAATGATTAATCTTTCATATAAAATTAAAAATTGTGAATTAAAAAATTCTTTACCTTGATCAGAGTGAATATTTTTTGGTACAACTTTAGCTCGATTAATAATTGATATTAAAGCATTTAAAACATTTTGAAAATTTTTTGTTTTTACAGGTTCAGCGTATTTGGAAAATGTATCAATTACCGTAAACAAATATTTATATCCGTTATTGAATTTTGCACAAGATATCATTCGGACTAAATCGATTTGCCATGTGTCATTTAAACCTTTTTGTTTAAATTTTCTTCTATGAAATTTACGTCTTGCTTGTCTATGAATTTCAGTTACTATTTGGGATCTTGACATTTTATTTAAATTAAAGAACTATACCAACTAATTTAATTTTTATTTGCATTTTTAAAAAAAATGTTAAAGGTTTGACATAATAATTATTATACGTAAAATAATAGACCAAGACATTATTTAAACCAACCGTCTGATTGAGTATAATTTACTTTTATACTCTTCTGCATGAGTACTCAAGCTTCTTTTTCAATTTTAATTCATTTCCATTCTGACTTTTATTCAATAACATCCTGAAATGCTTGCCGATTTAACAGGATTTTGGTTTAAAGAAACTGATAGAGTAAATACACAAAGTTAAATTCAATATGATAAAACTACATCCACTATGAATGATGGGGAATTAACAGAAACTAAAGAATTTTCACCACCGCTCCCATTAGCTGAGTTGGAAGGGGAAGATGTAGAGGAGAACGAAGACGAAGACGAAGTTTGCCCAAGTTTTGGAGATAAATAACAAGCAAGGAAAACCTAACTAAATTGGTTAATTGCTTTTGGTACCTATTTATAATCAACATACAAATAAAATAAAAATTTGTTTAGATTATATGTTCATCTCTTATGTAAATTTTTAGGTGCATTGCATCTAATATGAAAAGTATAAACCTGAAATCAAAGAAGTGCTTTTAAATTTACTAGTTAGATGTATTATAATCTTGAAAAGAAAAATGGTACAGAAGATATAAGTTAATAAAATTTATCTTTCGACATATTTATACCTACATTTTGATTAATAACCAAGTCCCCCGGAAGTAGGTCAAGCCGGAAGTAGGTCAAGTTATGTTAAAAGTAGGTGAATAATCGTGAAAAGAAAAATGGTACAGAAGATATAAGTTAATAAAATGTATCTTTCATAATATTAATGAAAAGGCATGTTCTTTCATATCTATTTTATGTTATGTCACCTGTAGATTGTAACTTTAACCCTAGAACAGTAAGCTTATTTTTATTCTCTTATTGCTAAGAATACGTCGAATCGACGAATATGTGTATCAAGGCATTATTATGTCTAGAAAAAATAGAAGAGCCTCATTTTTTTATATTTCTTAAATAACCAAAATAATATAAAAAAACTTAAAAACAGAAATCATAACTTAAATCTCTAAAATTCAACGACAATTGCTACGTGAACATTTTATTATTTGATGTTCTCCGCATATGTGTTTATTACATGTTGTACATTGAGTTTTTGTCATTCGTCTTTTTTTATAATTACAGATGTTGCAGATCTTTCTTGTTTTAATTTGATATTCATCCTTTGCAGTGCGTATATATAACGTTGCTTTATTTTATTAATGGTTTTTTTTATTCCTGTGTGACCTCCTTGTTGAGTGTCATGATATTCTTTTATTATTTTATGCATTGATTCATTTTCTGTGATAATTTTTGGTGGGGTATATATTAAAATTTTTATTTTATTTAATTTCATTTTATTCATTATCTCGTTGTACAACGTTTTAAATTTATTCATTTCTATATTTTTAAATATTATATCATCATCTAGCGCTAGTTTATTTATTCTTTTTTTTTTCAAAAATAGGATAAGTTTCTCCAAGATCCGACCTAAGTCCTGATATGGATTATCGCTTACCTTTACCGGTATAGTAATTTCCCCTTTTTCATTTATATTTATATTTTTATTCATATCGTTAACGATTTCAAATTTCATTTTCTTAATATTTTTTGTCTCAGACAGAGAGGTGCATTGCCACGTATGAAGTTGATCAGACTTCTGTGTCAATGTACTGCTGTTGTTATTAATGTCTGGTTTCTGTTTTAAGTTTTGTTTGCTTAATTTTACGTTAACGTTAATTTTATTACTAGGAATCATTTGTTTTAATATGTCTGAATCAATCTGTATTCGGGATAGTGCGTCGGCATTTGTGTTAACTTTTCCTTGTTTATATATTATTTTAAAATTGTAATCTGCTAATTCCAGTCTAATTCTCGTCATTTTGAATGAAGGATTGTTGTGAGAAAACAGACTGACTATAGGTCTGTGATCTGTAACTTCTGTAAACGTTGTGCCGTATACATAGGGTCTGAAGTATATTATTGCCCAGTGTATACTTAATAATTCTTTCTCTATTATCGGCTTGTTTAACTCATGTTTGTTCAAAGATCTGCTAGCGTAAGCGATTGGTCGGTCGCTACCTATTTTTCCTTGTGACAAAACAGCGCCTAAAGCAAAGTTGGATGCGTCAGTTGTTATTATGAATTCTTCATCAAAATTTGGAAATTTTAATATTGGTGGATGAATCAGTTTTTCTTTCAAAGTTATGAATGCTTTTTCACATTCTGGAGTTCATTTAAAAATTGTGTTCTTTCTAGATAAGTTGTTTAATGGTTTTGCTATATCGGCAAAATCTTGTATAAATCTGCGGTAGGAATTGCAGAAAGCTACAAATCTTCTGGTGTCGTCGGCGTTTGTAGATGTTGGGTATTTGTTTATTATATCATATTTGGAAGGGTCAGGTTTTATTCCTTGTTGTGTAATTAAATGTCCTAGGTACGTGACCTCTGTCTGTAAAAATGTACATTTAGCTGGATTTAACTTTAAATTGGATTCTCTCAATCTTGTAAAAACGTTTATTAAATTTGTGTTGTGATGTTTTAAACTACATCCGTGTACTATTATGTCGTCAACGTAAATAAATGCGCCTGAATCTAGTCCGGATAATGCTATTGATAGCATTCTTTGGAAACTGTTTGATGAGATTTTTAAACCAAAAGGTAATCTTGTGAATTGATAGTGACCTTTGTTGGTCGAGAAAGCTGTTCATTTAACTGTTCATTTAACTTAATTTGATGAAAAGAATTACTGAGATCTAAAGTTGAGAAGTATTTCGCCCTTCCTAGATTGTCCAAAATATCGTCTAAGCGAGTTAGTGGAAATTTATCGTCTGTTATTTTTTTGTTCAATTGTCTGTAATCCATTACCAGTCCCCATTTCTTTTCGTCGTTTGAAGATTTCTTTGGAACAATTAATAACGGAGAATTGTATGGGCTGATTGATGGTTCTACAAGTTTATCTCTGATCAATTCTTTTACTTTGTTGTTTATTTCATTTATTTGAGTTTGTGGAAGCCTGTAATTTTTGATATAAACTGGGGTTTTATCTTGAAGATCTATGTGTTGTTCGTAAAAGTTGTTATATGAGAGTTTGTCATCTTTTAGATGGAAAATGTCTGAAAAGTTTTTGCAAATATTGATAACTGAATTCTTGGCTTCATTATCTAGATTTTTTATATTTAATTCGTTCAGCAATTTTGTTTCTCTGTGAGTTTTGTTTTGTTTTAGATTGAAGATCGTGTAGTTTTTGAGTAGTTCGATTTGTGGTTTAAAGTTAGATATTGTTATTTTGTGATTTGATGTGTTTAAGATTTTCACGTGTGCTACACCTTTTGCTGGTACTATTGTGTTTGCAATAAATATGTTGTTTCCTAATTGTTGATTTAGTATTACACTGTCTTCAGTGATATCGATTTTTATTGGATGTATCATCTCAATTCTTGCGGGTATGAAATTATGATGGTTTGGGATGTGAGTTTCTATTGGTAAAGTTGATTCTTCATTGTCTATTTTTAAAGTGATTGTAAATGTTTCGAAATCTATTAAGCTGTAGTATCGGTGTAGAAAATCTGTACCTAATATACCATTAGTCAGTATAGGAAAATCTGAGTTGACTACATGCAAATTTTGTTTTAAATCAAAGTTCTGTATTTTTAAAGTTGTCTGTACACTACCTAGTGATAATACGGCAAGTACGTTTACGCCAGTTATTTTGCATTTATTATTTGAGTTTATTAAGTCCTGATCATTTATAATTTTTTCTTTAATTATTGAAATTTATTGAAAATTCTAGTAAGAAAGTTAAGGGTCTATTGGTGAGATTTTTTTGTAAGGTTATGTAATTTATTTTCTTATTGTTTATGTAATATATTTTTAGTTCATTTATAAATTGGTTTCCTCGGCACGGTGTTAAACTTCGAGGTTGTCGTCGATTCCCTGTTCTGTGGTTATATGTTTTATATGTCTGTTGTTTCTATTTTGGTTTCTATTTCTATTAAAATTTATTCTGTTAGGATTATTTGTATTGTTATGTCTGTTATTATTATTGTTGTTTCTTTCGAAATTGTTGTTATTGTAATTGTTTCTGTTGAAGTTGTTAATTCTATTAGAGTTGTTATTGTTGTTTCTGTTGAAGTTGTTATTTGTATTAAAGTTGTTGTTGTTGTTGTTTCTGTTGAAGTTATTTCTATTTAAGTTACCGTTATAATTAATTCTGTTAAAGTTATTTCTGTATGGGTAAATCGTTCTACAGTTGATGCTTTTAATTCAATAAATGTATGATAATGATTAATCTTTCATATAAAATTAAAAATTGTGAATTAAAAAATTCTTTACCTTGATCAGAGTGAATATTTTTTGGTACAACTTTAGCTCGATTAATAATTGATATTAAAGCATTTAAAACATTTTGAAAATTTTTTGTTTTTACAGGTTCAGCGTATTTGGAAAATGTATCAATTACCGTAAACAAATATTTATATCCGTTATTGAATTTTGCACAAGATATCATTCGGACTAAATCGATTTGCCATGTTTTAATTTGATATTCATCCTTTGCAGTGCGTAGGATGCAGTACCTACTTGTGCGTAGTTCAATTCCTGTGTGTGAACTCAGGAAACTTACACATTAAATATAAGTACATTACTAAAAAATTGAGACATACACAAAAAGTAGAAAGAAGAACGACTAAAATTCTAAGAACTACGCGCAACAAATTTCCGATGTTCGTCGAAACAAGGAATACTTACTGTTCTAGGGTTAAAGAAAACGTTTTTTATTTTCCCTGGGTATCTGAAACTTAAAAATAATAACAGTTTTGTTTTTATCAATTTTTATTTAATTTGTATTTATCATTTTTGTTTTTTTTTTTTTCATAACTAGAATTAAAATTTTATTTAGTTACTTTTTTCGTTTACTGATTATCAGCAAGTTAAATTTTCTTCTAAGAGTAAATTCCCCTTTTCATTTTTATACAAATAAATTATGGAGGTTTTAATACCCTCCTCTAATTCTATAGTACAAATTTCCTCGTATTTACGAGGAATAAAAATTATAAAATTTTTGGTTTCGAAAACCCATTTTTCGCCGTATATAGTATTTATTTTTTTAACATTTTTATACCCGTATGACTATATAGTCATTATACCCGTATGACTATATAGTCAAAGGGTATAATAAATTTGCCATTACGTTTGTGACGCAGAGAAGGAGGGGGGGGGGGGGGTAGATGTAGACTCAAGTGTATGGATCGGATCAGAATCGAAAAATAAATCGATTTAGCTATGTTGTCCGTCTGTCCGTCCGTCCGCACGATAACTCAAAAACTAAAGGAGCTAGAATCTTGAAATTTTCGCAAATTCATTTTTTTGCAACAGCCGTCATCGCTATTTAAATCCAGCCATTTTGGTCCATGGTTTCGGGTAGCTGCCATACAACTTCTTTTTTTATATGAGTATTTCTCTGTACCTATTACAGCTGCTTGTCTGAAATTTTGCCAAAAGTAGTTTAGTGTAATGACCAAAGTTTCTGCAAAATTTGGTTGGTCTCCTGCAGTGGGTTCGTGTAGCTGTCATACAACTTCCTACTTTATATAAGCATTACTCTCCACCTAATGAAGCTGGGTGTCTGAAATTTTGCCAAAAATAGTTTAGTGTATTGGCCAAGGTTACAGCAAAATTTGGTTGGTCTATTGCAGAGGGTTCGAGTAGCTGCCATACAACTCCTTCTTTTATATGAGTACTCCACTAAACTTAATAAAGTATGTTTAAAATTTTGCCAAAAGTAATTAACCGGATGATATATTGTATATGTTACGGTCATACGGGTATCCCAGAGTTGATACAGTCTACTCTACTATACTCTTCCTCGTTTAATATATAGAGTCTATTCGATTCCATTTTTTCAATTTTTAAAAATGATTTTTTAAAATAAGTATTTTTTTCAGCCTTTTCATTAAAGGCCAATAAAAAACTGCGTTTCCTTGGCTGTTGTTGTTGTGGATGTTGTTGTTGTTGTGAATGTTGTTGTTGTTGTGGATGTTGTTATGGTTGTGGATGTTGTTGTTGTTGTTGTTGTGGATGTTGTTGTTGTTGTTGTTGTGAATGTTGTGGATGTTGTTATTGTTGTTGATGTTGGAGACGATGCCGTTGTTGTTGTTCTTCTTGGTTTTCTTCAGCTTCACTATTATTTTTTGTCTTCCTCCATTTTGCGGGGAGACGGACAGATGCAGCGACATTATCGTTGTTGCTCATGTAAAGGTTTAGAAATTCTTGTGCCATGTTGTTTGATTTAAATTTTAAATTTAAATGTAACTCTTGTACAAAAATTTCAATGTATTTATACTAATTTACAACGTACAGAAGAATAGAAGTTAGAAACAGGATTGCATGTTTTTAGTACTACAATTTATTGAAATGACATAGACAATCAAATACAATGTTGCAAAATACTAATTCAAATTCCTTTATTTTGTAGGCTATAATTTTTTTTATTTGCTCAGTTTAGAATTTAATTTTACTTAGGAGAAATATAATTGACTAAAGTGCATTGCGATTACATTGTTGTAGAATTTTTTATTTCTTTTGATTAATTTTCTATTTCTATTTCTATTTTAAGAATAACGTAAAATACTTTGTTGAAATATCTTTTGCATACAGCTATGCTTTACAAATTTCTATCGTTCATTTAAGACAAGATTATAGGAATAAAAATAAAATATAACTGATTAAATTCTGAATACATTGTCGTAGAGTGTTTTTCGGGTTTTTAGAAAGAGAAAGTTTTAGAATGTTTCGGGTTTAGAAAAGAATAATTTAAATGTATCAGTATCTGATTTAATTTTAAAACGGAAACAATGTCTAAAAGAGTTATTCTATAAAAATTTTTTAACTCATAAGAAAATGTAACGCGCTATAGAATTGAAAGCGACCTTACAGAAATCGTTAAGAGATTTAACTTACGTGGACGTAAAATTAAATTTACTATAAGACCGGTACCAGATAATGTTGAACCCACCAGCTGGATCAAAGATGCGGTATATCACATTTTAAAACATATAACTAGTGATATAAATTCTACAAATAAAATAGGATTGACTTTCTGCGGAGAAAGTTTTAAGGAACGTGGCCCTGCATTCATAAATTTCTAAACAGCCAGCGAACTAAAATTTCTGGATGTTTGGGATATTATATCTAAAGAATTTCAAAGCAATTCCGAAGGTAAATTATAAACATGTTTTTCCTTTTTTCGTTTTATTATTATTAATAATATTTTCATATTCTATTTATAGGATTAAGTACATATACCTTCTGCATTATCGCTACACAGGTTAAACTACCAGCTGCATTAGGTAGATCCACATCGAAATATATAAACAAAAAAATATATATACTGAAGAATGCCTACGAAAATCATCAATCATCCGCTTAAAAAATAAAGACAACCTATGTCTTCCGCGTGCACTAGTGGTTGCTATAGCTAAAGTTGAAAACTTAGCTGAATATAGAAAAATATTAAATGATACAGAAAAGCTTCACACTTTATCGGCAATATATTTAGTAAATAATTCTGGAGTTTCAATTCCACCTGAAAATTGTGGAATACAAGAGTTGCAGAAATTTCAAAGTTTTTTAAATAAACATAAAACTTTTATGTACAAATATGGAGAAGCAAGAAGAAGAGAAGTAATTTTTTAAAGGAAATAATGATGGGAAAAACATTAACTTACTTTATCACGAAAATCATTACAATGTTATTACTTCTCTTACAGCTTTCTTTTATTGTAGCTATTATTGTGAAGATTGCCATATTCCGTATTATGTCAAATATGAACATCACCTCAGTGCCCTAAAAATATGAAAATATTTTATGCAAAGAATGCAATCGCACATTTCGAGGTCAAACATGTTTAGACAATCACAAGGCATCAACATCAACAAAATTAAGTATGTGTGAGGAAATACAAAAATGCAAAAGCTGTTTCAAAGTACATAAATCAAAAAGAAGTCATAAATGTGGAGAATTTTATTTTTACATTTGTAACGAACATGTCATGCAAGATGATCATTGCTTTATTCAAAAAGTCAAAAACCTTTCAGAAAATTATAAAAAGGACTTTATTTACATATTTTATGACTTAGAAACTAGACAAGAGTCAAAAACAAAGCAACACACCCCAAATTTATGTACTTTACAACGAAAATGTGATAATTGTATTGATGAAATAACTTTATATTATTGTAGAAAATGTGGGTTAAGAGAAAGGTACTTTGAAAAAGAAAATGTAATATCAAAATTCATGGAACATATAATAAAATTAAGAACTCAATATAAAACGGTTATTGTGATTGCTCATAATGGACAAGCGTTTGATCATCAGTTTGTTTTAAATTATATTATTACTAAAACTGTTCTTCAACCAAAATTAATTTTGTGAGGAACAAAAATCATTCTTATGTTACTGGATAATATAAAATTCATAGACTCGCTTAATTATTTTCCAATGGCACTTAGTAAGTTACCGAAAGCTTTTAATTTACCCACCAAATTTAAAAAAGGATACTTTCCTCATCTATTTAATAAACTTGAAAATCAAAACTATATTGGAACTTTGCCTTCAATAAAATATTATGTACCTGACACAAAAAAGGAGGATGAAAAGATTGAATTTTTACAGTGGTATGAACAAAACAAAAGCTCTAATTTCAACATGCAGAAAGAATTGATAGAATATTGCATTAAAGATGTAAAAATTTTAACAGAAGCTTGTTTGGCTTTTAGAAAAATGTTCTTACAGGAGTGCAATGTTGAACCATTTTTAGAAGCTACAACAATAGCTTCAGCATGCAACTTAGTATATAGAAGAAATTTTCTTATTTCAAACACAATTGGCATCATTCCGAAAAAAGGTTATAGATTAGTTGATAATCAATCAAAAATAGTTATGCAATGGCTTATTTGGGAAGAAGATTCTCGTAAAATTAAACTACAATGTGGAATTAACGGCAGAGAAAATATAATTGCTGGTGTTAAAGTTGACGGGTATTGTGAGGATATTAAAGAGATATATGAATTTTATGGGTGCTATTACCACGGACATCCTAAATGTCTAACTACTAAAAGGGATACACCTTTGCACAAAGATTCTAGCGACACATTAAATCGGAGGTATGAAAAAACACTATCAAAATCTGAACACGTAAAATTTCTTGGATACAATGTTGTTGAGATGTGGGAATGTGAATTTCGCGAGGAACTGAACAAAAACATAAACATAAAATACTTGCAAAATCATCAACTATTGAACACAGCTCCATTAAATCCTAGAGATGCATTTTACGGGGGTTGGACTGGAAATTTTTACTAGGAGAAAAAATTAAATATATAGATATATGCACTCTATATCCATATGTCTGCAAACGAGGAAAATTTCCTATTAAGCATCCAACAGTTTACATAGGAGAAAATACTTCTAAATTAAATATATCAACCATTGATGCAATAGTCAAGTGTAAAATGTTACCCCCACCACTTCTTTTACACCCTGTTCTTCCACTAAAGCAAAATAATAAATTAATGTTTTCACTTTGTAGAAGTTGTTATCATACTGACACAGAAAGATTAATAATAGAACTTGGGTGATTGATGAAGTCGTAAAAGGTATTGAAAAAGGTTCCAAACTTATAAACACTTACGAAGTTTGGGAATACAAAACAGTAAAATATGATAAAATTAATTCAATTAACGGCCTATTTACATCAATAATGAATAATTTATAAAAATTAAACAAGAAGCTTCTGGTTGGCCTAATATCTGCCAAACTGAAAAAGAAACAGAAAATTATATAGAAAACTTTTTAAACATAGAGGAAATTACGTTATATTATGAAAAAATTCTTAACAACCCTGGATTAAGATCATTTGCGAAATTAATTTTGAACTCCTTTTGGGGTAAATTTGGGCAGCGAGAAAACCAACAACAAACAATGATTGTTAATCAACCTTTCTAATTGTATGAGCTGTTAACAAATCCTTCTGTAGAAGTATGTTCCATATTACCAATAAATGAAGAAAACATAATAGTTAGCTGGCAATATAAAGATGAAGCAGCAAATTCTTTACCCGCCATAAATGTGTGCATAGCAGCATACACAACAACACAAGCATGACTTAAACTATATAGTTATTTAGAAGAGCTTAAAGATAGAGTATTGTATTATGACACGGATTCTGTCATATACATAAGCAAAGCAGGAGAAAAAGATCCAGCAGTAAGAGAATACATTGGTGATATGACTGATGAATTAGAATGTTATGGTGTTGATAGTTATATTACAAAATTTGTTAATGGTGGACCGAAAAATTATGCATATAAAATATATTGTACCAAAGCTAATACTGAAAAAAAGTAGTATGTGAAGTTAAAGGTATTTCACTAAACTATAATGCTGCAAAACAATTCAATTTTGAAAGTATTAAAGATGCTGTATTAAATGTTCAAGACACGACAGATATAGTCATAATTTCCGATAATATTAAAAGGACCAAAAATCATGAGGTGCTTACAACAACTGAAAATCAACGATATCAACCAAGATCAGAAAGCGCCGAATATTAGAAGATTACAGTTCTGTACCA
This sequence comes from Dolichopus griseipennis, assembly GCA_963082915.1. NCBI lineage: Eukaryota > Metazoa > Arthropoda > Insecta > Diptera > Dolichopodidae > Dolichopus > Dolichopus griseipennis. Next base: position 153,568,685 of record OY720441.1, on the reverse strand, counting down.
TATGGGTATAAGAGACAAAAGATATAATAAAATATGAGTTTGTATTTGTTTGTATATATATATATATTTAAAAAAAGAATACAATATTCAATAGTTAAACAATATCTTTTTTATTTATCCATGTATTATGATTGTTATCAAATCCAAGCCATTTTACGTATACTTTATTTCCTTGTTTTTTAATAATCTTCTGAACAAGGTAAGTATATAATGAAGTGACATCAGACCCATACGGGTATATATAGACCCAACTCACTAATTTCTACGTCAGCATTTTGTTTCATTGTCTCATAAACCACTGGTTTTAGAATAATAATTTTGTTAAATGTTGTTTTATTATTTTTTTTTTTATTTTATAAAATTTCCTTTTATTCCTTAAAGTAGTGCACCAAGATGTGTAGATAAAAATCCACCTCGATGTATAATAATTTTCCTTTTGCTATTTATAGATGTTTTACGGCAAATGTGTAATCTTAATTCCTTGTTATACTTTCGTAATATAGTTGTTGCTTTTTTATTCAGATTACAATTACCTTTTAAAATAATTAATTAATTAATTTAATATTAAAATACAAAAAGTTTTTATTACTTCGGCATCACAATGTTTTATTATTACTTTTTGAAATCTTGGTTTAGAACTTTTAAATAGATGCAATATGTGTCCATTGGTTTTCAAACGTTTCATATTCTCCCCCAAATTGTTCTAATTAATCTCTTGTACAAAAGCAGAAATTTTTTCCAAATATATCACTTCTTATCGAAATATATCATTAATGTCTTGAGTAAGATCTATTAATATATACCCGTATGGGTCTGATGTCACTTCATTATATACTATTTTAAATGCTCTTATTTGATTTGGATAAATCTGACGAGCTATAGGCAATATCTGTGATTTATCTCTTGGATTTTTAAAAAGTACTAGATATTTACAGTTAAGTGAAATATCCCTTGAATTTTACCTTGATGAAATATATTTTGAGTTACAAATATTACAGACGAATTCCTATGCTGTGATCCTCTAGTAAATAAATCACACACATACTTATCATGAGAACTTAACATAATATAATCGATTAAAATAGACAAAGATTTTGATTATCATTAAAATCTGGTATAGTTGTACTATATTTAACATCTTTCATATATTGTGGAACAGAATTTTTGTCTGGATTCACGAAGCAATTCTAATAATTTCTGATTGTATATTTTCTTTTTTATATTTAATTATATTATGAATAAAAGTTGTTTTACCACAACAGGGTGGCCCTGCCACCATCATAAAAGGGTATAACAACATAGTTGTATTAGTGAAAACTAATATTACTAACCTATATTTATATAAAAATTTTTTTTTAAAATTACTTTTTTTTTATTATTTGTATATTTTTTTTTTTAATTTCATATAAGTATATAAGTATATAATATATCATTCTATCTAATACAACACTTTGTTATTTCATGAACTACAAGATCAATCAGATTAGGCTAAGATCAATAAAAAACAAGAATTTGTAATATTAGTTTATAAGAAAGAGTAACACTGAAGTTTTGTAAATAAATAAAGAAATAAAATAAAAAAAAAATTGGTATAAATAGAAATTTGAATAATGAAAAGGTTATTCCACCGATAACCTTCAACATGGTTAAACAAGTTTCAGTAGTTGATCTTCAATTTTTATTAGGAAATGATAAACAAAATTTTATAAAAAAACTATCCAAACTTGAAAAAGGAAGTTTAATTCCGACTGTGTATCACTTTAAACCAACATGCCCTGCAGAAGAACTTAGTCAAGAAGTCAGATATACCAATCAGTTTTGCGAAAATAAAATAATTGGAATTAAATGGGGTAGTGATTTAGTTGAATATTTAGACATAAGATGTATAAAAAAACATTATTTAAAACCAGCTAAAAAAAATTATGTTAAAGAAGAACAAAAAAAACTTTTCCTTCAAAAGTACATTGATAGTGTCAAAATAGAAGATCTAAGCAGAGTTTTGCCGCCATTAGAAAAGATTGATAACTTTCAAACATCATGTCCTGTACATTTATCAAACCACAATTTCAGATGTGCAGTTCAAAATTGTTTTAATGTATATATGTATCTCTTAAAAGAAAAAAAGCTAAACTAAGACCTTCATACATAAAATATGAAATTAAATAAAACTAAAAATTTCACTTTATCACAATTATAGAAATTCAAGACATTCATGTATTATCTGACCAAAGGCGTAGTTGTAAAGACGCCGCCTTCCATGTCAGATCATGTCCAATAAAAAAATATCGTAAAATTGTTTAATTATATTGCAATAGTTTATATCGTAATATAAAATAAGATTTAATAAAAATATATAAATAATTCTTGTGTAAGATTATAGATGAACACAAAGTTAACATTTGTGCATTCATATTTCGTAACCTTATGCAATAGCTACAGCCGAGTAATCAACGGCTTAGTGAGTATTATTATTAAAAAAACTGAAGCCTAGTTTAAAATAAAAACTTGGTGAATGCCCTATACTCCTTAAAGGAGTGGAAAAGGAATAAAGATGTATGGGATTGAAATTGAAAATGTTGGTATAATTTTTTCTAGAATCTTTACATCTGATCATCGCAAAATTGTTAAAGCTTTTCAGGTAAAAAAAAACTTATTTAAACATAGTAACTCATCTGTTTCATTTTTTATTTTTATGTTTACTCTAGGTACCAACAACAATTAACTCCTACCTAATGAGCAATTTTCATTCCTAATAATATTTAGTCAAGTTATAGATTTACAGTAATTATATATTTTCAGAATCATTATAAACTTTAAATTTCTTTATTATCATTGTTTTAATATTTTAAAATAAAGTATTCTTGAAACAAAAATTCAACTAAAAATAATATAGAAATGTTACTATTTTGTTACATATTACGACATGATCATTGAACTTTTTTGATTTTTTCTTTCGTTCTTCAACAAAGAATTCCTAAAAAATTCAACTAGCCATAAAACAGGTAATGTTACTACATACAGGGTGGCGATATGGTTTGAATGTTTAATAACTTTTTAAATTTATTTATATTTATTATTTTTATTTCAGAATTTTGTTAAGATAACTTACGGAATTGGAAATGCAACAGTACACAACAGAACAGCGATCAACAATTGTTGAATTTTATTTTGAAAATCAACGGTCAATTGTTTTGACGCAGTGTGCTTATCGTCGTTTTTTTAATGTGCGTACTGGACCTTCAGCATCAACAATAAACCGCCTGCTTGCATATTTTCGACAACATGGTACAGTATGACACCTTCCATGTACCGGAAGACCACGTACGGTCTACACGGAAGAAAATATCCAACGTCTTGTTAATAGTGTGCAGGACAGTCCAGAAGCATCAACAAGAAGACGTTCGGCACAACTGGGGCTATCGCGGAGGTCCGTTCAGAGGATTTTGGCCATATTGCACATGTTCATGTAGAAGGTTTAGCTTGTGCAAGAATTGAAGCCGATGGACTGCCAACAACGGCTTTATTACTGCATTTCATTCCGAAAAAAAGCAGAAGAAAATCACTATTTCATTAATAATTTGATAATGAGCGATGAAGCCCATTTCCATTTCAGTGTATTGTCTGAGAGGATAATTTGTCCATATTTCTTTGAAAATTCACATGGCGCCTCAGTTACGATTACTGGTGCTGAATATCGAACGATGCTGGACAATTTTTTGAGACCAACTGTACAGCCCACACTGCAAGTGACACAATGGCTCTGTTACGGAGCCTCTTTGGCGAAAAATAATCATAAATCATTAAATAAAAATTAAAAGAGAAATTAATCATTAAATAAAAAAGTTATTAAACATTCATACCAGTCGTTTTTCGCCACCCTGTATTACGAAATGATCGTTGAACTTTTTTTGATTATTTCTACACATTTTCGTTGTTAAGAATTGGTTTTTTTTTTTCGTTATCAACAATTCGCATATTCAAAACTACCTTTTTTAAACACAGAAAGGTAGTTTAGTTTTAAAAAATTTATATTTATTTTTTTCCTTTTTTTATTTATTTTTTATATATGTATGTATAAAAAATGTAGGTCAATATGTGAAGTAGGCGCACCTATTACTTTACATCAAGTTAACTTGCTTATTGTTTAGAGTTAACCTACTTCCGGAGACTTGGTCTTTAGTCAACATGTCAAGCTAATGCTATCTCTTTCTGGCACAGAATTCTCAGCTTCAAGAGACCCAATACCAACTATTATATATTTTCAATAATAAAGAACTACCAATAGTGGAACATATAATCGTTAAACAAATTATCGAAACCCTGATTTTGTTACCAACTCTAAAATCTCTACTAACTCAGAATCTTTCATATAGATATTCAGTAAAAGGCGTATAACTCTTAATAATATACAGGCAAATGAAATACAGTCAAATTAACAAGAAATACAGGCAAAAGAAATATGACACGCTCCCGTATAAAAGACAATATAGTTTTAAAAATCCCTTGGTTTTTTTCATCACTTGTTTACCTTTATTGTTGATGTCTGTTGATTAAAATAGTTAAATTCTAAATACTTCAGGTATGATAAGGTTTTACAAAATAATAGATTTGAAATTTTTTTATAGAATTCAGTCAAAGTTTATTCACATGCAGCAATTATTTCACTTCAGAGTTATTAATTTTAGCTCCACTGCAATTATTGTTGAATGTTTCCCAATACCTTTGATTAATTATTTCTGTTTTAAATAATTTTTGTTAAATTCATTCACATAACTTACTTAATTTTTATTGTCATACATAATTGAAATTTCAATAGCTTAATTCTTTTAAAAAATAATTCTGGTTTGATAAAATTTATAGATTTATTGGAATCCTATTTACTTTTCGTTGAAATAAGACCAAATCCACGTTACAGGAATGGAAAAGATTAATTTCATATTGAAATATTGGGATTAGAATTGGTTAATTCTCACTTTTTATATATATAATATGCAATTTTGAGCACTTGCACTGTTATAAATAATTATAATAATCATAATTCTCCTATTATTTGTGACACTAATTTTCATTAAAATAAAATTTATTGGCAACAAATATTAATTTGTGATAATACTCTAATTAAGGGTTTTCTTTTTTGTATATGTATTCTGTTAGTGTTTTGACCCTTCCTAACGTTTTGCGTGTAATTTCTAGGCCAGTTAATCTGGCCATTCCTTTCTTAAGTGTTGATTTGTTTATTTCTGGTTTGTGTAGTTTTAATAAGCATGTCGAGTTCTGCCATATTTTTTCCTTATGGTTTTGGTAAATAATTGCAATCTTTTTCAGCACTTGTTGAATATTTGAGTCGCGAATGAATATTGTAAGACTCAAGGTTGGGCTTTTTGCTTCTCTATTCGCATGCTCATTTCCTTGAATACCAACATGTCCTGGCACACAAGCTATGTTTATTTTCTCTTTATATTTGATTAATTTGTTTCTTATATTTCTAAAGTAGTTTTCGTTGTTGTTTGAATTTGTTATTGCTTTAATTGTAGATAAACTATCAGTATATATTATATTTTTACTCTTATTTTTTATTGCAATGTCTATTGCTTTGCTTACTGCTTTGGTTTTTGGTGAGCATACCGGGCTATCGAAATTTGTTTTCCTATTGTGTTTAGCTTGTTGTTTATTATAATTGCGTATCCTGTACCATTTTCTGATTTTGAGGAGTCTGTATATATTTGATTGTATGTTTTGTATTTTTGGGCTATTTCTTTATGCAACTGTTATATATATTGTATGTTTCATTTGTTGTTGAGTTTTTTGGGTAGCTGTCGGAGTAATCTATTATGTTTTTTTATAGTATGGCTTATCTTGAGTGTTTTCTATAGAGTAGTTCATTTCTTTTCTTTTTTTTTCTTTTTTTCACTGCTTGTTCTAGTGCCATTGGGTATTTTGTATTTTGTTGGATGTTCATTTTTTCGTGCATCAGGATGTGGTGTTGGTGTTTTGGATTGTTGTATCCTTTTACAATTATCTTTATTGCAACCAGGTTCCGTCTTTCATTGATGGTTAGCTACCACCCTCGAATTGTACAAATTCGGATTTCGTATTGGTTAGTGCTCCAAGAGCTAATTTGCTGCTCTATTCAGAGCAGCTTGTATTTTACTTTTGGATGTTTTTGCGGCGAAACCATATATCGAGTTTCCATAGTCTATTTTACCTATTTGAATTGATTTTGCAATTTGGTTCGTTATTTCTATAGGCCACAACTTTTTGAGCAACTCATTTTTATAAGAATATTGTTTTTGTTTACCGCTTTTATGATATTTTTGATGTGGTCGTTATACTTAAATTTTTTTCCCATCGTGATTCCTAGTAGCTTTATATTTTCTTGGTAACTTTCCCTTCATTTTTATATGTTCAGACTTACATTTATGTTTTTTGCATAGGTGTACTGCTTCGATTTAATTTTCTGCTAATCTTCCTCCTGACCTTTTTAAGCCAACTATCAATGGTTTTCATGGCTCTGGAGATGGTTTTGTATCTTTGGTTTTGGTATCCTTTTACAAAGAATGTGATGTTGTCTGCGTAATTTTTGTGTTCTAGATTGACTATTTCCGCAAGCATCTCGTTTAGTCCATTGATATATCTATATTGAAGAACTGCGTTGATAATGGAGATCCTTGTGGAGACCCTATATCGAAACTGTTTGTGTCTGAGTGTACACCTTCTACACTTATCGTATAATTTCTGTTGCGTAAGTAGTCCTGAACGTAGTTGACGATTTTATGTCCTGTTTGCCAGAGTTTTAATTGCTTGATTATTGTTCGACTGTTAATTTTATCAAAAGCTATTTCAAGGTCTAGGGACACTAGATCTATGTGTTTTTTTATACCCTACACCTATGAAAAAAGAAAAGGGTATATTAACTTTAGTATGGTGTTTGTAACCACCTAAAGGAAGCGAGCTAGATATGGAAAAGAATATATATTTGTGATCAGCTTGACCTCCTGAGTCGATATAGCCATGTCCATCCGTCCGTCCGTATGCGCGATAACTCAAAAACTAATGAAGCTATCTTGATGAAATTTTAACTGTCGGTTACTAGGACCTCAATTCTAAAGACCTTAAAGCACATCATTGAAATTATTACGGACAAGTAAAGAAACAGTCAGTCGGTGCAACCAGCTTTGAAATACCCTACACCTATTTGGTTCAAATTTAATGAGATATAAAGTGAGTCATTTTAACACCATAAAAGCTGTTATTAATTTGATCGTAAGACATAGCTAACCAAATTAACCTTATAATACTAAAAAAAATTTCTAATTACATTATCTATTAAAAAATATTACAAATTCTTACCAATTTATATAAAATATTATATAACAAAAAAATTATTTTATATTAAAAAACAAAAAAAATTTAAATAATGAAAATTCACAATTGGAACGATCTATCTTAATTTTAAAAACTATTTTAAACTATTTTTATTAATCTCGATGATAAGCCTTTAAACCTTGGCAGATCTAAGAGAATTACCTGAACCACCACTCCAATTGATCATAAATTAAGGGAAAACGTAGAAAATAGTAAAGAACACCCTTGTGCCAAATTTGAAGCTTCTACATTTGTTAGAAGTTACTATCTTTATTATTTTCGAAGATATGCATTAAGATCTTTGAAACTGTGTGGATGGTCCCCGACCCACTACTCCAATTGGTTCTAAATTTTAAAGACTCTAAGGACATAGGAACAGGCTCACTGATACCAAATTTGAAAGTTCTGTCTTCATTGTCTTCCGAATTATGCTTGTTTGGCTTAAATTTGATCAAAAAGTTCTAGGATCCGAACCCATTGTCCAATCCCAACCTCACGCAAGCCCCGTAATAGTCACATTACTAGTAACCTACAGCTCAAATTTCATGAAGGTCGCGCCATTAGTTGTTGAGTTATCCTGATTTTTGTTATATGTTCGTTGGCCCTTAGAACGATTAAAAGGCCCAGAATCCAAACCCTTGGGCCGGTTCCACCCATATACAGTCCCCGCCGTACTATACCTAGGGTATAATAATATAAATGTTTTTAAAATCCTTTTATTTATACTTTTTTAAAATGCAATACAACTTTTGTAGGAATACTGCTGGTGGAAAAATTTATTTTATAACCATATTTATCACATAATAATACCGAAATACTATCAAATAATTTTTCCACATTGCAATATTGAATATTCTTATATTCCTTCACTATGTCTGTAATAGTGTTCTCTATGTTGATAGTTCTTAAATATCTTACACCTTTTCCACCTATATTCTGTGGTTTAATAATATCGATATATATAGAAAACATATCAGGGTTTTCTATAGGAAATAACCCTTAACTATTAATTAAAAGTTTGTAAGCTTCAAGTGCTCGAGGTTTATGTTGTTTAAGCTCCGTTACCTTAGGTAATACTTGCTGGAAAAATGTTTTTAAAATTCCCTCTAAAGTATATGCGAATTTGGTTCTGACCTTTGGTTTACTTAAACAGATAGTATATATAGGTCAAAATTGTAGAAAAATCATTGATTTTATCTGATTCAGTGTAGCTTTTATCATCATTCAAAAAGTTAAAAATTCCCCAAATCAACTGTCGCATAACTTCTTTCCTAGAATAACCAGGAAATAGTCGTATATTTTGAATTAACGTTTGTATTAAAAATATCTTTCAGTCACATAACATTTGTTTGAAATTGTATGGTATGTATTTAGTTCCTGCAACAAGCATATCGTACTTGAGATATGAATTTGTATATTTTTGTCCGACTCTTCACCGAAAACACTTGGTATAAAATTATAACATATTTTTCAGAAATACCGACTTTCCAATTTGAATCAATCAAGTATTTATCCATTTTATTTGTAAAAGACGACAATGTATTTTCAGGGTATTATTCTTTATTAATTTCATTATTTACTTGTATGTTGTTCATGTGCAAGTTGATTTAGTTTTAGGAATTGGAAAATTTAGTTTAAAAAAATTAATACATCTTATGGAGGAAAAGTTTGTGTTGCAGCATCCTTATATACAGGAACATTTGCACGAGTTTGAGTACCTTTTGTTCCCGTATTTTTACTTTCTCGTCTTTATTTTGAGGAAAAACTCTATTTTTGTTTCTTCCTTTATATAGATTTTGACGATATAAATACCATTTTTGTGTATCTGACAGGTGTTTATTTAATAAAATTTTTTCATAGCTTTATGCAACTCATTAATTTCTACGTCAACATTTTGTTTCATTATCTCATAAACTACTGGTTTTAGAATAATAATTTTGTTAATATTTTTTTTTTCATTTTATAAAATTTCCTTTTATTCCTTAAAGTAATGCACCAAGAAGTGTAGATAAAAATCGACCTCGATGAATAATAATTTTCCTTTTGCTATTTATAGATGTTTTACGGCAAATGTGTAATCTTAATTCCTTGTTATACTTTCGTAATATAGTTGTTGATTTTTTATTCAGATTACAATTACCTTTTAAAATATTTAAAGTAATTTTACAAAAAGTTTTTATTACTTCGGCATCACAATGTTTTATTATTACTTTTTTAAATCTTGGTTTAGAACTTTTAAATAGATGCAATATGTGTCCATTGGTTTTCAAACGTTTCATGTTCTCCCCCAAATTGTTCTAATTAATCTCTTGTACAAAAGCAGAAATTTTTTCCAAATATATCACTTCTTAATCGAAATATATCATTAATGTCTTGAGTAAGATCTATTAATATATACTCGTGTTCTGAGGTCATTTCATTATATACTTTTTCAAATGCTTTGATTTGATTCTGATAAATCTGGTGAGCTAAAAGTAATATCTGTGATTTATCTCTTGGATTTTCAAAAAGTACTAGATATTTACAGTTAAGTGAAACATCCCTTGAATTTTACCTTGATGAAATATATTTTGAGTTACAAATATTACAGACAAATTCCGATGATGTGAACCTCTAGTAAATAAATCACACACATTCTTATCATGAAAATTTACCATCATATCATCGATTACAATCAACAAACGTTCTTGATTATCATTAAAATCTGGTATAGTTTTACTATATTCAACATCTTTCATATATTGCGGAACTGCATTTTTATCTGGTATACACCAAACAATTATATTAATTTCTGGTTGCATATTTTCTTTTTTATATTTTAGTATCGGATCAGCATCAAAATGTAAATCGATCTAGCTATGTGTGTCTGTTCGTCCGTCCGTGTGTCAGCCCGATAACTCAAAAACTAAAAGGGCTAAATAATTATATGAAGTTTCAATATGTTACGGCTTAATTTTCGGGGACCTGCAATACAACTTCTTTGCACCAATATGAATTTCTTCAAAACTAATTATACTGCGTAGATGAAAATTACACACGGTTAGTTATATATTGAATGTAGTTGTTATGTAAGGTTTCAAAATGTTGCGGCCCCATTATGTTACTTGGCAAGCTACTTGGCAAATGTTAGACATCACTCGGACCAACTTTTAGGTTGGGCCAATTTGTTTTTTTTCTTATTTTTTTATGGTTTTTTTTTTAAGCAAAAATTATAGGATATTGAGTTAAACTTTTTTAACTTTTTTGCTTTTTTATATTTCTTTTGTAATAATTACGAGTATACAGCAAAAGGGAAATAAATAACGGTTTATTTTATTTTATACATCACAGTGGGTATGCACGGGTATCTTAAAACTGACTAGGGCAACCATAATCTTCCTCGCTTTCAGTATATTAGCTCCAGGCGTAAATATTGGTTTTAAATATCTGAAAAGTCCGCCGAAAAAGCTTCCTAACTCTCGCCCCCTTTGTTAAGGTAAAACTAAATGTAACAAAGAATAAACATCGTCAAGTCCTTTACCCGATTGAACTCAATAATATTTATAGTATTCACTCTCCATAATGTTTAAATAGAACAAGTACAGAAACAGTCAGTCGGTGCAACCGACTTAGAAATATCCTAAATCTATTTTAAAACCATTCAAGCTTTTAGTAGTTTCATCTTAAGACATAGCTAACGAAATTAACTTTATAATACTAAAAACATTTTCTAATTACTTTATCAATGCAAAAGTAATAAAAATTGTTACTAATTTATTTATTTAAAAATATTAAACAACATATAAACTTAAAATAAATGGATTCGTAAAATGCAATTACAAAATTAAGTATTTAAAACATTTTATCATATTCAATAAAATTTTACACACATGCAGCAATTACTTCTTTTCAGGATTTTTAGCTGTAGTGCATTTACTGTTGAATGATTTAGTATTCTTGATTAATTATTTATATTTTAAATAATTTTTTTTATTCTTTTTATTTTTTGTATAATTAAACTCAAAGTTATTCGAAAGAAATATTAATTTGTAATAATATAAATATAAAAGTTTATATAATTTCATGATTTTTAATGTTAATTAAAACCACTAATGCTTTCATTAGCTTTTTATCACAAAATTTTATAATCAAAATATGCAATAAATATATTTCTAAAATACAATGACAAATTTAGAACTTGTCATATAATTCATTTAAATATAAAAATAAATTTTACAACTTAAGTATCGTACACAATTTCTTAATTGTATATTACCTATGTTAATAATTCAATAAAATATAGATTGTAATATATTTCGTCCATAAAATTATAATGTCAAATGTCTTTTCCTAACACACACTGATCAGGCAAGTTAATTGACTGATGCAATGTGTTCCTTTATATATTTAATTACAGCAAAAAGGCTTTGCTCCTCCGCAGGCAAAAACTGCCATTTCTTTATATTTTATTATAATATATTAAACATGCCAAAAATATAAAAATAGCAAGAATAATATATATATATATATATATATTAATTATTATATTATTTTATAAGTTATTATTATTATTCTAGCATATAGACTTCAGGAATAAAAATATAATTATTAAATAAAAGAATATTATTTTATGTTTGGAGTTGGATTAACTCTGATTTTTAATTTAAAATATCAATCCTTATATACTATTTTGGATTTCTTCAAATCCATACAAATATAATCTAGAGCAATAAATTATTAGAATTTATTACTTAGTTACAAAGAATTTTTATTTGGGTTAAATATAATATTTACTGACCTAGATCATTATTACATAAAGATCATTAACCAAAAATATCAACTAAAAATTATATGAATCATTATCATTCATTAACATTACATTTTCAAACAAATAACAAAAATGTAATTTGATCCACAAAAAAAAATAAAATTATTATATTTGTAAGATACAATGCAATGCTATCATATGCTTGCTATCATACAAATATTTGTAAACAGATGTTAGCACTTAGAAATGTTTTGACCTAACCAAAATGTTATGTCAGCATTTATTAAAATTTATATTAAAAGAATTTGTATTTTTAGTTATTAACAATTATGGAAATAATTTTATGAACGGTCAATATATACTACAAGATCTGATATAATAAAAATTAAAAAAAAAAAATTTCGTCGCTTATTAAAAAATATTTTGTTTTTAATTTATAAAATATAATACATAATATGTTTTATAGTAAAATTCTTAGCCTTTTAAAAGTATAAAAGTGTTAAATAAGAACGGAAAATGAAATAGTGTATCAAATTTTAAGTTTCTATCTTTACTAATTTCAAATATGTGCTTTACGGTCTTGGGAGTAGTGGGGGTGGTAGGCAAACTGCTATTCCAATTCATCCAAAATTTCACGTACACAAAACAAATAAGAAGAAACACCTGTGGCCCAAATATAAAGTTCTATCTTATTTGCTTTCGAAATTATACTCGTTTGGCCTCAATTCGATCAAAAGCTTCCAGAATCATTGTCCGAACTCGACCAGAACCAATTCCCATATTACTTTCATTACTAGTAACCTAGAATTTAAATTTCATCAAAATGGCATAAAATAGAAATATGTTTGTTAGCCCTTGAACTTTTCAACGGTTCCAGAACACGAAACCATGGTACAATTTCGCCCATTTGCAGTACCCATAATACTTGTTAACCCTTGTACACAATTGGAACGATCTATCTTAATTTTAAAAACTATTTTTATTAATCTCGATGATAAGCCTTTAAACCTTGGCAGATCTAAGAGAATTACTTGAAACCACCTCTCCAATTAATCATAAATTAAGGGAAAACGTAGGAAATAGTAAACAACACCCTTGTGCCAAATTTGAAGCTTCTACATTTGTTAGAAGTTATTATCTTTATTATTTTCGAAGATATGCATTAAGGTCTTTGAAACTGTGTGGATGGTCCCCGACCCACTACTCCAATTGGTCCTAAATTTTAAAGACTCTAAGGACATAGGCACAGGCACACTGATACCAAATTTGAAAGTTCTGTCTTCATTGTCTTCCGAATTATGCTTGTTTGGCTTAAATTTGATCAAAAAGTTCTAGGATCCGAACCCATTGTCCAATCCCAACCTCACGCAAGCCCCGTCATAGTCTCATTACTAGTAACCTACAGCACAAATTTCATGAAGGTAGCGCCATTAGTTGTTGAGTTATCCTGATTTTTGTTATATGTTCGTTGGCCCTTAGAACGATTAAAAGGTCCAGAATCCAAACCCTTGGGCCGGTTTCACCCATATATAGTCCCCGCCGTAATATATATAATCCTTTTCCTTCGTAATTTCCTTCGTATCGTAATCCTTTTATTTATACTTTTTTAAAATGCAATACAACTTTTGTAGGAATACTGCTGGTGCAAAAATTTATTTTATAACCATATTTATCACATAATAATACCGATATAATATCAAATAATTTTTCCACATTGCAATATTGAATATTCTTATATTCCTTCACTATGTCTGTAAAAGTGTTCTCTATGTTGATAAAACATATCAGGGTTTTCTATAGGAAATAACCCTTAACTATTAATTAAAAGTTTGTAAGCTTCAAGTGCTCGAGGTTTATGTTGTTTAAGCTCCGTTATCTTAGGTAATACTTGCTGGAAAAATGTTTTTAAAATTCCCTCTAAAGTATATGCGAATTTTGTTCTGACCTTCAGTTTACTTAAACAGATAGTATATATAGGTCAAAATTGTAGAAAAATCATTGATTTTATCTGATTCAGTGTAACTTTTATCATCATTCAAAAAGTAAAAAAATCCACAAATCAACTGTCGCACATCTTCTTTCCTAGAATAACCAGGAAATTGTCGTATATTTTGAATTAACGTTTGTATTAAAAATATCTTTCAGTCACATAACATTTGTTTGGAATTGTATGGTATGTATTTAGTTCCTGCAACAAGCATATCGTACCTTAGATATAAATTTGTATATTTTTGTCCGACTCTTCACCGAAAACATTTGGTATAAAATTATTAACATATATTTCAGAAATACCGACTTTCCAATTTGATTGGAAATTTTTATTATTCTTTATTAATTTCATTATTTACTTGTATGTTGTTTATGAGCTAGTTGATTTAGTTTTAGGAATTGGAAAATTTAGTTTAAAAAAATTAATACATCTTATGGAGGAAAAGTTTGTGTTGCAGCATCCTTATATACAGGAACATTTGCACAAGTTTGAGTACCTTTTGTTCCCGTATTTTTACTTTCTCGTCTTTATTTTGAGAAAAAACTCTATTTTTGTTTCTTCCTTTATATAGATTTTGACGATATAAATACCATTTTTGTGTATCTGGCAGGTGTTTATTTAATAAAGTTTTTTCATAGCTTTATCCAACTCATTAATTTCTACGTCAACATTTTGTTTCATTATCTCATAAACTACTGGTTTTAGAATAATAATTTTGTTAAATGTTGTATTAATATTTTTTTTTTTCATTTTATAAAATTTCCTTTTATTCCTTAAAGTAGTGCACCAAGAAGTGTAGATAAAAATCGACCTCGATGAATAATAATTTTCCTTTTGCTATTTATAGATGTTTTACGGCAAATGTGTAATCTTAATTCCTTGTTACACTTTCGTAATATAGTTGTTGCTTTTTTATTCAGATTACAATTACCTTTTAAAATATTTAAAGTAATTTTACAAAAAGTTTTTATTACTTCGGCATCACAATGTTTTATTATTACTTTTTGAAATCTTGGTTTAGAACTTTTAAATAGATGTAATATGTGTCCATTGGTTTTCAAACGTTTCATATTCTCCCCCAAATTGTTCTAATTAATCTCTTGTATAAAGCAGAATTTTTTCCCAAATATATCACTTCTTAATCGAAATATATCATTAATGTCTTCAGTAAGATCTGTTAAGATATACCTGTATGGGTCTGATGTCACTTCATTATATACTATTTTAAATGCTTTAATTTGATTTGGATAAATCTGACGAGCTAAAGGTAATATCTGTGATTTATCTCTTGGATTTTTAAAAAGTACTAGATATTAAGAGTTAAGTGAAACATCACTTGAATTTTACCTTGATGAAATATATTTTGAGTTACAAATATTACAGACAAATTCCGATGATGTGAACCTCTAGTAAATAAATCACACACATACTTATCATGAGAACTTAACATAATATAATCGATTAAAATAGACAAAGATTATTGTTTATCATTAAAATCTGGTATAGTTGTACTATATTTAACATCCTTAATATATTGTGGAACAGAATTTTTGTCTGGATTCACGAAGCAATTTTAGTAATTTCTTGTTGTATATTTTCTTTTTTATATTTAATTATATAATGAATAAAAGTTGTTTTACCACAACAGGGTGGTCCTGCCACCATCATAAAAGGGTATAACAACATAGTTGTATTAGTGAAAACTAATATTACTAACCTATATTTATATAAAAATTTTTTTTTAAAATTTGCCTATTTATATTATTATTTGTATATTTTTTTTTTAAATTTCAAAGAAGTAATATTATTCTATCTAATACAACACTTTGTTATTTGATAAACTACAAGATCAAACAGCTTAAGACTAATAAAAAAACAGGCTAAGATCAATAAAAATCAAGAATTTATAATATTAGTATATAAGAAAGAGTAACACTGAAGTTTTGTAAATAAATAAAGAAACAAAAAAAAAAAAAAATTGATATAAATAGAAATTTGAATAATGAAAAGGTTATTCCACCGATAACCTGCAACATGGTTAAACAAGTTTTAGTAGTTGATCAATTTTTATTAGGAAATGATAAACAAAATTTTATAAAAGAACTATCCAAACTTGAAAAAGGAAGTTTAATTCCGACTGTGTATCACTTTAAACCACCATACCCTGCAGAATAACTTAGTCAAGACGTCAGATATACCAATCAGCATTGCGAAAATAAAATAAATGGAATTTAATGGGGTAGCGGTTTAGTTAAATATTTAGACATAAGATGTATAAAAAACATTATTTAAAACCAGCTAAAAAAAATTATGTTAAAGAAGAATAGAAAAAACTTTTCCTTCAAAAGTACATTGGCAGTGTCAAAATAGAAGATCTAAGCAGAGTTTTGCCGCTATTAGAAAAGATTGATAACTTTAAAACATCATGTCCTGTACATTTATCAAACCACAATTTCAGATGTGCAGTTCAAAATTGTTTTAATGTATATATGTATCTCTTAAAAGAAAAAATCCTAAACTAAGACCTTCATACATAAAATATGAAATTAAATAAAACTAAAAATTTCACTTTATCACAATTATAGAAATTCAAGACATTCATGTATTATCTCACCAAAGGCGTAGTGGTAAAGACGCCGCCTTCCATGTCAGATCATGTCCAATAAAAAAATATCGTAAAATTGTTTAATTATATTGCAATAGTTTATATCGTAATATAAAAGAAGATTTAATAAAAATATATAAATAATTCTTGTGTAAGATTATAGATGGCGCACAAAGTTAACATTTGTGCATTCATATTTCGTAACCTTATGCAATAGCTACAGCCGAGTAATCAACGGCTTAGTGAGTATTATGATTAAAAAAACTGAAGCCTAGTTTAAAATAAAAACTTGGTGAATGCCCTATACTCCTTAAAGGAGTGGAAAAGGAATAAAGATGTATGGGATTGAAATTGAAAATGTTGGTATAATTTTTTCTAGAATCTTTACATCTGATCATCGCAAAATTGTTAAAGCTTTTCAGGTAAAAAAAAACTTATTTAAACATAGTAACTCATCTGTTTCATTTTTTATTTTTATGTTTACTCTAGGTACCAACAACAATTAACTCCTACCTACCTAATGAGCAATTTTCATTCCTAATAATATTTAGTCAAGTTATAGATTTACAGTAATTATATATTTTCAGAATCATTATAAACTTTAAATTTCTTTATTATCATTGTTTTAATATTTTAAAATAAAGTATTCTTGAAACAAAAATTCAACTAAAAATAATATAGAAATGTTACTATTTTGTTACATATTACGACATGATCATTGAACTTTTTTGATTTTTTCTTTCGTTCTTCAACAAAGAATTCCTAAAAAATTCAACTAGCCATAAAACAGGTAATGTTACTACATACAGGGTGGCGATATGGTTTGAATGTTTAATAACTTTTTAAATTTATTTATATTTATTATTTTTATTTCAGAATTTTGTTAAGATAACTTACGGAATTGGAAATGCAACAGTACACAACAGAACAGCGATCAACAATTGTTGAATTTTATTTTGAAAATCAACGGTCAATTGTTTTGACGCAGTGTGCTTATCGTCGTTTTTTTAATGTGCGTACTGGACCTTCAGCATCAACAATAAACCGCCTGCTTGCATATTTTCGATAACATGATACAGTAAGACACCTTCCATGTACCGGAAGACCACGTACGGTCTACACGGAAGAAAATATCCAACGTCTTGTTAATAGTGTGCAGGACAGTCCAGAAGCATCAACAAGAAGACGTTCGGCACAACTGGGGCTATCGCGGAGGTCCGTTCAGAGGATTTTGGCCACATTGCACATGTTCATGTAGAAGGTTTAGCTTGTGCAAGAATTTAAGCCAATGGACTGCCAACAACGGCTTTATTACTGCATTTCATTCCGAAAAAAAGCAGAAGAAAATCGCTATTTCATTAATAATTTGATAATGAGCGATGAAGCCCATTTCCAGTTGAATAGTTTCTTAAGCAAGCAAAATTGCAGAATATGGGCTACGGAGAATCCAAGAACAGTTCATCAGCGACAGTTGCACCAACTTAAGTGTACTGTTTGGTGCAGTGTATTGTCTGAGAGGATAATTTGTCCATATTTCTTTGAAAATTCACATGGCGCCTCAGTTACGATTACTGGTGCTGAATATCGAACGATGCTGGACAATTTTTTGAGACCAACTATAGAAAATCATCCACAGTTATGGTTCCAACAAGATGAATCTATAGCCCACACTGCAAGGGACACAATGGCTCTGTTACGGAGCCTCTTTGGCGAAAAATAATCATTTATCATTAAATAAAAATTAAAAGAAAATTAATCATTAAATAAAAAAGTTATAAAACATTCAAACCAGTCGTTTTTCGACACCCTGTATTACGAAATGATCGTTGAACTTTTTTTGATTATTTCTACTCATCTTCGTTGTTAAGAATTGGTTCTTTTTTTCATTATCAACAATTCGCATATTCAAAACTACCGTTTTAAAACACAGAAAGGTAGTTTACTTTTAAAGAATTTATATTTATTTTTTTCCTTTTTTTATTAATTTTTTTTTAAAACTTATTTCTCTAAACCAAATAAACATGCTTGCTTATTAAAAGTAAACCTACTCCCGGAAGTGACCTACTTCCAGGTGACTTGGCCCTTAATAAAAAATGTAGGTCAATATGTGAAGTAGGCGCACCTATTACTTTAGATCAAGTTAACTTGATTATTATTTAGAGTTAACCTACTTCCGGGGACTTGGTCTTTAGTCAACATGTCAAGCTAATGCTATCTCTTTCTGGCACTGAATTCTCAGCTTCAAGAGACCCAATACCAACTATTATATATTTTCAATAATAAAGTACTACCAATAGTGGAACAAATACTCGTTGAACTAATTATCGAAACCCTGATTTTGTTACCAACTCTAAAATCTCTACTAACTCAGAATCTTTCATATAGATAGATATTCAGTAAAAGGCGTATAACCCTTAATGATATACAGGCAAATGAAATACAGTCAAATTAAAAAGAAATACAGGCAAAAGAAATATGACACGCTCCCGTATAAAACACAATATAGTTTTAAAAATCCCTTGTTTTTTTTCATCACCTGTTTACCTTTATTGTTGATGTCTGTTGATGAAAATAGTTAAATTCTTAATACTTCAGGTATGATAAGGTATTAAAAAATAAAAGATTTGAAATTTTTTTATACAATTCGATCAAAGTTTACTCACATGCAGCAATTACTTCACTTCAGGGTTATTAATTTTAGCTCTACTGCATTTATTGTGGAATGTTTCCCAATACCTTTGATTAATTATTTCTTTTTTAAATAATTTTTGTTAAATTCATTCACTAAATTTACTTATTTTTTATTGTTATATAATTTGAATAATTCTGGTTTGATATAATTTATAGATTTATTGGAATACTATTTACTTTTCGTTGAAATAAGACCTGATCCACGTTACAGGAATGGAAAAGATTAATTTCAAATTGAAATATTGAGATTAGAATTGGTTAATTCTCATTTTTTATATATATAATATGCAATTTTGAGCACTTCTGTTATAAATAAGTATAATAATCATAATTCTCCTATTATCTGTGACAATAATTTTCATTAAAATAAAAATTATTCGAAAAAAATATTAATTTGTGATAATACTCGTATATATGTATAGGTTTATATAATTTGATGGTTTTTAGTGAAAATGCTTTGATTAGATTACTGTCACAAAATTAGGTAATTAAAATTTTTGAAAAGTAAAAATAATAAAAACTCCTAGTATATGTAACTATTTGAAAAGCTAATAAATGCAAAATCTGCTATACTCGTAAATGCATTTCTAAAATACAATAACAAATTTAGAGCTTTTCATATAGTTTATTTAAATATAAAAAATAACTTTACATGCATGCAGCAAGGACCTTTGAGCACATTTTAAATATCAAACGTAATTTCTTAATTATATATTACCTATGGTTATAATTCAAAAAATTTCTGATATAATAAGATTTAAAAAAAAGAAATCTTTCAAATCTGAAATCTGTCAGTTTTGAATTTATCAAATATAATACACAATATGTTTTATGTTAAAATATAATTACCATTTTAGCCTTCTAAAAATATAAAAATATTCAATAAGAAAGCAAAAAAGAAAGAACACTCGTGTTCCAAGTTTCAGGTTTCTATCTTAATAAATTTGATAAATATACTTGCTAAATCATTGTAAGAGTGTGGGAGGCAGCTGAACTACGACTCCAATTAGTCCCCTATGTTAGGAACGTAATGGAAACAAAAGAGAACGCTTGTGTATCAAATTTAAAGTTTCTATCTTTATTAATTCCAAAGATAAGGTTTTTAATTTTTGGTGATATGGTTTAAGGTCTTGGGAGTAGTGGGGATGGTACCCAAATCACTACTCTAATTGTTCCCAAACTTTAAGGACACAAAAAAAATAAGAAGATACATCTGTGTAAAGAATTTTAAGGTTTTATCTTCATTGGTTTCAAAATTAGGCTCCTTTGGGCTCAATTCGATCAAAAGATTGTAGACCACAAGCAATCCTCGCAGTAATTTCATTACAAGTAAACTAGAGTTTACATTTCATCAAAATAGCGTCATAAGTTTTTGAGTTATCGTGATTTTGATATATGTTCTTTAGCCCTTAGACCCATCAAAAGGTTCAGAATCCAGACATATGCAATCGTCACCGTACTTTCATTATAAAGTAACCTACAGTTAAAATTTCATCGAGATAGCTGTGTTAATTTTTGAGTTATCGTATTTTTCTTACCTTTGCTCCTTAGCTTTTGAAACGATCAGAAGTTTCAAAACCGAAACCCAAGAATTGATTTCGCCCATATGCAATCCCCGCCGTACTTTCATTACTAATTAACCCTGAACCAAACTGGAAGGTTCTATCTTTATTCTATGTTACCCTTTTTTATTAATTTCGATGATAAGCTTTTAAACCTTGGGATGTTCAAGAGATGTACCTTAATCACAACTCCAATTGAGCCGAAATTTCGGAGACATGCAGCATATAGTAAAAATTCATAGTGTTGTCGAAAACTTTGATGACCACGTTCCAATTGTAAAAAAAATATTTTTTCAAATTTTTTCAGATTTTTTTTTATACTTTATTTAAATTCTTCTTGTGGAAAATATATAATACTAGCCAATACCCGGTGCGCATCTCAAAGTAGGCCTAATTTAAGTTGATGTTACTACAAAAAGTTAACACAAAAACTGCACATAGTATAAATGTTAAATTTGAAATGTATTAAAGCCAATTTTTTAAAACGATTTTTCTAGAATTATTGTAGAAATTTTTTACACTTTTTATAATTCAAAGAAGTACTAACTACTTTCCAAAATTGGACGTTATTTACTTCCAAAAAATTTTTTTTGAACAACCTTCGGGTCGACATGTGTTAACAAATTCCAAAACTGTTAATAATCTCAACTCAATTCTCAAGTAGCATAACGTATACAAAATTTGAAGAAAATCTGCGAAATCATTTCTAATTTAGAGTAAAGTAATGAAAAAACATATAAAACGCTGTGGGGCCGCGATGGATCAACAGAAAAAATTTTTTTGGGGCTTCTTTTTAGCCAAAGTAGTACTGCGCAAAATTAGACAAAATTTGGTTTCAAAATTTTTTTGACCAATCGTCGGGCCGACATGGGTTAACAAATTCCAAAACTGTTAATAGTGTCAACTCAATTCTCAAGCAGCATTATGTATACAAAATTTGAAGTCAATCGATCAAACTGTCCCATATTTTTTAAATTTATCATAACTTCCTATTGTTATTAACGATTGTATTTCTAATTTCTAATGATATTTATTTAATTTAATCATTTTTATTTTTTTTTATTTTTTATATGTCCTCCCATATTCCATGTTTTTTGCATCGTTTTATGATTTTATTTATTTTGTCTCGTGTGTCCTCTTTACTGATTTTGCTCTTATTTTTTATTGCTATGTCTATTGTTTTGCTTACTGCTTTGGTTTTTGCTGAGCTTACCGGGCTATCGAAATTTCTTTTTCCTATTGTGTTTAGCTTGTTGTTTATTATAATTGCGTATCCTGTACCATTTTCTGATTTTGAGGCGTCGGTATATATTTGATTGTATGTTTTGTGTTTTTGGGCTATTTCTTTGTGCAACTGTTATATATATTGTATGTTTCATTTGTTGTTGAGTTTTTTGCGTAGCTGTCGGAGTAATCTATTATATCTTTTTATAATTTATCCAATATGGCTTATCTTGAGTGTTTTCTATAGGGTAGTTTATTTCTTTTTTTTTTTTGTTGTTTTCACTGCTTGTTCTATTGCCGTTAGGTATTTTGTATTTTGTTGGATGTTCATTTTTTCGTGCATCAGGATGTGGTGTTGGTGTTTTGGATTGTTGTATCCTTTTACAATTATCTTTGTTGCAACCAGGTTCCGTCTTTCGTTGATCGTTAGCTACCACCCTCGAATTGTACAGCTTTGGATTTCGTATTGGTTAGTGCTCCAAGAGCTAATTTGCTGCTCTATTCAGAACAGCTTGTATTTTACTTTTGGATGTTTTTTGCGGCGAAACAATATATCGAGTTTCCATAGTCTATTTTACCTATTTGGATTGATTTTGCAATTTGGTTCGTTATTTCCATTGTTATGTTGTGGGCCACAACTTTTTGAGCAAATCATTTTTATGAGAATATTGTTTTTGTTCATCGCTTTTATGATATTTTTGCTGTGGTCGTTATGGTTAAGTTTTTTCCCATCGTGATTCCTAGTAGCTTTATATTTTCTTGGTAACTTTCCCTTCATTTTTATATGTTCAGACTTACATTTATGTTTTTTACAGAGGTGTACTGCTTCGATTTAATTTTCTGCTAATCTTCCTCCTGATCTTTTTAGCCAACTATCAATGGTTTTCAATGCTCTGGAGATGGTTTTGTTTCTTTGGTTTTGGTATCCTTTTACAAAGAATGTGATGTTGTCTGCGTAATTTTTGTGTTTTAGATTGATTATTTCCGCAAGCATCTCATTTAGTCCATTGATATATATATATATATATATATTGAAGAGTTGCGTTGATAATGGAGATCCTTGTGGAGACCCTATATCGAAACTGTTTGTGTCTGAGTGTACACCTTCTACACTTATCGTATATTTTCTGTTGCGTAAGTAGTCCTGAACGTAGTTGACTATTTTATGTCCTGTTTGCCGGAGTTTTAACTAGTTGATTATTGTTCGATTGCTAATTTAATCAAAGGCTTTTTCAAAGCCTCGGGACATTAGATCTATGTGTTTTTTATACCCTACACCTATGAAATAGAAAAAGGGTATATTAACTTTAGTATGGTGTTTGTAACCACCTAAAGGAAGCGAGCTAGATATGGAAAAGAATATATATTTGTGATCAGCTTGACCTCCTGAGTATAGCCATGTCCATCCGTCCGTCCGTATAAACGATAACTCAAAAACTAATGAAGCTATCTTGATGAAATTTTAATTGTCGGTTACTAGGACTTCAGTTCTAAAGACCTTAAAGCATATCATTGAAATTATTAAAGACAACTAAAAAAACAGTCAGTCGACTTAGAAATACCCTACACCTATTTGGTTCAAATTTAATGAGATATTCGTAAGTCATTTTAACACCATAAAAGCTGTTATTAATTTGATCGTAAGACATAGCTAACCAAATTAACCTTATAATACTAAAAACATTTTCTAATTACACTATATATCAAAAAATATTACAAATTCTTACCAATTTATCTATTTAAAAATATTAAAAACGAGGAAGAGTGTAGTAGAGTAGACTGTATCAACTCTGGGATACCCGTATGACCGTAACATATACATTATATCATCTGGTTAATTACTTTTGGCAAAACTTCAAACGTACAGCTTATTAAGTGTAGTGTAATGCTCATATAAAAAAAGGAGTTATATGGCAGCTACTCAAACCCTCTGCAGTAGACCAACCTAATTTTGCAGAAACTTTGGCCATTACACTAAACTATTTTTGAGAAAATTTCAGACACCCAGCTTCAATAGGTATAGAGTAATGCTCATATAAAATAATAAGTTGTATGGCAGCTAGACGAACCCACTGCAGTAGACCAACTAAATTTTGCAAAAACTTTGGCCATAAAACTAAACTACTTTTGGCAAAATTTCAGACACGCAGCTGTAATAGGTACAGAAAAATACTCATATAAAAAAAGAAGTTGTATGGCAGCTACCCGAACCCATGGACCAAAATGGCTGGATTTAAATAGCGATGACGGCTATTAGAAAAAAAGTTTAGTTTTTGAGTTATCGTGCGGACGGACGGACGGACGGACATACATAGCTAAATCAATTTATTTTTCGATTCTGATCCGATCCATACACTGAGTCTATATCTACCCCCCTTTCTTCTCTGCGTCACAAATGTAATGGCAAATTTATTATACCCTTTGACTATATTGTCATACGGGTATAAACAAAAAAAATTGAAATAAATGAAAATATATTTATTTCAATTCAATTACAAAAGTGAAAAAAATTTGAATTATGAAATTTTGTGATAAAAAGCTAATCAAAGCATAATATATTTAATAATTCAAATTTTAGAAAATTGCAATTATTTCAAATTGTTAGTTTATGTACCTATTAGAAAAGCTTATTAACGCAAAATATGAAATAAATGTATTTCCAAAATACAATTACAAACTTAGAACTTTTCATATAATTCATTTAAATATAAAAATAAATTTTACATAAATGCAGCAACTACCTTTGAACATAGCTTAAGTATCGTACACAATGTCTTAGTTAAATATAACCTATGGCAATAATTAAATAAAATATATGATATAATAAAAATAAAAAAAAGGAATTTAATCGTTTATTAAAAAAAGATTTTGTTTTTTTTTGAAATTATAAAAGTGTAAGATAAAAACGGAAATAGGAAAGAACCTTCGGGTATCAAATTTAAAGTTTCTATCTTCATGAATTTCGGAGATAAGTTTTTTAATTTTGGGATTTCTTGGGAGGCACCTGAACCAACACTCCAATTAAATCTAAATTTTAGGGACACATAGGAAATAGGAAATACATTCATTGGCTTCCAAATTATACTCGTTTGACCTCAAATCGATTAAAACCTTCTAGAACTCATTTTCCGAACTCGACCAGAACCAATTCCCATGGTATCTCATTACTAGTAACCTAGAGTTTAAATTTCATCAAAAAAGCGGCATTATTTTTTTTGTTATGGTGTTTTTAAGATATATGTTTGTTCCCCTTGAACTTTTCAAAGCTTCCAGAACCCATGAAAAGTTTACACTCATATACAGTCCTCGTCATACTTTCAACACACGTTAACCCTTGTGCACAATTGGAACGTTCTATATTAATTTTAAGTTACTATTTTTAGTAATTTCGATTATAAGCTTTTAAACCTTGGAGGGTCTTAGAGGGTTACGGAACCACCACTCCAATTGATCCTAAATTAGGGGGACACGCAAGAAATAGTTAAAGACACAAGTTGCTACCTTTATTAATTTTAAATATATGCTTTAAGGTCTTCGGAAATGTGTGGCTAGTCCCTGACCTACTACTTCAATGGGCCGAAATTTCTAGGGCAGTAAGTAAATAGGAAGGGACATCGCGATACCAAATGTGGAGGTTCTATCTTCATTGGTTTCGGATTTATGCTCGTTTGGCCTAAATTCGATCAAAAAATTCTAGGTTCCGAACCCATGGTCAAATTTCGACCGTGCGCAATCCCCGCCGTAGCTTCATTGATAGTAACCTACCGCACAAATTTTATGAAGATAGCGTCATTAGTTGTTGAGATATCGTGATTTTTTCTATTAGTTCGTTAGCCCTTGTTCAGAATAAAAAGTCCAGAATCCGAACCCGTACGCCGATTTCGCCCGTTTGCAATCCCCGCCGTACTTTTAGTCCAAGTAACCTACCGTTAAGATTTCATCAAGATAGCTCCATTATTTTTTGAGTTATCGTACCTACAGACGGACGGACGGACATGGCTATAACGACTCAGGAGGTCACGCTGATCATAAATATATATACTTTTCCATATCTAACTCGCTTCCTTTAGGTGGTTACAAATACCATACCAAAGTTAATATACGCCTTTACCTATTTTATAGGTGTAGGGTATAAAAATAGCTTAAATTTAAGATAGAACATTCCAATTGTGTACAAGGGTTAACTAGTATTGAAAGTATGACTGGGACTGCATATGGGCGAAATCGTACCATCGTTTCGGGTGCTGGAACCTTTGAAAAGTTCAAAAGATAACAAACGTATATCTTAAAAACACCAAAACTCAGAAACTTATTATGCTATTTTGATGAAATTTATATACCCCCACTACTACCAAGACCTTAAAGCATAATATATTCGAAATTAATAAAGATAAAAAAATCAAATTTGATATACTATTTCCTATTTCCTTTCCTATTTAACACTTTTATATTTTTAAAAGGCTAAGAGTTTTACTATTAAACATATTATGTATTATATTTTATAAATTAAAAACTAAATATTTTTTTAATTTTTATTATATCATATCTATATTTTATTGAATTATTACAAGGGTACTAAATCATTCAATAGTAAATGCACTACCGCTAAAAATCCTGAAAAGGAAAAATTGGTGCATGTGTTTAAAATTTTATTGAATGGATAAAAGTTTTAAATATGTAATTTTGTAATTGCATTTTACGATTCCATTTATCTCAATTTAATTTGATGTTTAATTCTGTTAAATAGATAAATTAGTAAGAATTTTTAATATTTTTGAATTGATAAAAATATTAGAAAATGTTTTTGTATTGTAAAAAAAAATTTGGTTAGCCATGTCTTACGGTCAAAAATCAAATTTGAACCAAATAGGTGTAGGGTATTTATAAGTCGTTTGCACCGACTGACTCTTTCTTTACTTGTTTTTTTCTTAAGTTTGTTCCTAGACTATGATCTTTTTCTTGCTGGGCTGTTATTGTACTTCTCAATCTTCTGAATCCATGTATTTTTCCTTACCAAGATTGTTTTCAGTGACCCAACATATTCGATTGGGCACTATAAGTAATTCCATCTGGTTCTGGTGCTGAGCCTTTTTTATGGGTTAGATCCGCTTTTAATTGATCTATTGTTATTTTCGTGTATTATATGCTATTGTTAGTTGTATTATATGCTGTGTTTTCTTCCAGGATTTGGTTAAGTTTGGTTCTATTGTTTTGTTCCTTATATTGTGTAGCAAAGTAGTTGGCAATTTTTTGCTTGTTGTCTGTGTATGTGTTGTTAATCTTTAAAGTAATTTTTCTTCCTGGTTTGTTTCTTTTTATTATTCTGCTTGCTTTTCAGAATAATAGCTATTTTTATCTCTTTGTTGTACCAATAGGGTTTTTGTTATTGACTTTTTGGTATGCCCTTGGAATGGAAATGTTTCTGCTGTCCTCAAAATTTTCGTTAAAATAGCCGCTTATTTGTTTATATTGTCAGTGCGGAGCTGTCTAATTAGTAGCTCTTCTACTTTTTTCTTGTAGTTTTCCTAATCACTGCCTTCTTATTTTAATCTTGCTATTCCCTTAATAGATTCGATGCTGTTTCTTTGATTATTTGTTAGTTCAGTACTCACTACAATCGGGATATGGTCTTTTCCCCTGGGTTTATAAACTGTTTCCCATGACGTAAATTTTGCTGTTCTTTGATCAGCTATTGTGATGTCAGGACACGTTAATGTTCCTCTGGTGTTTATTAGCGTGCAGCTATAAGGACAGTTTGGAAGTGAGAGGTGTTGATTGTCGTATAACCATTTTTCCACGATGTTTCCTCTGACTGTTGTGGTGCTGCCACCCCATACCATGCTGCGGGCATTAAAATCGTCCAGTATAAAACATGATTCGCTGTGTTGTTTAGTGATACTGTCCACTTCTTTTCTTGTGAGTGATTTGTTGTGATCCATGTAGAAATTGTTATTTGCGTTTGTTTCATACCTGAAATTCCGGCTTTAATGCTGATGGCGTCACATGCTGTATTTAATTGTATTTATTGATATGTAATATCATTTCTTACTAGGAGGCCTACACCTCCAATGCGGTTGGGTGACATTTTGAAAATGCATTTATAATTCTTATATTTCTCAAGGGAGTTTTCGGTTTTTATGTTGGTTTCTTGCAGAGCTGTTATAGCCTGTTTATGTTGGTGGATTAATATGTACAAGAATTCATTGTTACTTCTGAATCCTTCAATTATTCACTGTTAGATTATGTTTTCTGTAAACATTTTTTATATATCGGACATATGGGATATGTCCGTTGAAGTATGCACTGTTTTATTATTTTTTTTTTATTTTTTAGTTTTAATTTTTTGCCAGTTGTGTTTGTTTGTCTGATTTCTTCTGTTTACATGTTTATATCTTCTTTTGTGTTGATTGATTTAATTTGTTTAATAAAAACTTCTTGTTTCCCTAGTTTTTTATCGTAGTTTTTTTCTTCAAAAATCCAATTTTTTGGTAACGCTGGAAATTTGTACTGTTCATTAAATAAATCAAACACAACTTTTTCTTTTCCTCGTTTACCAGACGGAATTACTATAAAGTGCAGTCATTCTTTAGGCTACCGAAGGCGTTGTGACTCCATTCTGGAGCCCCCATATTTTAAAGAAACCCCTCTCCTACTGGAATTCTTTAGTATTTTCTCTGAAAATAATAAAAATTCCGTGACTTGATGTCGTAAAGGTGTAGTAAAGCAGTTCTGAATTATTCTTGCCTTGATTATATATAATAAATAAAAATAATAAGACTATTATAATGTTAAAAATATGTTACTTGTTTTAAAATTTTATTAATTAAGTACGGGAGATTATACTTTTTTAATTTAAGTATATTCTTTTCAAAACTAATTTTTGGAATAACTATTTTTAATTAAATTTATTTTTGTTTTTGTTTATGACCATGCGGTCTTAACAGCAGATGTTTTTGTTGTTTACTATAATTATAAGTTTTATTTTTTTTTTCTCTATTTAAATTTCAATTATTTCAAATTTAATCAACACCAATAAAAAATTTATTTTTTTCATTTTTTTCAAATTATCTAATTTATAATTCTTCACAACTTGTCACAATGAAAGTAAAATAAGAACTGACAATTACTGAGTATTTTATCATTTATTTTTATAAAAATATATATAAAAATAAATGATAATATTATAATTTAGTTATTTCATCAATTTATTAATTATGAATAATAGTGAAATCAATACTTAGAATATAATCCCATTGCAGTCAAGAAAACCTGTAAAAATTGAGTTTTGCATATTGGTGTATTTAAGTACCGTTTAACTCTTAGCCCTATATTTTTGTGAAACCTATAAAAACAGCTCTCTTTTACCGTTTTTAGATTGTAAAAACACCTTACAGAACTCTTGTTATAACAATTTATATATAAGACTTTCTCAAATTTTGGGGGGCTATAGCTACGTAACGGGTGGGGCTACAGAAAACAGTTCCTCTACAAAATAATTATTTTTAAAATACCTACCCGTGGGTATTTTTAAAATACCTACCTACGTATACCTACAAAATTTGTTTACTCTATTTCAAACGGTGTAAAAGGTTTTATAAACATACGGACGGACGGATATTAATATTTAATTTTGGAAAAATATACACTGGTGAATAAGTTACTGATTTTTAAAAACAAGTAAAAAACAGTCAGTCGGTTCAACTAACTTAGAAATACCCTACACCTATTTGGTTCAAATTTAATGACATATCCATAAGTCATTTTAACACCATAATAGCTGTTATTAATTTGATCGTAAGACATAGCTAACCAAATTAACTTTATAATACTAAAAACTTTTTCTAATTAATTTCTCTATTCAAAAATATTATGAATTCTTACTAATTTATCTATTTAAAAATATTAAAAAACAAAAAAACTTGAAATAACTGAAAATATATTTATTCCAATACAATTACAAAAGTGAATAAATTTGAATTATTAAATTATGTGACAAAAAGCTAATCAAAGCATTATTCTATTTAATAATTCAAATTTTTCAAAATTTCAATTATTTTAAACTGTTAGTTTATGTACCTATTAGAAAAGCTTATAAACCCAAAATATGCAATACAGGTGTTTCTAAAATACAATTACAAATTTAGAACTTTTCATATAATTCATTTAAATATAACAATAAATTTTAGATACATGTAGCAAGTACCTTTGAACATAACTTAAGTATCGTACACTAGTTCTTAATTATATAAAGTGTTAAATAAGAATGGAAATAGGAAAGAACCTTCGTGTATCAAATTTAAAGTTTCTATCTTCATGAATTTCGAAGTTCGGCTTTTTAGTTTTGGGATTTCTAAGGAGGAACCTGAACAACCACTACAATTGAATTTAAATTGTGGGTATACATAGGAAATAGGAAATATCTTATTTGGTTTCGAAATTACACTCGCTTGGCCTAAATTCGATAAAAAAGTTCTAAGTTCCGAACTAAGGAACTAAGGAGATAGGAGGGGACACCCTAATTCCACATTTGCAGGTTCTATCTTCATTGGTTTCGGAATTATGTTCGTTTGGCTTATTATCTAAGCAAAAATGGTTAAAATTAATAGTCACTTTCTTCAACTTAAAAAACCCCTTTTAAATTTAAGAAAAACCTTTTACATGTGTTGAAATATAATGTTGCAATTATATGTTAAAGTATATGTCAATTATCGACCTCGTACAGTTCTTAAAAAGGGGACGTAGCAAAAACATTTTGCTAACTGACTCCTGGTAATTTCTAGGGATATAACTTCTTCCAAAATTTCAAGTCTCTAGTTTAAACCGTTTAGAAAATATGTGAACCAAAAAATTAAGTTTCACTTACCGGATCGGACCGTACGGTAACTCTATGATTTGTCTTTTAAAATTTTTGAAGGTTTATAATAACACTTGATTGACAATATACTCAGAACAAATTAGATATAGGGCTTTTTCAACTTTGGGTGGCTGTAGCTTTGTAACGGGTGGAACTACAGAAAAAAGTTCTTCTAAAAAATAAAGTTCTTCTTCATTTTGTAACGGTGTAAAAGCTTTCTAAACATACGGACGGATGGCCGGAGTAAAGTCTTCTGGTCCTAAATGTAAATTTTCTGTTAGTTGTATATTTTGAATTTGTTGCTAACTGAACTTGGTTGGAAAAGTGCATTATGTGTAAAGTAAACGTCAAATATGCGAACAGACTTGACCAACTGGTCTAATTATTGAGCGTTGAGCATTGTTTTTATGCTTAATAATGTAGGTAATTCAAATAAAATATTTATTTTATACCCTACACCTTTAGAATAGGTAAAAGGGTATATTAACTTTGGTATGGTGTTCGTATCCACCTAAAGGAAGCGATATGGAAAAGTATATATATTTGCGATCAACGTGACCTCCTAAGTTGATATAGCCATGTCCGTCCGTCCCTCCGTCCTTCCGTAGGCACGATAACTCAAAAAATAATGGAGCTATCTTGATAAATTTTAACTGTAGGTTACTAGGACTGAAAGTACGGCCAGGATTGCATATGGACGAAATCGGCCCATGGGTTCGTACTTTGGAACTTTTAATCGATCGAAGGGCTAACGCACATATATAAAAAATCACGATAACTCAACAAATAATGACGCTATCTTCATCAAATTTGGTTAATAGTAATGAAACTACAGCGGGGATTGCGTACGTTCGGGATTGGACCATGGGTTCGGAACCTAGAACTTTTTGATCGAATTTAGGCCACACGAGCATAATTCCGAAACCAATGAAGATAAAACCTTCAAATTTGGTATCAGGGTGTCCCATCCTATTTCCTTAGTGTCCTTGAAATTTGGGCCCTATTGCAGTAGTGGGTCGAAACCAGCCACACATTTCAGAAGACTTTAAAGCATATCTTTAAAATTAATAAAGATAGCGATTTGAAAAAATATAGAAGCTTCAAATTTTCCACAAGGGTGTGCTCTACTATTTTTTGCGTGTCCCCCTAATTTGGGATCAATTTTTAAAAGTTTTAAAAGCTTATAATCGAAATTACTAAAAATAGTAACTTAAAATTAACATAGAACGTTCAAATTGTGTACAAGGGTTAACTAGCATTTAAAGTACAGCGCGTACTGCGTAAGGGCGAAAACAGCCCAAAGGTTCGGATTCAGGACCTTTTAATCGGTTACAGGTCTAACGAACATATATCAAAAACGACGATTAATCAACAACTAATGACGCTATCTTCATGAAATTTGTGCTGTAGGTTATTGGTAATGAAACTACGGCGGCGATTGCGTACGGTGAGTATTGGACAATGGTTTCGGATTTTAGAACTTTTTGATCGAATTTAGGGCAAACTGACAAAATTCCGAAACCAATGATCCAGTTTACATATATCACGCATCGAGTATACAGGTGATTTAAGAACTCGCGTGCACTTTTGCTTTTGTCTTTTATTTTGTGCTTAAACAAACAAATAAATAAAGAAAAACTAATTAAATTTTTTATCCGAACTTTAATATGACTAAAATTTAATTTGATAAAACATTGTTCTGTTGTAACGTAAATTTTTTTTTTTTTATTTTATTTATTTATTTATTTAATTGCCTTGATATTATTAACAATTTTCTTTAGTACATGTTTATTTATAAGAGCTTATACTTTTGTATTTACATCTTAGATACTACTTAATTATTTTCTTTTTACAAAATTTTTTTTTATTTAATTTACAATATTATTTTTAAGGTAAAAATGGCAAACAAAAAACCTTTTTGACTTAAAGTTTATCTAAAAATACCTAACCCTAACCTAAATGCTAGTACTTAAAACTAAATCTAAAATATACTAAATACGATAACTATAAATCCATAATTTTAGAATTCATTTGTCAAAGCTCTTATGAACGGATTTTTTGAGTAGTAACAGGAGTCCAAAAAAGCGGGGGATAGTTTTTCGATCTGTTCGGAAATTAAATTAACATTTGCTAATTCATGCAAATACTTAGTGCGAATATGGAAAGGTTTTTTAGTTTTAAAATAGCATTTTGTTTTTTTTTGTAGTAAATCTTTGTTGGTTTTTGCAATATTTTTCCATACAGGAAAACCGTATAATAGGATACTGCGAAATATTGTTTTAAAAATGAGCATTTTATTATCTGTGTTTAAGATTGATTTTCGATTAATTAGTGGGTAAAGCATGCGGATAATCAAGTTAGTTTTTTCTATTGTTTTTAAAAGGTGAGGTTTAAAAGTTAATTTTTTATCAATGTGAATGCCGAGATACTTGATTGTATCAGATTCCCAAGGTATTTCGTTGTTATTGATAATAAGATTTCTGTTTGGCAAGAAACTGAATTTTCTCCTTTTTGTGAAGAAAATCGCTTTAGTTTTTTCACCATTTATTTTAATTTTCCACTT
This sequence comes from Dolichopus griseipennis, assembly GCA_963082915.1. Lineage (NCBI taxonomy): Eukaryota > Metazoa > Arthropoda > Insecta > Diptera > Dolichopodidae > Dolichopus > Dolichopus griseipennis. The sequence goes on along the minus strand of OY720441.1, from coordinate 153,535,084 downwards.
AGAGAAATAATTTTGAATAAGGACTAAGTTATTTTCAAGGTTTTGCATAATTTCGTTAGGGCACTTGGATGTACTGAGCAGAGCAGTATCATCGGCATATAGTCCAAGTTCGCAGTGAGTAGGCTTTGGTAAGTCTGCTATGAAAATATTGTATAGAATAGGAGACAGTGAAGAACCTTGTGGTGTAATGTTCATAGCACTTGACACTGCTGATCCTATTCTAACATGAAAAAATCTGTCTTTAAGGAAACTTTGTATAATTTTATTGATATACGTAGGAAACCCAAATTTTACCAATTTATGAGTTAAACCATCATGCCACACTGAGTCAAGGACTTTTTCAATGTCTAGCGTAATCATGCCTATAGAATTTTTAAGTTTAAGGTTCCCTTTGATGAAGTTACTTATTCTACAAACCTGGTGGGATGTAGAATGTTTACTCCTGAAGCCGAATTGTTCATTAGGAATTTTAATTTCTAAGAACTTTTCGACTCTAAGTCTGATGGTTTTTTCAAAAATTTTTCCAATAGTATTCAATAAACTAATTGGGCGATAACTATCAATTTTTACTGGATCCTTTCCTGGTTTTAGAATGCATGTAACTAAAGCTATTTTCCAAATTTTAGGAAAGTAGCCCAGTTTCATGCATTGATTAAAAATGTCACTTAGAATTTTGTAACTTACTCTAGGTAAGTTTTTAAGTACAATATTGGGAATACTGTCTTGACCTGGAGCCTTTTTGACTTTTAATTCTTTTACAATTGATATAATTTCTTTCTGTGAAATTACGTCAAATTGTTCTGTAAATTGAGAGTTTAATTCGTTAATAGATTCTTGAACAGCGTTTAATGTAGTTAAATTGCTCAAATTACAATTATCGGCACTGTTTTGACGAGCAAAAAGATCTGCTAATACATTAGCCTTTTCTGTGTCAGCAGTCAATAATTGGTCGTTATGGCTCACTGCTGGCATTTTGGTCTTTTTTTTTTTAAGAATTTTGTTTAGATTCTAGAATGGTTTAGCTGCCTTATCTAATAAAGACAAATAAGCATTCCAGCTCGAATTTCTTAATTCACAGATTTCATTTTTTATTATGTAATTATAGTGGTTGTAAATTAATTTGTGAACCAAACATCTTGATCGTTGCCACCTGCGTCGTGTTGCATTTCTTAGTCCAATTAAGTGTTGAATATGTTCTGGTAGTTTTGGTAAAGTGTCAGACTTATGTAAAATCTTTTTTGGGACAACTTTGGTTATCGTTTCCTGTAGGCACTTGTGAAAATATTTGATAGAGTTTTCAATATCATCAGGAGAAGTGGAAATAGTAAAATTATATTCAGATGTTAGATTATTTAAAATCCTACCAAATTTTTTCCAGTTGGTCTTTTTAAAACATAGGGTTTCCCTAGGGAGTTATAGACTGATTTATATGAAACATTACAGGAAGATGATCCGAGTTTAATTCATTTATTGTAAGAGGATCACTTAAATATAATGGAATATTTTTTAATACTAAGTCTAGTATTGAAGGTTTTTGTCTCGTAGATGCGGGAATATAAGTAGGCGATGCTGGAAAAAGCATGTTATAATTACTATGGCACAGTTTTTCATTTAAAATTTTCTTCCAAATATTGTTTCTCAAACAATTCCATGAAGTGTGCCTGCAGTTAAGGTCACCAGCTATAATAAAATTTTGAGTGAGTTTATTAAATAAATTTAAATCAGACTTAAAACTTCTAGATTTTTCTTTAGTACATTGAAAACTTTAGAAATTTTTTTTTAAAAATTTTGGTATTTAGATTAGGTAGTAGTTCATGTTCAATATTTTTTTTTTTTTTATGGCAACACCCCCTGCAAATCTTGTGAGATTGAGAGCAATTCAGCATATGTAAATAAAGTGTCATTATTATTAGTATTATTGTTGTTAGTGTTATTAAGATTAATATTATTGTTATAATTATTGTTAGTATGTGTTAGATTAGGTTGAGTAAATTTAGTTATACCTGCGTAAGAGTTCTTTTTATTAAAATTACTACTGTTTGCGATGGTGTATTTTTGGCTGGTGTTTTTCGTTGTATGTGATGGTTCAGAATGGAGATTAGGAAATTGTGTTTTGTCATTTACATTGATTTGATGTTGATTGTGTTGTAATGATTTGTTTCTATGCTCTGCTCTTTTGTTGTTGTTTCTTTCTCTGAATGATTGCATTAATTCATTGTATTTTACACGTTCTGGACAGTTGTAGAAATTAGTTCTATGTGGACCTTTGCATTTTGCACATCTCAGCTTTTGTTGCTCTGACGGTTTTGAAAATTCGGTACAGTCTGATGTTTTGTGGTTATTCGAACACATGCCGCAAATCGTGGTTAGATGACAATGAGATGCACCTTGGCCCAAAGTTTGGCAATTGAAGCACATGATATGCCCTCTATTGCTTGAGTTGTAATATTCCCATTTGACAATTCTGTGGAATATTGCCTTTATTTTGGAACGAATCTCATTCAATTTAATTGTGTTTTTTTTACATAGATTAAGAAGTTTTGTTGTTGTAAATAGCGTGCATTTTTAATTATCATTGGTTTGATATCTAGGCAGTCAATATTAAAGTTTTTAAGTTCTGTGAAAAGCTCATTTTTATCTATGGAGCTGTCAAGCCCGTATAATACAAATTTTGTTGGTTTATCATCACGTTTAGAGTGTGTAAAAAATTTCCATATTTTGTTGGAATCAATTTCTTTGGAATTATATTCTTTCAGAGCTGTGTACAATTTATTAAATTCATCATTTGAATTGGAGAAAATCTTAGTGCTTATGCTGCAATTTTTTATTGTGTAGTTCTCAATGCCAAGAGTTTGCATGTGCTTACGAATTTCATTATTAGTTTTCCCGAATATGTTGATTGATGGCGGTTTTGTTTCCTTTTTAATAGTGTGTAATTCAGACGTTTCCGCAGTAACATCATTGTTAATTAATTGGCTCAGCGGTCCAAACCTATTTACATAATTATTTTCCTCCATAATATGGGTTTTTTATTTTGTTGGACATCGTCATTAATCGACGTTTCTCAATGCCACGTTTATTTGCAATTGTTAGCTGTTATTTTCCTTTATATATATATAAATGAAATATGAGTTTTATGTGAAAATGTGTTTTAAGTGGAGAGTACTAATCAATCTCAGTGTCAGAGACAGACTGTTTTTTTTTTTTTTTATATAATAAACTTTAATAATATATTAATATTGCTGTGTACAACAACAAAAACTTAAAAAAACTGTTGAAACATAAATTTTTTTCTTTTTTTTTTTTTATATAACAAACTTTAATATATTAATATTGCTGTGTACAACAACAAAAACTTAACCAATTGTTACCGGTCTTTTTGTTTTTCTTAACTTTAACTAATTTTATTAAACCGAATTAAATGAAAAATATAACTAAAACAGCAACTGGATATCTAGCCGTGGCAGCCATTTAACCAGAGATATTTGTTTTTTCTATCTTACCCCGACAACATTGGATGCGATTAGAACAACAAACTTATAATTACACTTTAATTTTTTTTTTTTTTTTTTTTAAAACATAAATAATTTAAATAATTTAAATTTGATTTGTTTTTTTTTTCTTTTAAAAACAAATAATTACAAAAACGAAATCACTATTTTTTTGTATATTAAATTATTAATTTTTTTTCTTTCTGTATAATTTTACATTTATTGAAAAAACAAAAAACAATTTTCTTTTACAATTAAGTAATTCTGCACTATTTTTAATAAGTAATAATTTAGTTTTTTTTTTTTTAATTTAATTAATTCTTTATAAATTTACAATAAGCTTAAATTTTGATTTTTTTTTACATTATATTTTGTAATTTTCAAAACTAAAATATAGCAGTGCACGCTAACTGACCATCCTTTTCTATCCCATACCTTACTTTAATAGCATATTGCATCTTTTTTAATTTTTTTTATTCATTTCAATTTTCTATTTCATTTAAATTAATAATTTCTTGTATATGCTTTCTGTATACGTGGGATAAAGAAACATAATGTTTTGAAAAGGTTGGTGTCCGCAGTAATTTAGTGGTGAATTTTGCAAACAATCTCTGGGTACAATAAGGTATTAAAAACTGTTGTACTTGGATTTTCGTTTGTAATGTTATCCACTATTTTGGTGTTGGCACTATTATTATTATTATTATTATTACTACCATTATATTATGGTTTACTTGAACTTAATTTTTCCTCTTTTTTTTTTTTTAACTTTAATTACTGCGTATGTTTAATGTGTGATGCATGTTTTCTGAAATTTTAATATAAATATTTTCAAATTTCCCTCCAATTCCACTCGCAAGTTGTAGTTAATGGAGAACAATTTTCTATTACAATTTAGTAATATAAGGGGCTTAGCATTTAATTTCCAATCAGTTGAAGCCCATCTTAACTCAGAAAGACCAGCTATACTTGCGCTAAGCGAGACACAAGTTGTAGGTGATGATACTAATTATAATATCAACCGCTATACACTTGTTCCGCTTTTCATCCCTCATCGAGGAGTCGCTTTATATATACGATCTAATGTTGCTTTCAACACCCTTCATGATCTTAAGAGCTCCAACCCGATTTTTCATTATCTCTGGGTCAAACTCCGTGTTGAAAATGCCTAAATATTTTTCTGTTTTTTATACAGATCCCCCCAAGCCAGTGAGCTTGAAACTGCTGTAGCCATTGAAGAACTATCCGACACTATCAATAAAATTCTGGAAAAGAATCCCGAATGTGAGATAGCTGTCGCAGGTGATTTTAATGTCCACAACAAAAACTGGCTCCATTTCTCAAGTCACAATAGCCCGTAAAGCAAACAGGTTGAACTATTTTCAAACCTATTTCAACTTTCTCAACTTTTAAAGAGCCCAACTCGAATTCCAGACCGAGACGATCAAAATGAACACCTTTTGGACTTGGTTTTGACTTCAAACCCAGAAAAATACAATATTTCTGTTAGTTCCCCAATTGGCGGCTCCGACCATTGCCTTGTCAAATCCAGCTTTTCAATGGGTTCATCGCCCAATCGAAACTCTAATCCTAAAAGGTTAGTCTGGCACTATAACCGGGCTGACTGGGTGGGTCTGAATAGCTTTTTGGGAGGTTTCGAATGGTCAATGTGTTTCCATCATAAAAACGTTGACTTTGCTGCTGATGTCATTAGTAAAACAATTATGCTAGGAATGAAAATTTTTATTCCTAACTCATACAATTCAGTAAAAACCCATTCCAAATCCTGGTTTAATGACATCTGCAGGGAAGCAATTCAATCCAAGGAAGAGCATTTCAAAATGTACAAAGAAAATGCGTCCGAGTCCTCATTTGCGAACTATAAAGTTGTCAGGAACAATTGCAAGAGAATTATCAATCAGCAAAAGTTTCTTTATAACCAAAGATTGAAATGCAAAATAATCAATCTACCTCCCTGCAATCGTTCTTTTTGGACTTTTGCGAAAAGCGTAAAGAATAACTTTTGCGAATCATCCTTTCCGCCGCTGATTGATAAAAACAATTCTATCATATCACATTCAGTTGCTAAAGCTAATTGTTTGCAAAATCCTTTGCGGCAAATTCCACGCTTCCTCCTACAGTACAAACTTCACCAGTACTACCCTCTGTTGATCCCACTAGGGTTAAAATTCTTCATAGGGTGTACTTTAGAACACGTACTGTATTGAAAGTGCTCGAAAATCTGAATGTTATAAAGTCCACTGGTCCTGATGGAATTCCTGCAATGGTTCTTAAACATATTGCCTCTCCCATTTCGAAACCTCTGCGCAATCTTTTTTCATTATTTTTTGACTGGTCGATATCCCAGTCAATGGAAAATTGCTCATGTTTCTCCTATCCCAAAAAAAAGTGATAAAAGCGACCACTCCAATTACCGGCCAATAGCCATTATATCGGTCATTTCCAAAGTTATGGAAATTCTTGTTAACAAACGGTTGATGAGATACCTTGACTGCAAAGGTATTTTACATGACAGGCAATATGGCTTCAGAAGCCAAAGATCTACAGGTGATCTTTTGACATACCTCAGCGAAAAGCTCAACACCAGTATTCACTGTTCCGGTGAATCTGAGGTTGTTGCTCTGGATATCTTAAAGGCCTTTGATCGAGTATGGCATTCTGCTCTTTTGAACAAATGCCAAGCTATTGGTCTTGGTATTCCTTTTTGTAAATGGATTGAGGATTTTCTTTCGAACCGTTGAATTCGTGTCCTTGTCGACAGTTATATGTCTGACACTTTTGAAATTAACGCTGGCGTTCCACAAGTCTCCGCCTTATCACCAACTCTTTTTTTGATTTTTATCAACGACTTACTCATCTCTACACTCAATCCAATCCATAGCTTCGCCGACGACAGCACTCTAGTGGCATCCTACGATTTCCTTAAGAAATCTAATGTTACACCTTCCGCAATCAGTTCAAAAAGAAATATAATGGTTAGTTTAGTCAACCATGACTTAGCCAAAATAGGTGATTGGGGTTAAAGTAATAGAGTTGAGTTTAATACTTCAAAAACTCAAAGCTGCCTGATTTCCTGCATGAGAAATCAGTTTAACCAGATTTTGCGATTCCAAGGTGAAAATATTAAACGATCAGACAATCTAAGCATTTTAGGTTTGCAGCTAAATCAAAAAATGCTGTGGAATGAGCATATTTTTGATATAGCTAAGAATGCTGCCAAATGTTTGGGTTTCCTGTCACGTTGTAAAACATATTTCTCCCCTAAGGATCTGTCTAATATCTATAAAGCCTATATTCGACCTAAGATGGAGTATAACTCCCACATTTGGGCTGGCGCATCCCAAACTTCTTTGAGTTACCTCGACAAAATTCAAAATCGTGCCTTACGACTAATAGGCGACCCTGTCGAACAAGTAACACTTACTCCTCTTAGGTCTCGTCGAAATATTGGAGCGATTTCTCTGTTTTATAGATATCTTGTAGGTAATGACACTTGCTCTAATGAACTAAAGTCAATTATGCCTCCTCTTAAACAATTCCAACGTAACACCAGAGGAGCAGCAAATGCGCATTTCTACACCGTGGAAATTCCAAGATGGTTTAAAACTGGTTATGGAAACTCATGTGTCGCGAGAACTGCTAAGATGTGGAACATGCTTCCATCTAATGTGTTCCCCTCTTCTAATAATGTCCCATACTACAACTTGCATAAATTCAAAACGAATCTTTTTAGATTCATTTCCAACCTACCTCCTAATTCCCCTCTAATATCCTACTTTCCTTCCCTTTCCAACTAAACCTTCATATTATGTATACAGGAATCCATTCCTAGCGTTTAGTTAGCGTGTAAAAACAAAAAAAAAAAAATGAAGATAGAACCTCCAAATTTGCTATCAGGGTGTCGCTTTTGATTTCCTTAGTGTCCTTGAAATTTGGGCCACACTATTCCGAAGACCTTAAAGCATATCGTTAAAATTAATAAAGATAGTAACTTGAAACAAATATAGAAGCTTCAAATAAGGCACGTGGGTGTTCCTTACTATTTCCTGCTTGTCCCTCTAATTTTGGATTAATTGGAGTGGTGGTTCAGTACCTCTCTTAGGCCCCCCAAGGTTTAAAAGCTTTTGATCGATAAAAATGGTAACTTAAAATTAAGATAGAACGTTCCAATTGTGTACAAGGATTAACTAGTATTGAAAGTATGACAGGGACTGCATATGGGCAGTTATTCTTTCCTATTTCCGTTTTTATTTAACACTTTAATATTTTTAAAAGGCTAAGAATTTTACCATAAAACATATTCTGTTTAATATTTTATAAATTTAAAACAAAATAATTTTTTATAAACATGAAATTTCTTTTTTGTTAATTTTTACTATATCATATATTTTATTGAATTATTACCATATGTTATATATAGTTAAGACATTGTGTACGATACTTAAGCTATGGGCAAAGGTACTTGAATAATATGTAAAATTGATTTTAATATTTAAATTAATTATATGAAAAGTTATAAATTTCTGATTGTATTTTAGAAATACATTTATTGCATATTTTGCGTTTATAAGCTTTTCTAATCTATTATATAAATGAGAAAATTTGTTTGTTTTTTTGTCCAGGATTCACGTGAAAATCACTGGTCCGATTGTCACAAAATTTTAATGAAATAATACTAAGAGCCCGGGGGGTGACATAGGCTATGTCACATTTTTATAAGTCAAAGGTTGCGTTCCAGAGCCGTTTTAAGCTTCTTCGTTTTTAGGATGTCGAGTCAAAACGGTTTGCCCGATTGACTTGAAATTTTGCACAAATGCTCCTCTTAGCAACCGGAATTAGTTTTATCAATTTGGTTGGAATAAATTAATCCATTTCGGCCTGGCGGGCTTCCAAAAAATTTTGTGTTTCCGATTTGTGTACAATTACACAGGGTGGTTTTACAGTCGGAAAGAGAATCTGGTATAAATTTTGTTACATTCAGTTACCCGTTTGGGCACGAAGCCGCAATGAAGCTTTCTCAATGTTTTGATGTCGAGTCAAAACGGTTTAGCCGATTAACTTGAAATTTTGCATAAATGTTCCTCTTAGCAATTGAAATAAGTTGTATAAATTTTGTTGTAATAAATTAACCTATTTCGGCTTGGTGGGCTTCCAAAAAATGTTGTTTCCGATTTGTATCCAATTTCACAGGGTGATTTTACAGTCGAAAAAAAAGACTAGCACAAATTTTTGTTGAGTTCGGTTAACCCGGTTGGGCACGAAGGCGCAATGAAACTTTTTAGATGTTTTTGAAGTCGAGTCAAAACGGTTGGATCGATTAACTTGAAATTGTGCACAAATGTACCTCTTAGAAACCGGAATTTTTTGTATAAATTTGGTTGGAATGAATTAATCCATTTCGGCCTGGTGAGCTTCCAAAAAAAATTGTGTTTCTGATTTGTATCCAATTTAAAAGGTTGATTTTGCATTCCAAAAGAGGCAAAAAGTTTTAATTAAGTTCGGCTAACCCCTTTTCCACGAAGACGCCATGAAGTTTTCGATAAATTTAATTTGCTTAAACGATTAAAAGAATTTTATTGAAAATTTTGATCAGCATTTTAATTATAAAAACCCAGAAGGGTTAATTTGGTTTTGACCTGTTTACGAGTTTTGAACAAAAATTCAATGTAATTTTCAAATGTTTGGTATGAGCGCATGTTAACCTTTATTCAAAAGCGCACTTAATCAATAAGACTAATTTTTATACCCTACACCTATAGAATAGGTAAAGGGGTATATTAACTTTGGTATGGTGTTTGTAACCACCTAAACGAAGCGAGCTAGATATGGAAAAGTATATATATTTGTGATCAGCGTGACCGCCTTAGTCGATATAGCCATGTCCGTCCGTCCGTCTGTCCGTCCGTCCGTAGGCACGATATCGATCAAAATATAATGGAGCTATCTTGATGAAATTTTAACTGTAGGTTACTAGGACTGAAAGTACGGCGGGGATTGCATATGGGCGAAATCAGCCCATGGGTTCGGATTCTGGACCTTTTAATCGGTTTCAGGGCTAACGAACATATGTAAAAACTCACGATAACTCAACAACTAATGACGCTATCTTCATAAAATTTGTGCTGTAGGTTACTAGTAATGAAACTTCTTTGGGTATTGCGTAAGTTCGGGATTGGACCATGCGTTCGGAACCTAGAACTTTTTGATCGAATTTAGGCCAAACGAGCATAATTCCGAAACTAATGAAGATAGAACCTCCAAATTTGGTATCAGGGTGTCCCTTCCTATTTTCTAAGTGTCTTTGAAATTTCGGCCCCATTGGAGTTGGGGGTCGGGGACCAGCCACACATTTCCGAAAACCTTAAAGCATATTTTTAAAATTAATAAAGATAGCAACTTGAAAAAATGTAGAAGCTTCAAATTTTGTGTTCTTTACTATCTCTTGCGTGCCCCCCTAATTTGGGATCAATTGGAGTGGTGGTTCAGTACCCCTCTTAGACCTCCCAAGTTTTAAAAGCTTTTACTCGAAATTACTAAAAATAGTAACTTAAAATTAAGATAGAACGTTTAAATTTTGTACAAGGGTTAACTAGTACTTAAAGTACAGCGCGGACTGTATAAAACCGAAATCAGCCCAAGGGTTCGGATTCTGGACTTTTGAATCGGTTACAGGGCTAACGAACATATGTAAAAAATCACGATAACTCAACAACTAATGACTCTATCTTCATGAAATTTGTGCTGTAGGTTATTGGTAATGAAACTACAGCGGCAATTGCGCACGGCGAGAATTGGACAATGGGTTCGGAACTTAGAACTTTTTGATCGAATTTAGGCTAAACTAGCATAATTCCGTAACCAATGAAGATAGAACCTCCAAATTTGGTATCAGAGTGTCGCTTTCCATTTCCTTAGTCTCCTTGAAGTTTGAGCCCAATTGAAGTAGTGGGGGGGACCAGCCACTCAGTTCCGAGAACCTTAAAGCATATTTTCGAAATTAATAAAGATAATAACTTGAAACAAAAGTAGAAGCTTCAAATTTGGCACATGGGTGTTCTTTACTATTTCCTGCGTGTCTCTCTAATTTTGGATCAATTGGAGTGGTGGTTCAGTACCTCTCTTAGACCCACCAATGTGTAAAAGCTTACCATCGAAATTAATAAAACTAGTAACTTAAAATTAAGATAACACGTTCCAATAGTGTACAAGAGTTACCTTGTATTGAAAGTATGACGGGGACTGCATATGGGCGAAATCGTACCATGGTTTCGAGTTCTGAAACCCTTGAAAAGCTCAAGGGCTAACAAACATATATCTTAAAACACCATAACTCAAAAAATAATGCAAAAAATATTTTGATGAAATTTAAACTCTAGGTTACTAGTAATGAAAGTACCATGGGAATTGGTTCTGTTCGAGTTTAATTTCGAAGCCAAAGAATATATTTCCTATTTCCTATGTGTCTCCGAAATTTTGACTTAATTGTAGTGGTTCAGCTAAAGGTACTTGCTGCATTTATGTAAAATTTATATTTATATTTAAATGAATTATATGAAAAGGTCTAAATTTGTATATGTATTTTAGAAATACATTTATTGCATATTTTGCGTTTATAAGCTTTTTTAATAGGTACATAAACAAGCCATTTAAAATAATTGCAATTTTGAAAAATTTGAATTATTAAATATATTATGCTTTGATTATCTTTTTATCACAAAATTTAATAATTAGAATTTTTTCATTTTGTAATTGAATTGGAATAAATATATTTTCATTTATTTCAAGTTTTTTTTTTTTTAATATTTTTATCTATTTATTATTAAATTATTTATTAACAAATTAGTAAGAATTTGTAATATTTTTTAATAGATAGTGTAATTAGAAAATATTTTTAGTATTATAAATCTAATTTGGTTAGCTATGTCTTACGATCAAATTAATAACAGCTCTTATGGTGTTAAAACGACTTCTGGATATGTCCTTAAATTTGAACCAAATAGGTGTAGGGTATTTCTAAGTCGGTTGCACCGACTGACAGTTTCTTTACTTGTTTTGCTCTCAAATAGTCAAAACTAAAAGATAATATTAATAAAAATAAAGCTAATAAAGTATCCGAATAAAAATATCTTTAAATTTAAATAACGTAACATTATCCTTCTCTACATTTTTTCGTAAGTCTTTGTTTTTTACCTACTTTGCAGTTGTTGTTTTTAAAAAAAAGATTTCAGTATAAAATTGGAATTTTTTTCAAATAAAATCAAAAAAATTCAATTTCGTATATATTTGGCTTAAATACATAATATTTTAAAACAGTTTTTCCAAAAAAAGAAGCCTACATTTCTCTCATAAAATCAAAAACAAACGAGGAAGAGCGTAGTAGAACTGTCAGGTAAGCACAAAACAAATTATAAGTTGAAAAGCAGATTTTTAAACCTTTGCTAAAACATCAACTATATTTTATTCAAACGCCGGCAATTCAAGTAAACTACTGTTAACTTAGTATTGTGACATAAGACAAATTTAGTATACACTTTTCACCTCTCAATGGAGTTTTAATTTAAGTTGATGTTATTGAAAAAAGTTAACACAAGAATGGTATTAATTTTAAAATGTAATAAAGCAATTTTTTAAAACGATTTTTTAGAATTATCAATTTTTCAACAAATTTATCAAATTTCACTTTTTGATACTTTTCATAATTATTAAATAAAACAATAAAAGTTCAAGGAGCACCAAATTGTCAAGAAGCAGAAGAAAAACGTATAGAAAAATTAGAGATAATAGTTAAAACTGTTTTGAAACTGTTTTTTAAAGTTTTTGTTTCGCAATCGGTTAAAAGAACTCTACAAAACATTTTTTTAAACATTCCTCTAATTCAAAGAAGTTTTACTTACTTTACAAAATTGGACGCAATTTACTTACAAAAACTTTTTTTTGAATAATTGTAGGAATGATAAGTATATACATTTACGCATACAAAATTTGCATACAAGTGGTCAAACCGTTTCTGCTTAATAGTAAATAATGAAAAAATCTGTAAAAAGCCGCTGTGCCACAATGGGTTAACGGAACTCAACAAACCTGTTTTTGAAACTTTGACCAAGCAATATTTCGCAAAACTAGACGTAATATTCTTCCCAAATTTTTTTTGAAAAAATTGTCGGGTGCAAAGGGTAACAAATTCCAAGTCTCTTAATAGAGTGAACTCCATTCTCAAAGAGGAGCACATATACAAAATTTGAAATCAATCGGTTAAACCATTTCTAATTTATAGGAAAGTAACGAAAAAAACCGATAAAAAGCTGTTGGGCCGCAACGGTTTAACGGAACTCCGCAAATATTTTTTTGCGGCTTTCTTTTTAACCAAAGCAGTACTTCGAAATATTGGCCGAAACTTTAAAAAACTTTGACCGGGTAAATCTGCTAGTAGGTACATAAACTAACTATTTAAAATAATTGCCATTTTGAAAAATTTGAACTATTAAATATATTATTCTTTAATTAGCTTTTTATCACAAAATTTAGTAATTAAAATTTTTTCACTTTTGTAATTGAATTGGAATAAATATATTTTCATTTATTTCAAGTTTTTTTGGTTTTATAATATTTTTAAATAGATAAATTAGTAAGAATTTGTAATATTTTTTAATAAATAGTGTAATTAGAAAATGTTTTTAGTATTATAAAGTTAATTTGGTTAGCTATGTCTTACGATCAAATTAATAACAGCTATTATGGTGTTAAAATGACTTATGGATATCTCATAAAATTTGAACCAAGTAGGTTTAGGGTATTTCTAAGTCGGTTGCACCGACTGACTGTTTCTTTACTTGTTTTTTTGTAAATTAATTATTTCAATAGAAATTAAATTATTTCAATGGGGGTGAAAATGAAAGCGAATCCGAAAATTCGTTGTGGAGCACATCAACTTTCAAACTATTAATTTTTACAAGATTATCGTTGGAAACTCAATTCAAAAGGGTAAACATAAAAAATCTGTGTTGTGTGGGAAAGTTTTATCAAAAATTAATGATTCCAGAAAATATAATATAAAAATTTAATTTAATTTTATTTAATTTTTTTTTTTTTTAAAATACATTTATTTATTAAATTAAATAAAAACACAATATTTATTCAATATTCGTGATACAGCTAATTAATTCTTGTCTAACCACGACTTTCATTACTTAAATACAAAAATTAAAACTAGGAAGTTAGAACTGAACCAATATTCTTTAATCAGCGTTACCAATAAATAATCTAGTTTATGAATATTCCACTTAAGAATTTGTAATATCACAACATTAACGAAATGTATATATAATAGGATTTATAACAACGTGAAAGCATAAAGGAAAATAATTTATACGTGTCATAATTATTGAAAATGAATTTTATTATCATTGAATTTAGAACAAGGTAAATTATGTATTTCGTTTATTTTTTTAATTAAAACGCAAAATAATTTAATTTTAAAAAATTCTTCATTATTCAACTTTTTCTGTTGAAGAATTCTTAAGAATCAACTTTCTTTTCTTTTTACAAACATATTTATTATACCCAATTAAATTAATGTGGTTATTCTGAAGTACGCCAAAAATTGTATTCTGACATCCGGTGGGCTTCAAACACTATTTGCAGATATTAAAGTCATATGTTCGTAAAATATTTTTTGTATCTACTAGGTATATTTTTTTTATACCCTACACCTATCGAATAGGTAAAAGGGTATATTAACTTTGGTATGGTGTTCGTATCCACCTAAAGGAAGCGAGGTATAACGATAACTCAAAAAATAATGGAGCTATCTTGATGAAATTTTAACTGTAGGTTACAAGGACTGAAAGTAGGGCCAGGATTGCATATGGACGAAATCGGCCCATGGGTTCGTACTCTGGAACTTTTAATCGATCGAAGGGCTAACGAACATAAAAAAATCAGGATAACTCAACATTTAATGGCAACCTCCTCATGACATTTATGCTTTCTATTTCCATTGTTATAGTATTTTATCTTGATGAAATTTTAACAGTAGGTTTTGGAACCTCAATCGGTCTCGGGGCTGACGAACATAATATAAAAATTACGAAAATTCAACAACTAATGAAGCTATATTCATGAAATTTGTGCTGTAGGATACTAGTAATGACACTACGTCGGGGATTGTATACAGTCGAGATCGGACCATGGGTTCGGATCCTAGAACTTTTTCATCGAATTTAGGCCAAACGAAACCAAAGAAGATAGAACCTCCCAATTTGGTACTAGGGTGTGTCTTTCCTTCGTGTCCTCGAAATTTGGAACCAATTGGAGTAATGCGTCGGGGAGCAGCCACACAGTTCCGAAGACCTTAAAGCATATCTTCGAAAATAATAAAGATTGTAACTTCATACTAATGTAAAAGCTTGAAATTTGGCACAGGGGTGTTCTTTACTATTTGTTTCCCTAATTTATGATCAATTGGAGTGGTGGTTCAGGTACCTCTCTTAGACCTCCCAATGCTTTAAAGCTTATCGAAATTAACAAAAATACTAACTTAAAATTAAGATAGAAAGTTCCAATTATGTACAAGGGTTAAATAGTATTGAAAGTATGACGAGGACTGCATATTGGCGAAACGTCCCATGATTTGGGGATCTGGAACCTTTAAAAAATTCAAGGGCTAACAAACATATATCGAAAAAACACTATTACTCAAAAATTAATGGTGCTGGTTTTATAAAATTTAATTTCTAGGTTTCTAGTAATGAAAGTTACGCTAGGATATGTTCTGGTCGTGATCAAACAATGAGTTCGGATTCTAGAGGGTTTTGAATTGAGGTCAAACTAGAGTAAAATTTCGAAACCAAAGAAGATAGAAACTTTAAATTTGGGACACAGGTTTTTCTTCTTATTTGCTTTGTGTACGTGAAATTTTGAATAAATTGGAATAGCGGTTTGCGTATCTTCCTCACTACTCTCAAAACCATAAACCATATATTCGAAATTAATAAAGATAGTAACTTAAAATAAATATAGAACCTTTTAATTTGGTATAACGGTGTTTCATCCTATTTTTTTTTTTTTTTTTTTTTTTATTTCATTAACCAAAACAAGGTTTTATACAAACAAAAAAAAAAGAAAATATCTTATACTATTATTCATAATTTAAAATTTTAAACAGAATTTACAAAAAAAAAAAAAGTATAAGAACAATTAACAAAAATTAGAATACTTAGGTCAAATTACAATACCAAGTTTTTTTTTATTGTACAAAATATTAAAAATTTAAACAAAAAACAAAAAATGCTTACAGAACAAAAACAAAAAAGCAAAAGCACTGTATGAACGTAATTACTTATGATATAATATCATATAATATGTTAATATGTACTTGAACTTGAAATTATTATTAAGTTTACAAAATAGGTTCATTTAAAAATTTTTGCTTAAGTTTATATTTAAAAGTGTTTTTAGATATATCTGTTGAAGAAAGATAACTATGTTTATTAAATGTAGTGCAACATCTGTTTATAGGTTCATTATTTGCGTATTGAGTTCTGTGAGTATTTACAATCAAAAATTTAGTGTTTCTTGTTTGTCTAACTTCGTTATTTATTCTGACTTTATACGTTAGAAACTGAATATCAATATTTTTATTTAAGATGTCAAAAGTGAAGCAGGATGAAAGAATTTCCCTGCGTGATGCAAGAGTTAACATTTTCAAGGTATTTAGTCTTGTAATGTAGCTTGGAAGAGTAGAGTACTCTGAAGGGTCATATTGGTTTCTTAGAGCAAATAAAAGAAACTGTTTTTGAACAGATTCAATTCTTTTAGAGTGTGTTTGAAATGCCGGATCCCAAACAATGTGACCATATTCTAAAGTAGATCGAACCAAAGAACAATAAAGTGCTTTTGTTACTGCTACATCATTAAACTCTTTGGCCCTTCTTTTAATGAAACCTAACATTTTATTTGCCTTTGCAATCATGTGTTCGTAATGAAGATTAAAATTTAATTTATCATCCAAAAGAATCCCAAGATCGGTCATGCTATTCACCCTTTCGAGAGCTAAATTGTCTATTGAATAATTGAAAAGTATTGTATTTCTTTTACATGTAAAGCTTATGACCTTGCATTTCTCAATATTTAGTTCTAATCTATTGTATATGCACCATTCATGTAAAGAATGCATGTTTTCTTGAAGTAATTGAACATCAGAGTTATTCTTAATAACATGAAAAATTTTAAGATCGTCAGCAAATGCAATATGAGATACACCTAATAATTTTTCTGAAAAGATTTGAAATAAATACATTGAATAGAAGTGGACCTAAATGGCTACCTTGAGGCACACCAGAAGTAACATAAATTGGGTTTGACAAATGGCCTTGGAATTTTATGTTCTGAGTTCTTCCAGTAAGATAAGAGCCAAGCCATGCCAAGAAAGAACTAGATATGCCCAAAGTTTCAAGTTTCTTCAGCAAAATATTATGATCAACACGATCGAAAGCTTTGCTAAAGTCCGTATAAATTGCGTCAACTTGGTAACCCTTCTCCATTTCATTTAAGATTTCAGAAGTGTAAACTACAAGATTTGTAGTAGTAGAGCGACCTTTTCTGAAACCATGCTGTTGTTCATTTAGTTTCATATTAATAATAGGTGTGATTTTGCCCACCACAATTTTCTCAAACAATTTTGGGATAGTCGAAAGGATGGCTATTCCTCGATAGTTTTCAACAGAAGCTTTGTCTCCTTTTTTATGAATAGGGGTCAAAAAAGATGATTTCCAAGCAGATGGGAAGGTGCCTGACGAAAGTGATATATTAAATATAATGTGAAGTGGATATGTCAAATAACTAATGCAATTGTATAAAAAAGAAGGAGCAATTAAATCCGGGCCCACACCTTTTTTAAGATCGAGGTTATTAATTGCTTCATAAATTTCATTTTCCGAAATATACAAATCTTTTATAATTGAATTAGTATTACTAACCGAGTTTGAAATTGGGATATTGATGGATACGTCAAGCGGACGAAAAACTTTTTGAAAGCAATCTGCGAAGAAATTACAGATTACATTAGGATTTGAAGAGAAAACATTGTCTTTAGACATAGAGTTTGGATACCCACAAGTCTTTCGTTTTGTATTGACAAAGTCAAAAAATTTTTTTGGATCCGTAATTGATTTACTACCGATCTCGGATACATAATTGTCATATGCCAAATTTGATTTGCTTTTAAATTCTAAAGCGAGATCCTTATACATATTTAATAAATTAGTATCAGGCTCTTTTGTAAATTTAATTTTTTTATAAAGTTTGTTGCGCTGATTGCGCAAAGTCCTAAGTTCTCGGTTAAGCCACGGTTCTGTGGTCTTATCCTTTTTACGTATTTTAGGTACATAGGAGTTGACTATATGAAATAATTTCATATAGAAAATAGATACTGTTGAGTCAATGTTCTGTTGTCTTAACAGTTCGTCCCAATTAACAACCGATAAAGCATTATTAATGCTTTGATAATCGGCATTAAGAAAATCAAATACAATATTATTATTGTAAGATTTAGCAAAAAGTGGCGTGATGGAAGAAAATTCAAAGATGACTGCGTTATGATGAAGTGAGTTGGAGAATAAATTAGCTGTATCATCAGCGAGTTTAACTTCCACTTTATCATATGCATTAGAAAATGCAAGATCTAACCACTTATTATTTTTGTTAGGAAATCTGATAATTTGCTGTAAGTCGTTACCATAAAACTCACTGATAATATCAAAATCAGTTTCGTCATTAAAATTAATTGGTAGTAGCAAGTTATCAGAATCGTCTACTATAAACGATAGTGAAGGACGATTGAAATCCCCAAAAATGAATATTGAATCATCCTCATTCAATTTTGATATAATACCATGATATATATCAAAGAAATCAGAATATGAGGAATTGTCAGTATTGGGCGGAAAGTAAACGATTCCAAGGTATAAAAAATTTTTACCTAAGTTCACTTTTATAAATTTATGATCGAATAAAATAGATGTCCTAGTATGTAATGGAGTACTAGACAACTCGTTATTAACTCCAAGAAGAACACCGCCTCCACGGGAACAGTTTGTAGAATTGTAATCCCTGTCTTTCCTGTAAATTGACCAATTATTGTCCAGTATTTCTTGATTTTTGAAGGAATCATTTAGCCAGGTTTCGGTAAAAGCTAACACGTTGAATTCACAGGACTTAGCATCAACATATAGTTTTTTTAGCTTACCTCTCATACCACTACAATTATGATAGAAGATTTTAAGTTTATTATTATCTTTATTTTTATGTACCTTAAAGCTAGATGATGTATGAACTGAAACTAGGTTAGTATTAATGCTATTTTTTCCCACTAAGGGGACGAAAAAAGTCACTGCTACTTTTTCTAATTCTTTGTAAATAATCGATTCTTTTGCTTTTAAGGTGACTGCAATAGGCTTGTAGATCTTTTTCGACCGATTTAGAAGAGGCCCCGAAACCTTCATGATATTTAGCAAATAATTTCATTAATTCCTTTGGGTTAGACGGTAAACCTTCTTGATCAATAAAAATTTTAATATTGAGTTTGGTTTTACCGTCAACACAAAGGTCATCATCTTCCTTATGCAAATAGGCTAAAAGAGTCTTACATTTTCGTAAATTTTTTGATCTCTAAAACGCGACAGAACATAAGTATGATCATCTTTCGCTAACGCGTTTTTCGTTAATCTAACTATAGGAGGCATTAAAGGATTAACGAAACTTGCATTGGAAGGAGTAGAAATAGATGCTATTGGCGTATTAATACATGAAGTTGTAATGCAGTTAAAATTTGAAATTTGTGTACATGGAGTACCGAGTATAATTGTTTCTCCCTACTCAACGTTAGGATATTTGTGTTTAGACGTTATTGGAGTTGTTGTGCTAATTAAATTTGAATTTGAATTTTTGGTAATTAAATTTGAATTTGAATTTGAATTCGTAGAAGTGGTTGAATTGCACATTGTGTTAGTCATTATACTTGAATTTGTACTACTAACCGAAATTTCAAGTAAATTTAAATCTGGCTTATTTAGCGAATAAATAACTAAGTTAGACGGAGGCAAATAGTTATGAAATTTAACTGGTGTTTGAGTTAATAAAATGGGTTGTGTATTGTATGAATTTAAACTATTGTTATTATTATTATTATTATTATTGTTATTATTATTATTGTTATTATTATTATTGTTATTACTATTATTTTTATTATTATTATTGTTATTGTTATTATTATTATCCTTATTATTATTATTATTTTTATTATTATTATTTTTGTGTAAAATAGGCTGTGTTTTGTGTTTGCTTATAATATTTTCTTTTATTATTTGTGGACTTAGTGTTATTGCGTGTATTTCTGTTCTTGTTTTTTTCTGTGATTGTTTTGCTATTAACATTATTGATATTAAGTTTAATTTTATTTTTATTTTTTACTGAATCTAATTTACTTTTTACTGAATCTAATTTACTATTGTTTGACTGTTTACCTATATGTTTAAAGATGGATATTTTTGTTCCTTTGTTCCACAATTTAATATTATTTATTTCCTGGACTTTTGTTTCCGGTACGCTAACTTTGAAAGTATGATACTGCGGTTTATATTTCAGCCACTCTGGTGTGATTAATTTACAATGAACCTCTTCAAAATTCAACCTCTTTTTTATGTATCTGACTAGTTTCTCCTCTGTTGTATTAGTGCTAAGGTTGGAAATCCTTAAGTTAAATTTAGGTTTAATTGTAACTTCTGGTGGATCAACTGCTTCTATTTCGATTGAAATGTCGTCATATTTTTCTTTGGTTGATTCAATGTTAACCGTTTTAGCCTTATCTACATCATTTATTTCATCAAATAGTGATTTAGCTGCATTGTTTGAGTATAGATCATTCTGATGCGAAGCACTGCAAATTTTAACACCATCCTGAATTGTCTCTATTTTGGCCTTAAGGATATCTAAATCGGCCAATACTACATCTCTAAAGCTCATTGAAATATCAGTTTTATTTATATTTTCTGAATTAGAGATGAAAAGTTGCTTTAAATTGTCCATCGCATACAAAAGCTTATTATTAATTGGATCTTGTGCTAATGAATTTTCAATAATGTTCTTAAACGTTGAAATTTCCGTTTTTAAATTATTTGTTTCAACTTTAATTAGCTCACTAACACTTCTTTTTTGATCATTTTTGAAATTATTAAGAGTTTCCTTTGTTTTTATTTCCTTTGTGTCCCCGAAATTTAGGTTTAATTGTTTTAGTGGTTTAGGTGCCTTCTAAAAAATCTCAAAATTAAAAAGCTTATTTTTTTTAATTTTGTTATATCATATATTTAATTGAATTAGCAACATAGTTAATATATAATTAGGACGCAAATAATTAATTAAGAATTACGGAAAAATTATAAGACTTATTTCTCCTATTATGAACTTTAATATTATTGAAAAAATAAATAGATAAAGATATTAAGCAATGATCAGTTATATGCAAATCTAAGACTTCACTGGAATAAGAAAAATTATTATTAATTCCCTTTCGTATAAATAGATGGTCAAGACAAGTTCCAAAGGGTAGTCGTGTAGGTTCACAAATAATTGAACTGAGACCAAAGGATAACAAAAGTGCTAAATAATAATCAACGTCAAAATTTTTGATCAATTAAATATTTATGTTAAAATCACCTAATAAAATAAGATTTTTTGAAGAAATAGTAGATAAAAAATATGATAATTCTTCCACAAAGACACCAATATTTATACCGTGTAATTTATAAATGCAAATGAAAGAAAAACTCACAACATTAAAATCAATTATAAGCTTCAGTAAATCACACGAAACAAAATTGAAATGGAAAAACTTACAATTAAGATCACTTTTAAGATAAACAGCTACACCACCAGCAGAATAAGAATTATTGCAACAAACTTGAAGATTAAAATTTGGAATACAATAATTCTCCTTTTCTTCGTCAAAAATCCATATTTCAGTAAGAAATATAACGTCAGGCAAAATTGCGAGTGACTAAAGATAGCTTAAAAGATGAATAAAGTTCTTCCTCAAACTTCTGATATTTTGATGAAATACTAAAATATTTGAAGGGGAATTAGACACAATGTAAGTAAAAATAATAATAATAATAAGAAAAATTTTTGGTTAGTTGTTTTGAAGACCGTGTAGAAAGCCAAAATTAAAAAATTAAAAAATTTAAAAGTTAAACTATAATAAGAACAACGATAAAAACTAAAGTTTAACTAAATCATGAAAACAATTCAATTCTACCCTTTTATCCTCATCCTGTTTACGTATGTAATTTTTCGAGTTCCTGATCCAAAGGTACTGATAGCTTTTTTCCTTTTTTAATTCTCGTGCACGATGGAATAGCAATCTGGTGTAATTTGTCAAAGAATCATTAAAATAAACTGGAATCTCCTTATTTTTATCCTCATTAAAAATTAATAATTTTTTCTTCTTCATAATTAATTGTTTTTTACCAAAAAAAGAAAATCAAACACTCACAATATTATTTTTCGATTTATTCAAATTTTTATTGCTTGTTTGTTTTGAATTTAACTTCTTTATAAAGCAATGTGAAATGGCACTTTCAATAATGTTTTTATCAATTTTTGCAAATAGAGATATAACCTGCTCTTTCACATTGCTTTCATTAACATTAGGAATACCAATTATGTCAACATCTTTCCTTTTCTTGTGTAGTTCAAGTTTATTAACTTTAACTTCAAGAGAATTAATTTTCTCTCTTAAAAGCTCTCTTTCTTTAAGTAAACTCTTAATTTTCGAATTATTTTCAGCAATTAACTTTCTCATCTCTAAGTTTAAATAGTCTAAAGATGAGAGATCAATATTCTCATCAAATTTACCATTAAGAGCAGAAGTTAAAGAGCTTGTTGTTTTTACCAAATTAAGATGATCACTGACTGTTATTTGTGGTGGTGTAATAATATCGGCATTAATATTTTTTTCATTAATTGTAGGTTGTTAAGAAACAGTATCAGAAACATCATTAGAGAAACTGAGAAATGAATGTCGCCTCTTCATGCTGCATATATTACATCTGTAACCACTCGGAGAGGTTTTAAAAAATTCCGAATCTTCTTTCGTAATATTGGCACAACTACAGTGAAAGGATTTCTTGCAAACACCACATGCTATATGTGAAATATGATAGAAATATAATTTTGCAACAATAAAAAAAAAATTAGAAACCCAATAACAGTATGATAAGTACAATAAACTAAAAATTTAGTTAAAAATAAAAATTGAAACTTAACAATCTCTCACAGATGTTACCCCACATAACGTTAGTAAAAGAATGGAATAGTTGTGTTCAAAGGTGATTCCTGCATGTATGTAAAATATATTTTTATGAAAAGTTGTAAATTTGCCATTGTATTTTAGAAATATACTTATTGCATATTTTGCATTTATGAGCTTTTCCAATAAATTCATATACTAGGAATACAAATTATGTAACCTATTTTATATATAATATCAAAAATTAATATTTCTAGAGACAAAGATAACAGCAGCATTATGATTGTAATACTTATTTATAGCAGAAGTGCTTAAAATTCCTTATCATAATTATAACAGATGAGAATTAACCAACTCTATTCGAAATATTAATCTGGATCATGTCAATTTTCAGGAAAACTAAATGGGATTCTTAAAAAACTATAAATTAAATCTAATGATCTAAGCAATGTTTCAACTTAAAAGTAATTTTGTAATGGCATTTTATGAATACATTTATTTCAAAATTTTTTGATTTTTAATATTTTTAAACAGATAAGTTACAAAGACTTTTCGATTGTTTTGAATTGATAAAATAATTAGAAAATATTCTTAGTATGATAAAGTTAATTCGGTTAGCTATGTCTTACAATCGAACTAATAAACAACATCGAAAAGCCTTTATGGTTTTAAAACAAGTAAAGAAACAGTCAGTCGGTGTAACCGACTTAGAAATACCCTACACCTATTTTGTTCAAATTTAAAGACATATCCATAAGTCATTTTAACACCATAAAAGCTGTTATTAATTTGATCGTTAGACATAGTGTACCAAATTAACTTTATAATACTAAAAATATTTTCTAATTACACTATCTATTAAAAAATATTACAAATTATTACTAATTTATCTATTTAAAAATATTAAAAAACAAAAAAACTTGAAATAAATGAAAATATATTTATTCCAAGTATATTTTACAAAATGAAAAAATTCTAATTATTAAATTTTGTGATAAAGTGATAAAGCTAATCAAAGCATAATATATTTAATAATCCAAATTTTGAAAAATTGCAATTATTTTAAATGGTTAGTTTATATACCTAATTGAAAAGCTTATAAACGCAAAATATGCAATAAATGTATTTCTAAAATACAATTACAAATTTAGAACCTTTCATATAATTCATTTAAATATAAAAATAAATTTTACATAAGCGCAGCAAGTACCTTTGAACATAGCTGAGCCACTACAATTAAGTCTAGATTTCGGAGACACATAGGACATAGGAAATATATTCTTTGGCTTCGAAATTAAACTCGACCACAGCCAATTCGCATGGTACTTTCATTACAAGTAACCTAGAGTTTAAATTTCATAAAAATGCCGGCATTATTTTTTGAGTTATGGTGTTTTTAAGATAAATGTTTGTTAGTCCTTGTACTTTTCAAGGGTTCCAGAACCCGAAACCATGGTACAATTTTGCCCATATGCAGTCCCGTCATACTTTCAATATTAGTCAACCCTTGTACACAATTGGAATGTTCCATCTTAATTTTAAGTTACTAGTTTTATTAATTTCGATGATAAGCCTTTACACATTTGGGGGTCTAAGAGAGGTACTGAACCACCACTCCGTTTGATCCCAAATTAGGGGGGCACGCTAGATATAGCAAAGAACACCCTGGGCCAAATTTGAAGCTTCTACATTTGTTTCAAGTTACTATCTTTATTAATTTCGAAAATATGCTTTAAGGTCCTCGAAACTGAGTGGCTGGTCCCGACCCACTACTCCAATGGGGCCCAAATTTCCAGGACACTTACGAAATAGGAAGGGACACCCTGATACCAAATTTGGAGGTTCTATCTTCATTGGTTTCGGAATTATGCTAGTTTGGCCTAAATTCGATCAAAAAGTTCTAAGTTCCGAACCCATTGTCCAATCCTCACCGTACGTAATCACCGCCGTAGTTTCATTACCAATACCCTACAGCACAAATTTCATGAAGATAGCCTCATTAGTTGTTGAGTTATCGTGATTTTTTATATATGTTCGTTAGCCCTTCGATCGATTAAAAGGTCCAGAATCCGAACCCTTGGGATGATTTTGTCCTTATACAGTCCGCGCTGTACTTATAGTACTAGTTAACCCTTGTACAAAATTTGAACGGTCTATCTTAATTTAAAGTAACTATTTTTAGTAATTTCGATTATAAGCGTTTAAAACTTGGGAGGTCTGAGAGGGGTACTGAACCACCACTCCAATTGATCCCAAATTAGGGGGACACGCTAGATATAGCAAAGAACACCCTGGGCCAAATTTGAAGCTTCTACATTTGTTTCAAGTTACTATCTTTATTAATTTTAAAGATATGCTTTAAGGTCTTCGGAAATGTGTGGCTGGTCCCCGACCCACTACTCCAATGGGACCCAAATTCACAAGACACTTAAGAAATAGGAAGGGACACCCTGATACCAAATTTGGAGGTTCTGTCTTCATTGGTTTCGGAATTATGATCGTTTGGCCTAAATTCGATCAAAAAGTTCTAGGTTCCGAACCCATGGTCCAATCCCGACCTTACGCAATTCCCGAAGTAGTTTCATTACTAGTAACCTACAGCACAAATTTGATAAAGATAGCGTCATTAGTTGTTGAGTTATCGTGATTTTTTATATTTGTTCGTTAGCCCTGAAACCGATTAAAAGGTCCAGAATCCGAACCCATGGGCCGATTTCGCCCATATGCAATCCCCGCCGTACTTTCAGTCCTAGTAACCTACAGTTAAAATTTCATCAAGATAGCTCCTTTATTTTTTGAGTTATCGTGCCTACGGACGGACGGACGGACGGACATGGCTATATCGACTCAGGCGGTCTCGCTGATCACAAATATATATACTTTTCCATATCTAGCTCGCTTCCTTTAGCTGGTTACAAACACCATACCAAAGTTAATATACCCCTTTACCTATTCTATAGGTGTAGGGTGTAATAACTTATGGACTTCTCATTCAATTTGAACCAAATAGGTGTAGGGTATTTCTAAGTCGGGTTTAACGAATGACTGTTTCTTTAGCACCACTTCTAAAAAAAAATTAATTTCTTAAAAACTAATACAAAAACGAGGAAGATTATATCAACTTTTAGATATCCATGCATGCCCACTATAATGCATAAAATAAAATAAACGTTATTTATTTCCCTTTTGATATTATATATATTACAAAACTAGTAAAGAAACAGTCAGTCGGTGCAACCGACTTAGAAATACCCTACACCTATTTGTTTCAAATTTGATGGGAAGTCCAAAAGTCATTTTAAAACCATAACAGCTGTTATTAGTTTGATCGTAATACATAGCTAACCAAATTAACTTTATAATACTAAAAACATTTTCTAATTACTTTATCTAATCAAAAATATTACAAATTCTTACTAATTTATCTATTTAAAGCATTACAAAAGTGAAAAAATTTGAATTATTAAATTTTGTGAATTTTTTGATTTTGTGATAAAAGCTTATCAAAGCATAATATATTTAATAATTCAAATTTTTTAAAATTGCAATTATTTTAAATTGTTAGTTTATGTAAGTATTAGAAAAGCTTATAAACGCAAAATATGAAAATGTATTTCTAAAATAACAAAATTACAAATTTAGAACTTTTTATATAATTCATTTAAATATAAAAATAAATTTTACATAAATGCAGCAAGTTCCTTTGACCATAGCTTAAGTATTGTACACAATGTCTTAATTATATATCACCTATGGTATTAATTATAAAATATTGTACAAAATATGTTTTATAGTAAAACTCTTACCCTTTTAAAAATATAAAAGTGTTAAATAAAAACGGAAATAGGAAAGAACCCTCGTCTATCAAATTTAAAGTTTCTATCTTCATGAATTTCGAAGATAAGCTTTTTAAATTTGAGATTTCTTAGGAGGCACCTGAACCACGACTACAATTAAGTCTAAATTTCAGGGACACATAGGAAATAGGAAATATATTCTTAGACTTCGAAATTATACTTTTTTGGCCTCACATCAATCAAAAGCTTCTAGAATCCGAACTCATTGTCCGAACTCGACCAGAACCAATCCCCATGGTACTTTCATTACTAGTAACCTAGAGTTTAAATTTCATCCAAATAGCGGCATTATTTTACGAGTTATACTGCTTTTAAGATATATGTTCGTTAGCCCTTGTACTTTTCAAAGGTTCAAGAGCCCGAAACCGTGGTACGATTTCGCCCATATGTAGTCCCCGTCATACTTTCAATACAAGTTAACCGTTGTACACAATTAGAACGATCTATCTTAATTTTAAGTTAATATTTTTATTAATTTCAATGAGAAGCTTTTAAACCTTGGGGGGTCTAAGAGGGGTACTGAACCACCACTCTGATTGATTCAAAATTAGGGGAACGCGCAGAAAATATTAAGGAGCATCGATGTGCCACATTTGAAACTTCTAAATTTGTTTAAAGTTACTACCTTTATTAATTTCGAAAATATGCTTTTAGGTCTTCGGAACTGTGTGGCTGGTCCCCGAACTACTTCTCCAATTGGTCCCAAATTTCAAGGAGACCAAGGAAATGGAAAGAGACACCCTGATACCAAATTTGGAGGTTCTATCTTCATTGGTTTAAGAATTATGCTCGTTTGGCCTGAATTCGATCAAAAAGTTCTAGGTTCCGAACCCATTTTCCTTTTCCCACCGTACGCAACCACCACCGTAGTTTCATTACCAGTACCCTACAACACAAATTTTATGAAGATAGCGTCATAAGTTGTTGAGTTATCGTGATTTATTATGACCTTGGACCGATTAAGAGGTCCGGAATCCGAACCCATTGGCCGATTTCGCTCATATGCAATCCCCGCCGTACTTTCAGTCCTAGTAACCTACAGTGAAAATTTCATCAAAATAGCTCCATTATTTGAATTATCGTGCCTAAGTACGGACGGATGAACGAACGGACATGGCTATATCGACTCCGGAGGTCACGCTGATCACAAATATATATACTTTTCCATATCTACTTCGCTTCCGTTAGGCGGTTACAAACATCATACAAAAGTTAATATACCCCTTTACCTATTCTACAGTTGTAGGGTATAAAAAAGAATAAAAAACGAAAATAGTTAAAAAAACTATAACTTATTATCCTATAATAATGAACAAAAAAAACACATAGTAATTCATTATCCCATAATTTTTGCTTGGAAAAAAAAAATGAAGCCGTAACATTTTGAAACGTCATATAAGTGCTCGATTCATTATATAACTAACCGTGTATAATTTTCATTCTCGTAGCACAATTAGTTTCGAAGAAATTCATATTGGTGTAAACAAATTGTATGTCAGTCCTCCGAAAATGAAGCCGTAACATTTTGAAACTTTATATAAGAGCTTGATTCATTATAAAATTAACCTTGTGTAATTTTCATCCTCGTAGTATAATTAGTTTATTGTTTTTGTTATTTTTTGAGTTAGTTTTAGAGCTATCGTGCTGACACACGGACGGACGAACGGACAGAATAACAGAGCTAGATCTATTTACTTTTCGATGCTGATCTGTTACGTACCCTTGACACTATATCTAGCTCTAGATCGTTAAACGGAGGAGCAATTTTAATATACCCGATGTCATATATGTATGCACGTGTATAAAAGCTACCAAGATCTCTGGTATATACTGTTCCTTGACTTTGATACAAATGATTCAAGTACTCTATTTTGACATTTATTTCTCCGAGTTTGTTGATTTGCAGGTTCTTTTCTGCAATTTGCATATTCGGAACTTCTAACATTATGTCACCGTCTCTATTATGTTGGGTTTTGTATTGATGACTTATTTGTTCCAATAGTTTTTCTACTAGTATTATATTATAGTTCCTCATGACCTTGTTAATCTCTGATTCTTTGATAATATTGAATTTTGGTTCCAATTTTTTTATACTATTACCAAAAGGTAACGCTGGAAATTTGTACTGTTCATTAAATAAATCAAACACAACTTTTTATACCCTACACCTATAGAATAGGTAAAAGGGTATATTAACTTTGGTATGGTGTTTGTAACCACCTAAAGGAAGAGAGCTAGATATGGAAAAGTATATATATATATGTGATCAGCGTGACCTCCTGAGTCGATATAGCCATGTCCGTCCGTCCGTCCGTCCGAAGGCACGATAACTCAAAAAATAATGGAACTATCTTGATGAAATTTTAACTGGAGGTTACTACGACTGAAAGTACGGCGGGGATTGCATATGGGCGAAATCGGCCCATTGGTTCGGATTCTGGACCTTTTAATCGATCGAAGGACTAACGATCATATATAAAAAATCACAATAACTCAACAACTAATGACGCTTTCTCCATGAAATTTGTGCTGTAGGTTACTAGTAATGAAACTACTTCGGGGATTGCGTAAGTTTGGGATTGGACCATAGGTTCGGAACCTAGAACTTTTTGATCGAATTAAGGCCAAACGAACATAATTCCGAAACCAAAGATGATAGAACCTCCAAATTTTGTATCAGGGTGTCCCTTCCTGTTTCCTTAATGTCTTTGAAATTTGGGCCCCATTGGAGTAGTGGGTCGGGGACCAGTCATACATTTCCGAAGACCTTAAAGCCTATCTTTAAAATTAATAAAGATAACAACTTAAAAAAATGTAGAAGCTTCAAATTTGGCACAAGGGTGTTCTTTACTATCCCTTGCGTGTCCCCCTAATTTGGGATCAATTGGAGTGGTGGTTCAGTATCCCTCTTAGACCTCTTAAGTTTTAAAAGCTTAAAATCGATATTATTAAAAATAGTAACTTAAAATTAGAATAGAAATTTCAAATTGTGTACAAGGGTTAACTAGTGCTTAAAGTTAAGCGTGGACTGCATAAGGACGAAACCAGCCCAAGGGTTCGGATTCTGGACCTTTTAATCGGTTTCAGGGCTAACGAACATATATAAATAATCACGATAACTCAACAACTAATGACGCTATCTTCATGAAATTTGAGCCCAATTGGAGTAGTGGGTGTGGACCAGCCACTCAGTTCCAAGGACCTTAAAGCATATTTTCGAAATTAATAAAGATAGTAACTTGAAACAAATGTAGAAGCTTCAAATTTGGCACATGGGTGCTCTTTACTATTTCCTGTGTGTCCCTCTAATTTTGTACCTTTCTTAGACCCACCAATGTGTAAAAGTTTATCATCGAAATTAATAAAACTAGTAACTTAAAATTAAGATAGAACGTTCCAATTGTGTACAAGGGTTAACTAGTATTGAAAGTATGACGGGGACTGCATATGGGCGAAATTGTACCATAATTTCGGGTTCTGGAACCCTTGAAAAGTTCAAGGGCTAACAAACATATATCTGAAAAACACCATAACTCAAAAAATAATGCCGCTATTTTGATGAAATTTAACCTCTAGATTACTAGTAATGAAAGTACCATTGGAATTGGTTCTGGTCGAGTTTGGTCAATGAGTTCGGATTCTAAAAGCTTTTGATCGATTTGAGGCCGAACGAGTATAATTTCGAAGCCAAAGGATATATTTCCTATTTCCTATGTGTCCCCGAAATTTAGACATAATTGTAGTGGTTCAGCTATGTTCAAAGGTACTTGCTGCATTTATGTAAAATTTATTTTTATATTTATATGAATTATATGAAAAGGTGTAAATTTGTAATTGTATTTTAGAAATACATTTATTGCATATTTTGCGTATAAGCTTTTCTATTAGGTATATTAACTTGCCATTTAAAATAATTGCAATTTTGAAAAAAATTGGATTATTAAATATATTATGCTTTGATTAGCTTTTTATCACAAAATTTAATAACTAGAATTTTTTCATTTTGTAATTGAATTGGAATAAATATATTTTCATTTATAACAAGTTTTTTTGTATTTTAATATTTTTAAATAAATAAATTAGTAAGAATTTGTAATATTTTTTAAGAGATAGTGTAATTAGAAAATGGTTTTAGTATTATAAAGTTAATTTGGTTAGCTATGTCTGACAATCAAATTAATAACAGCTTTTATGGCGTTAAAATGACTGATGGATATGTCATTAAATTTGAACCAAATAGGTGTAGAGTATTTCTAAGACGGTTGCACCGACTGACTGTTTCTTTACTTGTTTTTGTTAAATTTATATATTGTTTGATATTTTAATGTTTTTTAGTTGAAAAAAAAATTTCACTTTATATAATTTTTATTTAATATAAAAATTTTTTTTTGTTTTATAGTTTTTATTTGCAATATTCTTGATTAACGGATCTACACTATAAAGTGTTGATACACAAGTATTGATATCGTTCTAACCAGACTCAGTTAGAACATTAAGCCAATTTTAGTCTTTGGCAATATCAATGTTATACTTAGTGTATCCTACCGACTGCGCCAATTTTAGATTCGATTCTATCATCAAAAAAAACACAAATAATATTGTTAGTTAACACTTTTTAATAACTTATTTTAATTTTATTTTTACTTTTGTTATATTTAAATTTTATTTTAATTTTTAAGAATTCTATATTTGTTTTACTTTTAATTTTTATTTTTATTTATAGGAATTTTATATTTTTTTTAACTTTTAATTTTTATTTATAGGAATTTTATATTTATTTTAATTTAATTATATTTAAATTTAATTTTATTTATGCGGAGCTTTGTCGTTGTTCAAATCCAGAACAGAACTTAATTTTAATTCGTTTATTCCGTAGCATTTGTATTATAATAATTGCTTATTAAGATTTAGGTTTCATATTGCAATTATTCATAATTGCAATTGAAAAAACTTTAAAATGTTAGGAATTTTATCTATGGAAAGTAAAAAGATTTTTTA
Source organism: Dolichopus griseipennis (assembly GCA_963082915.1). Lineage (NCBI taxonomy): Eukaryota > Metazoa > Arthropoda > Insecta > Diptera > Dolichopodidae > Dolichopus > Dolichopus griseipennis. The sequence continues at coordinate 153,503,417 of OY720441.1, read as the reverse complement.
TGTGTAACTGTACTTCATAATTTGAAAATGCTGAATTTACATGGACGTTTAGAATTTACTAAAAGTAAATCTATGAGAAAAGAATTTATTAAAATAACAAATGATTTTTCGGAAGATTTAGATTTATTAAGAGTAAGTAGATTTATTAAAGGAATAATGTTAGAAATGCTGAATATGCAATAAAGTTTTTAGATTTATTCAAAATAAATCTATGAATATTAATTATATTTAAAATAATGAGGTTGTGTGGTTAGTGGTCATTATCATTTATAACAGGTAACTTCACAGTGATTCCGACTGGTAAACGAAGAAAAGAAAAAGTTGTGTTTGATTTATTTAATGAACAGTACAAATTTCCAGCGTTACCAAAAAATAGTATAAAAAAATTGGAACCAAAATTCATTATTATCAAAGAATCAGAGATTAACAAAGTCATGAGGAACTATAATATAATACTAGTAGAAAAACTATTGGAACAAATAAGTCATCATTACAAAACCCAACATAATAGAGACGGTGACATAATGTTAGAAGTTCCGAATATGCAAATTGCAGAAAAGAACCTGCAAATCAACAAACTCGGAGAAATAAATGTCAAAATAGAGTACTTGAATCATTTATATCAAAGTCAAGGTACAGTATATACCAGGGATCTTGTAAGCTTTTATACCCGTGCATACATATATGACATCGGGTATCTTAAGATTGCTCCTCCGTTTAAAGATCTAGAGCTAGAGATAGTGTCAAGGGTACGTATCGGATCAGCATCGAAAAGTAAATAGATCTAGCTGTCTTAGTCTGTCCGTCTCGTCGGTCCGTGTGTCAGCATGATAGCTCAAAAACTAACCCAAAATGTAACAAAAACAATAAACTAATTATACACGAGGATGAAAATTACACAAGGTTAGTTTTATAATGAATCAAGTTCTTATATAAAGTTTCAAAATGTTACGGCTTCATTTTCGGAGGGCTGCCATACAACTTTTTTGCACCAATATGAATTTCTTCGAAACTAATTGTGCTACGAAAATGAAAATTATACACGGTTAGTAATACAATGAATCTAGCATTTATATGACGTTTCAAAATGTTACGGCTTCATTTTTTTCTTTCCAAGCAAAAATTATGGGATAATGAATTAATATTTTTTTTTTTGTTAATTATTATAGGATAATAAGTTAAAGTTTTTTTAACTATTTTCGTTTTTTATATTTTTTTATACCCTACAACTATAGAATAGGTAAAGGGGTATATTAACTTTTGTATGATGTTTGTAACCACTTAACGAAAGCGAGGTAGATATGGAAAAGTATATATATTTGTGATCAGCGGGACTTGCGGAGTCGATATAGCCATGTCCGCTCGTCCGTCCGTCCGTACTTAGACAGGATAATTCAAATAATAGAGCTACCTTGATGAAATTTTCACTGTAGGTTACTAGGACTGAAAGTACGGCGAGGATTGCATATGAGCGAAATCGGCCCATGGGTTCGGATTCCGGACCTTTTAATCGGTCCAAGGTCATAATAAATCACGATAACTCAACAACTAATGACGCTATCTTCATAAAATTTGTGTTGTAGGGTACTGGTAATGAAACTACGGTGGTGGTTGCGTCCGGTGGGAAATGGACAATGGGTTCGGAACCTAGAACTTTTTGATCGAATTCAGGCCAAACGAGCATAATTCTTAAACCAATGAAGATAGAACCTCCAAATTTGGTATCAGGGTGTCTCTTTCCATTTCCTTGGTCTCCTTGAAATTTGGGACCAATTGGAGAAGTAGGTCGGGGACCAGCCACACTTTTCCGTTTTTATTTAACACTTTTATATTTTTAAAAGAGTAAGAATTTTACCATAAAACATATTTTGTACAATATTTTATAATTATTACCATAGGTGATATATAATTAAGACATTGTGTACAATGCTTAAGCTATGGTCAAAGGAACTTGCTGCATTTATGTAAAATTTATTTTTATATTTAAATGAATTATATAAAAAGTTCTAAATTTGTAATTTTGTTATTTTAGAAATACATTTATTTCATATTATGCGTTTATTAGCTTTTCTAATAGGTACATAAACTAACAATTTAAAATAATTGCAATTTTAAAAAATTTGAATTATTAAATATATTATGCTTTGATTAACTTTTTATCACAAAATTTGATAATTCAAATTTTTTCACTTTTGTAATGTTTTAAATAGATAAATTAGTAAGAATTTGTAATATTTTTGATTAGATAAAGTAATTAGAAAATGTTTTTAGTATTATAAAGTTAATTTGGTTAGCTATGTATTACGATCAACCTAATAACAGATGTTATGGTTTTAAAATGACTTATGGACTTCCCATCAAATTTGAAACAAATAGGTGTAGGGTATTTCTAAGTCGGTTGCACCGACTGACTGTTTCTTTACATGTTCTTTTCTTCGTTTACCAGTCGGAATCACTGTGAAGTTATCTGTTATAAATGATAATGGTATACCACTAATCACACAACCTCATTATTTTAAATATAATTAATATTCATAGATTTATTTTGAATAAATCTTAAAACTTTATTGCATATTCAGCATTTCTAACATTATTCCTTTAATAAATCTACTTACTCTTAATAAATCTAAATCTTCCGAAAAATCATTTGTTATTTTAATAAATTCTTTTCTCATAGATTTACTTTTAGGAAATTCTAAACGTCCATGTAAATTCAGCATTTTCAAATTATGAAGTACAGTTACACATAAAAAATCTTTTTACTTTCCATAGATAAAATTCCTAACATTTTAAAGTTTTTTCAATTGCAATTATGAATAATTGCAATATGAAACCTAAATCTTAATAAGCAATTATTATAATACAAATGCTACGGAATAAACGAATTAAAATTAAGTTCTGTTCTGGATTTGAACAACGACAAAGCTCCGCATAAATAAAATTAAATTTAAATATAATTAAAATAAAATAAATATAAAATTCCTATAAATAAAAATTAAAAGTTAAACAAAATATAAAATTCCTATAAATAAAAATAAAAATTAAAAGTAAAACAAATATAAAATTCTTAAAAATTAAAATAAAATTTAAATATAACAAAAGTAAAAATAAAATTAAAATAAGTTATTAAAAAGTGTTAACTAAAAATATTATTTGTGTTTTTTTTTTTGTGATAGATTAAAATCGAATCTAAAATTGGCGCAGTCGGTAGGATACACTAAGTATAACATTGATATTGCCAAAGACTAAAATTGGCTTAATGTTCTAACTGAGTCTGGTTAGAACGATATCAATACTTGTGTATCAACACTTTATAGTGTAGATCCGTTAATCAAGAATATTGCAAATAAAAACTATAAAACAAAAAAAGATTTTTATATTAAATAAAACTTATATAAAGTGAAATTTTTTTTTCAACTAAAAAACATTAAAATATCAAACAATACATAAATTTAACAAAAACAAGTAAAGAAACAGTCAGTCGGTGCAACCGTCTTAGAAATACCCTACACCTATTTGGTTCAAATTTAATGACATATCCATAAGTCATTTTAACGCCATAAAAGCTGTTATTAATTTGATTGTCAGACATAGCTAACCAAATTAACTTTATAATACTAAAAACATTTTCTAATTACACTATCTCTTAAAAAATATTACAAATTCTTACTAATTTATTTATTTAAAAATATTAAAATACAAAAAAACTTGTTATAAATGAAAATATATTTATTCCAATTCAATTACAAAATGAAAAAATTCTAGTTATTAAATTTTGTGATAAAAAGCTAATCAAAGCATAATATATTTAATAATCCAAATTTTTCAAAATTGCAATTATTTTAAATGGCTAGTTAATATACCTAATAGAAAAGCTTATACGCAAAATATGCAATAAATGTATTTCTAAAATACAATTACAAATTTACACCTTTTCAAATAATTCCTTTAAATATAAAAATAAATTTTACATAAATGCAGCAAGTACCTTTGAACATAGCTGTCTAAATTTCGGGGACACATAGGAAATAGGAAATATATTCTTTGGCTTCGAAATTATACTCGTTCGGCCTCAAATCAATCAAAAGCTTTTAGAATCCGAACTCATTGACCAAACTCGACCAGAACCAATTCCAATGGTACTTTCATTACTAGTAACCTAGAGTTTTAATTTCATCAAAATAGCGGCATTATTTTTTGAGTTATGATGTTTTTAAGATATATGTTTGTTAGCCCTTGAACTTTTCAAGGGTTCCAGAACCCGAAATTATGGTACGATTTCGCCCATATGCAGTCCCCGTCATACTTTTAATACTAGTTAACCCTTGTACGCAATTGGAACGTTCTATCTTAATTTTAAGTTACTAGTTTTATTAATTTCGATGATAAACTTTTACACATTGGTGGGTCTAAGAAAGGTACAAAATTAGAGGGACACACAGGAAATAGTAAAGAACACCCATGTGCCAAATTTGAAGCTTCTACATTTGTTTCAAGTTACTATCTTTATTAATTTCGAAAATATGCTTTAAGGTCCTTGGAACTGAGTGGCTGGTCCACACCCACTACTCCAATTGGGCTCAAATTTCATGAAGATAGCGTTATTAGTTGTTGAGTTATCGTGATTATTTATATATGTTCGTTAGCTCTGAAACCGATTAAAAGGTCCAGAATCCGAACCCTTGGGCTGATTTCGCCCTTATGCAGTCCACGCTTAACTTTGAGCACTAGTTAACCCTTGTACACAATTTGAACGTTCTATTCTAATTTTAAGTTACTATCTTTAATAATTTCGATTATAAGCTTTTAAAACTTAAGAGGTCTAAGAAGGATACTGAACGACCACTCCAATTGATCCCAAATTAGGGGGACATGCAACGCAAGGGATAGTAAAGAACACCCTTGTGCCAAATTTGAAGCTTCTACATTTTTTTAAGTTGTTATCTTTATTATTTTAGAGATATGCTTTAAGGTCTTCGGAAATGTATGGCTGGTCCCCGACCCACTACTTCAATGGGGCCCAAATTTCAAAGACATGAAGGAAATAGGAAGGGACACCCTGATACAAAATTTGGATGTTCTATCTGCTTTGGTTTCGGAATTATGCTCATTTGGCCTAAATTCGATCAAAAAGTTCTAGGTTCCGAACCCATGGTCCAATCCCGAACTTACGCAATCCCCGAAGTAGTTTCATTACTATTAACCTACAGCACAAATTTGATGAAGAAAGCGTCATTAGTTGTTGACTTATTGTGATTTTTTATATATGATCGTTAGTCCTTCGATCGATTAAAAGGTCCAGAATCCGAACTAATGGGCCGATTTCGCCCATATGCAATCCCCGTCGTACTTTCAGTCCTAGTAACCTCCAGTTAAAATTGCATCAAGATAGCTCCATTTTTTTTAGTTATCGTGCCTACGGACGGACGGACGGACATGGCTATATCGACTCAGGAGGTCACGCTGATCACAAATATATATACTTTTCCATATCTAGCTTGCTTCCTTTTGGTGGTTACAAACACCATACCAAAGTTAATATACCCTTTTACCTATTCTATAGGTGTAGGGTATAAAAAATATATAAAACCTTAAATAATTAAATAAACTATATAAAAAATTATAATTTATATATTAAATATAAATTTAATAAAGTGAATTTTTTAATTAAAAAACATTAAAATTTCAAACAATATATAAAATTAACAAAAAAAATATATAAAACCTTAAATAATTAAATAAACTATATAAAAAATTATAATTTATATATTTAATAAAAATTATATAAAGTTAAATTTTTTAAATTAAAAAAAAAACATTAAAATATCAATATTTAAAATTTTATATATAATAAAATTTTTTTTATAAAATTTAAAAACATATAAAAATTTTTAAACAACAAAGAAAATTGTCAAATTAATGTTCCTGTAAAATAACATCCAGTTAAATCAAATGAATGTTTCTGTTATTGCAACAAATTGTTTCCTGTGTTCCTGTGCATCTATAGTTATTTTCGAGTTACTTTCCAGTTTTTGCTGTTTGCCGTTTGCTGTCTAATAAGCTGTTCAACTTCATCTTTTATCATCAATAAAATTTTTTTTTATTAACGTAAGCATTAATTTAATTTAACTATATTATAAAATTATATAAATAAATAGTTTTAGCATGGGTGCTCTATACTATTTACTGTGCGGTTCCTCTATTTTTGGATCAATCAGAGTGGTGGTTCAGTATTGTTCTTAGACCCCCCAAGGTTTAAAAGCTTATCATCGAAATTAATAAAAATAGTAACTTAAAATTAAGTTCTATCTTAATCCAATTATGTATAAGGGTTAACTAGTATTGAAAGTATGACGGGGACTACATATGGGCAAAATCGTACCATGGCTTCGGGTTCTGGAACCTTTGAAAAGTTCAAGGGCTAAAGAACATATATCTTAAAAACAGCATAACTCAAAAATGTCGCTAGTTTGATAAAATTTAAGCTCTAGGTTACTAGTATTGAAAGTACCATGGAAATTGGTTCTGGTCGAGTTCGAACAATGAGTTCGGATTCTAGAAGCTTTTGATCGATCTGAGGCCAAACCAGCATAATTGCAAAGCCAAAGAACATATTTCGTATTTCCTATGTGTCCCCGAAATTTAGACTTAATTGTAGTTGTGGTTCAGGTGCTTCCTAAGAAATCTCAAAATTAAAAAGCTTATCTTCATGAAGATAGAAACTTTAAATTTGATACACGAGGGTTCTTTTCTTTTTCCGTTTTTATTTAACACTTTTATATTTTTAAAAGACTAACATATTTAATATAATATTTTATAAATTAAAAACCATAGGTGATATATAATTAAAACATCATGTACAATACTTAAGCTATATTCAAAGGTACTTCCTGCATTTATGTAAAATTTATTGTTATATTTAAATGAACTATATGAAAAGTTCTAAATTTTTAATTATATTTTAGAAATACATTTATTGCATATTTTGCGTTTATAAGCTTTTCTAATAGGTACATAAACTATCAATTTAAAATAATTGCAATTTTGCAAAATTTTAATTATTAAATATATTATGCTTGGATTAGCTTTTTATCACAAAATTAAATAATTCAAATTTTTTTTACTTTTGTAATTGAATTTAAATAAATATATTTTCATTTATTTCAAGTTTTTTTGGTTTTTATTATTTTTAAATAGATAAATTAGTAAGAATTTGTAAATAAATTAGAAAAGTAATTAGAAAATGTTTTTAGTATTATAAAGTTAATTTGGTTAGCTATGTCTTACGATCAAACTAATAACAGCTTTTATGGTAAAATGACTTATGAACTTCCCATTAAATTTGAACCAAATAGGTGTAGGGTATTCCAATGTTTATTTGAATTGGTTCAGGTTGAGATATTTGATTGTTTCTATTTGAATTGTTTGTAAAATTACTATTATTTACAAACGAATTGTTTATATGTGGGTAGTTGCTACTAGGATAAGCATGATAATAATTTGGTTTTCGAATTTGAAAAGAATTCATATTAATATTGTTATTCCGATTATTCCTACTAAAGTTAGCTTTATTATTCCTATTATAATTGTTAGTACTTTGGTTTTGCTTACTAAAATTATTTTTGCTATTTTTATTAAAATTATTATTAAATTGGGTATTAAAGTTTCTACTATTAGAAGTAGTGTTATTTTTGGTATAATTTGTATTAATTTTGGTAACTGAGTCACCAGAAAAGTTTTTATTGTTTAAGTTAATATATGCATAACCTGTTTCATGTAAAATGTCTATAGCAGATTCTAATGTTTTAGGACCACAACAATAAAGAATTGAACGCATTGGTTCAGGCATTTTGTTCTTGAAAATGCTTAGAACAGAATTTTTATTGTTACTAATTGTTTGTTGAGCTTCAGTAGTTGCTCCTAATTCTAAACTAACTTTAATATTCAACCGTCTTAATATAGTTTTGATTTCGTTGAGGAAATCAACAGAGTTTGTTTTGAAGGTTGTACCTCTCAATTGGTCAAAAAGTTCTTCAAGACTACTTCGATCGCTAAAATTTTTATAAGAACGTCTTTTATTTCAGCCCATGTTTTAATGTGGTTATTTATTTCCACAATTTCCCTTGCTTTTCCTTTTAGTTTTGACTTAATTAAGTCTGCAAATATGTTTTGGCTTATTTCATCATATTTACTTAATAACGGACTTAACCTATCAACTAGGTCCGTAAAATTTTGTAGTTCTTTAAAATTTCCAGTAAAGTCTGGTAATTTATGAAGATATTTAAGGGGGTCAATAGTTAGTGTTAATTGTTCAGTCATGTTTAAAAGTTCTTATTAAAAATTTTATATAAGAACAAATTTTATTTAAAAAAAAAATTATTTATTTTTAAAATATTTTAAAAAAAATTGTGCAGAACGCTTTCTAATATTGTTTTAAAGAAACTGTACCCCAATCGAAGTTCAAAACAGGACGGTAGATTTTGTAAAAATAAAAGAAAACCTAGAAAATAAAAAAAAAATTAAATAAATAATTTAAATAAAAAACGTGAAACATATCAAGAAAATAGATCTACAGGATTTATTAAAAACTATAAAGCCGTCAGACATAAAGAACAGCCAAAATATAAAAAACTAAAGCTAGTTAATATTCATGTCACTAACATTAAAAGACCCGCCAAATTTTATGAATCAGGAAACGAAATAAAAATACAAAGTTAAACACTAGTTTTAGCAAATGAATTTAATTTTAATTACTAAGATAGTTAAAAAAAAAAAAAAAATATATATTAATATATATTAATATAATTCTAATAAAAATAATTTTTTTCTCATTTCTATAAAATTACAGATCTTTAAAATACTAATTATTACCATATTATGTTAAGGATGGTTACCAGGAGTATGTAGTTTATTACAAGTAAGTCAAATATCCGAAGAAGTAGGTTATATTCAGATCAAAATAAGAGAGGTAGAAATTACTAACGAAGCAGTAATAATACTTCATGTTATTGACCTCAAGGAACTTAATGAATTACTTTTACAAAGAGAAAGCAATCTAAATAATTTAAATTCGTCGGATAAAAATTTAATAAATTCAGAAATAAATCATATTAGGGCAAAAATCAAGTCTATAATGCCAAATAATAATAGACGAAAACGAGGACTAATAAATTTAGTAGGAAAGCACAAAATTGGCTTTTTGGTACAATGGATAATGATGATAGAGAAGAAATCCTAGGCTATTTAAAAATTGTAGAAGAAAATAATCATAATTCAATTTCAAATTTAAATAATCAAATAAATATTAATAAAAATTTTAATAAAACAATTCAAGAATTAAAAAATGTAATAGAAAATGATAGAAGTAAAATTAAAAATGTTTTTAATGAAATTAATGAAATGAATTTACAAAGCTTGAAACATTCTCTATATGTAGATCAAATATTAAAATTAAGATATTTAGAAAATAAAATAGATCAGATACAGGATAATATTGCCTCAGCCAAGCATAATATTGTACATCCCAGAATCCTAACAACAGAAGAAATACAAACATATAAAATAGATTTTTATAAATTAAAATTAATTAAAATGGGTATCATGTTATATAAAGAAAATTGTATTGTACTCGCAATAAAAATTCCTCAAAATTATGTAAAAACAGATTTAAAATTAGTAACACCACTACCAAATAAAGAAAATTTTGAAATAGATGAAAATACTGAACATATTGTAACTATTCTAAAAATCAAACATATACATTTGTAGAAAATGAATTAATAAAAAATTTAAAGTTAAGTAAAAATTGTCAATAATTGTAAATTAAAATTTAATGATAAAACTAAAATTTAATAAAAAATGCTATAAATAAAAAGTTAATACAAGATTGTGACGATAGAAAATATCATACTAAATAAAAATTATCTCTTAACATTTTATAATTGTCAAATAAAATTGTATAATAAAATTTTCTCAAACCAAAAACATATGGTACATTACAAATATTATTATCCAGAAATAAACAAAAATATTACCTTTAAAAAAACACTTACTTTTGAAAATATATCAACAGATCATGTACAAAATTTAGAAGAGATTAAAGAATTAAAATACCACAAAAATGTATCATATGGCATTAGTATAACAATTTTTATCTTTTTAGTAATAAGTATAATTTTGTTTATCATTGGTTTTAAAGTATTCAAAGATAAAATTTCTAGTGTTTTTCATTTGAAAAATGAAATTCAGGAGAATTTCAAACTAAAGGAGGGAGAAGTTACATATAAATTTTCATCTTCGAATAACTGTGAAGAACCTCCAAAACTAATGATAAACAAAAGTAATATGTGACGAAATATTGTCATGTGCTAGTAATTACCTAAACAGCACTTTACACTAAAACTCAAATAAAATATTAAAATGTTAAGGATTGTTTTAATACATATGTTCAAATGTTGATAAAGCAAAACCGTACTTGAAAACATTTTGTAATATTAAAAAAGGTCAATATTGCTGATAATACAAAATGTATGTAATAACAATTTATACTAATAACATATTATGTTATTGAACTATTGAAAAAACCCGATATAATTAAAAGTATGTAATGTGACACTCAATAATAACATTGCAAGTACAATTTTGTTTGTATTCAGTTTATTTTTAAAATGTAAGAGTTTTTACAAAAGAAAGTAAAAAGAACATTATTGAAACACTTTCTTTCGTAAAATTCGTTTTTTTGCTAGCATTTAATTATTATGAAGTTCTTTTGTTTTAAAATAAGTGTTAAAGTATAAAATAAAAATAAATTCATCTTTTATTTTTTTATAATTATTTTTAAAAATAAATAATTTAATTCGCGCACATATATAATAAATCACGATAACTCAACAACTAATGACGCTATCTTTGTAAAGTTTGTGTTGTAGGGTACTGGTAATGAAACTACGGCGCTGATTGCATACGGAGGGGAATGGACAATGGGTTCGAAACTTAGAACTTTTTGATCGAATTTAGGCCAAACAAGCATAATTCCAAAACCATTGAAGATAGAACGTCCAAATTTAGTATCAGGGTGTCCCTTCCCATTTCCTCAGTGTCCTTGTAATTTGGGCCCCATTGGAGTAGTATGAAATCTTTCGTTGTAATTTCTAATAGCTAAGTATAATAATCTTTAAACAGTCATTTCTTTATTTAAAAATTTTAATACTCTGAATTTTTCAGCGATTGAATTGTGAAACCTTTCAATGTCACTATTACCTGTATGATTCATTATCATCTTTTAGAGTTACAACTCCTTAAGTTTTAGCCATCTTCACTATCTTCCTCCATTCATCTCTGTTTCTCGCGGTGGTTTTCCAGTTTATTTCCCCTAGTTTTCTGGTATCGTCTTCAATGTTATTTTCCCATCTGCTTCTAGGCCTACCTCTTGCTCTGTTAAGCAATGGTCTAGCATTATAAATTTTGAATTGTGCTCTATTTTCCGCCATTCTGATGACGTGCCCCGCCCAACTTAATCTACTGGACTTTATATGTTTTACAATGTCCTCGTTCTCTGCTAGCGCATATAATTCTGAATTGTGCCTTCTACGGTATTCGGCGTTTTCATTTCGTATTGGAACATAAATAGTTCTAAATATCTTTCTTTCAAATATTCTTAACATTTCTTTTTCATTTCTATTCATGGTCCATGTTTCACTTCCATAAGTTGCTACTAGGCGTATGATGGTTTTGTATATTTGCAACTTTGCTCTTCTTGTTATTAGCTTGGATGTCATCAGCTTCTTATGAGAGTAGTAACATTTGTTTGCTGCAAACTGTTATTGTTTGTTAATATTATGCCATATATTTGTAGCTACTAACACCTTCAATTTCATCTTGTTCAATTTTTATATTTTGTGGAAGTCTTCTTTCTTCATTTCTTGACATTTTTAGGTATTTAGTTTTTTCTATATTTATATTTAAGCCTATTTTACGCGATTTTTCTGTTATTAATTTAAATATATCTGCCATTTTGTTATAAGCTTTGGCAATAATCAAAATATCATCTGCGTACACTATAATCTGATACTCTCTCATGAATATATTACCACCCAAATCCATGCTACCTATTGCATATTCCAGAAGCATATTAAAAATTATTGCTGAAAAAGCGTCCCCTTGTACTAATAAATTCTTCTGATTTAGAGTCCTGTATTAACATCTTATTCATGGAATTTTGTATTGTCATCATTACAAGACCAGTCAACTTCTTGGACACGCCCAGTTTCAATAAGGTCTTCGGAATTTCTTTTCTGTTAACGCTATCGAATGCTTGCTTGAAGTCTATAAATATCATATGCAAATCTACATTAACTCGTAGCATTTCTCCATGATTTGTTTAACCAGAAATGCTTGATCTATTGTCGATCTGCCATTTCTAAAACCACACTGGTACTCTCCGACTTGCTCTTTATATATTGGTTTTAATCTCTCATATAAAACATTTGACATAACCTTAAATGCACAATTTAGCAGCGTTATTCCTCTGTAATTTTCACAGTTTAACTTGTTCCCCTTCTTGTGTATGGGACATATTAATCCTACACTCCCTTTTTTAGGCATAGCTTTTTTGCTCCATATTTCAACTATTAATCTGTGAATTCTAACATATAAAAATTCCCCGCCATTTTGTAATAATTCCGCTGTTATTTGGTCATCACCCGGGGCTTTATTACGCTTGAGTTTTTTCATTGCTTCACTAATTTCTTCTGCTGATGGTGGTGTGTTTTTAGGTTCCACGCTGTACATGGAAACATTCTCAATTTCTGCACTTATATGGTTTATATTTAACAGATCTTTGAAGTATTCGGACCATCTATTTAAAACCTCGTTTTCTTCTGATAATATTTTATTGTCTTTGTCCATGCAGGCTACTAACCTTGGTTGAAAGCCTCTGGTTTCTTTCTTTATTATTTCGTAAACCCGTTTTACATTGTTTTGATCTTGCTCATTCTGGATTTCAATTATTTTGCTTCTCATCATTAATTTCTTTTTCCTACGACAGATTTTTGTAAATATTCTTCTTTTTTCGATGTATTGCATTCTATTTGCTCTTGTGTTATTCTGTAATGTCTTTTCTCTAACCTTATTCTTCTCTTCTATTGGTAGTACACATTCTTCATCAAACCATTCAGAATTTCTTTCAGGTCGCTTCTTCCTATAACTTCTCTCGCTGCGGTAATTAAACTTTCTTCTTTTTGCGACCATTTTCCATCTATAGTTTCATTTGTACCTTCTAGGGACTCCTATTTTAGTTGTTATTGCACTTTGGTATTGTTCTTTTAAATCAGTTTCCTTAAACTTTCCAGTATCCCATTTCACTCTTTTTACTCCACCCTTTTTTGCAATATTTGATATTCTTTGCCTGACTTTTGCAACAACAAGGAAAAGATGGCTGTCACAATTGGCTCCGCGGCATGTTGTGATGTTTATTATTGATGTTGCCCATCTTTTTGACACTAGTATATGGTCAATTTGATTTACTTCGTTTGTTCCCTGTATTTTCCATGTGCCTTTGTAAATATTTTTCCGTTCAAAGGCGGTACTTCTGACCCGCATATCTTGTTTGCACACTAATTGACACAATCTTGCGCCATTATTGTTTGTAATTTCGTGTAATGAGAATAGCATATTTCTGATTTTTCCTTTACCTTGCCATCTTATTTCTTGCAATGCTGCTAGGCCAATTTTATATTTGAGGAGTGCTTGTGCAATTTCATACATTTTTCCTGGTTGTAACATTGTTTGTACATTCCACGTTCCAAATCTTAAGTCATTTTCTTTATCCTTTTTACGTTGCCGGGTCAATTTACCATTAACTCCACCATTTATCTGAGGCTCTATGTGAGATTTCGTAGCACATTAAGTTTTCACGGGGAGAGGATGCTAGCCTTTCGCCCAACCCCCATCTTTGGAGGGCCGTTGTGTTTGAAGAGTTGCTTCAGAATTTGCCATATAATGCGTTGAAGTTCTCATAACTATGTCACGAGTTCAACTGCATTGTATAGCATTTTCCTACTTCCTGAGACACCGATGTATGTGGCCATTCAGGTTACAACTATTCTTCCCTCCTCCTTTCTCAACCGGGCTTGGGACCGGCTACGGCGGAGTTAACCTGTATGATTATTAGGTTTATTTAAGTGCAAATTTATTCCTTCGTCTTGTAAAAATTGTTTAATGTGAATGGTTTTAAATTCATTGTCCGCTACTACTTTTTTTGGTTTACCAAATTTGCTGAAATGTTCCTCTAATTTTTCTATAAGGGTTAAATGATTTTTGTCAGAAAGATGATATGCTGTTCCGAATTTAGAGAATTTATCTATAGTCGTTAAGAAATTATTCTTCATAATGGTATAAGTGTCAATATGAAGAATTTCATTTACATCTACAGGAGTTTCAGTATATTGAAATTTTGGTTTAATTGGGTTTCTATCATATTTTATCTCTTGACATATTTCACATTGATTGATTACAATTTGGGTTAATTCTAATAATTTGGGATAATATATTTTTTTTCATAGTTGATTATATGTTTTTTGAATTCCTGAATGGAAACTCTCTCTGTAACATGATATAGCGATATCTGTTTTACAGTTTCATCTTCATTTGCCATTTCTTCAACTCTAAAAGAACATTTAATAAATTTTATTTGACTATTCCCTGAAATGTTGTACTTGTAATTTTTGTTGTACTATATTATACATATTATCAGATAATTCAGAATATATTCCAATTTTTCCTTTATATAAGTGATTTTTAAAAATTTCATCTAACCTTTGAAAGTCGTATTCTGCAATGTATACAATTTTTCTACCTAAAATAGTCTCTTGTTCAATTGTTTTATTATTAGTTAATATTAACTGAGTTCTGTACTTATTGACAATTTCTTCCTTTATTGGTATGTGATGCAAAAACTCTTCTTCTGCTGAATGTATAGTTGCTAATGTAATATTATCTCTTTCATCTTCTAAATTAAAGATTGCTAAAACTGAATCACTTCTTCCATTTTGTATTGAGACATTTTCTGATATTAAAATATCTTCGACAATTTTCTCATTTTCTTCCTTCTCGAAATTTACGTCCTCATTATGTTTTACTCTACTAAGAAAATCAGTTACTCTGTTTTCTTTACCTTTTATGTAATCATTTCGAATTGGTATTCTCCCAATTTCAAAAGCCATTTTTGGTGCCTTAGAGACATATCTCTACCTTTGTATTTGGCATGCAAATATTTGATTAGTTGATGGTCAGTCAAGATTTTAACTTTTTTTCCATAAAGATATGGTCTAAAATAATTTATAGACCACACAATCGCGAAGAGCTCTTCATCAGTAGATGAATAATTTTTTTCATGATTATTCAATGTTCTTGACCCAAAACACACTGAGTGACCTTGTTGTGATAATACAGCTGCTATTGCCTAATTAGAAGCATTCGTAGTAAGGGTAAAAGATTCCTCAAAGTTTGGATATCTTAATACAGGATGACTTACTATAAGTTTTTTAAGTTTTTCGAATGATTCAACATAATTTGGGTCATTAATATTAATATGCATATTTTTTTTTAAATATTTTGCGATTGGTTGAGCTATTTTAGCATAATCCTTCACAAATTTTCTGTAGTACCCTGTTAAACCCAGAAAACTCTTTATTTGTTTTTGTGTTCTGGGTAATTTTAAATTTTCGATAATTTCTATTTTATTGGGGTTTGGCTTTAAACCGTCCTCTGTCAAAATATGTCCTAAAAATTCAGTCTCTTTTCGCATAAAATTGCATTTGTCTACTTGAATCTTTAAATTATTTTCTTTTAATATTTCGAAAATATCTGAAATAGATTTTATATGTTCTCTTAAACTAGTACTAAATATTAAGATATCGTCGAGGTAGACTACACAGCTCTTATTTATGTAATCCCTTAAGAGTTAATTCATTAGTCTTTGGAATATTGCCGGGGAATTTTTCAATCCAAAAGGCATTCTGTTGAATTCATAAAGACCATGGGGTGTAGCAAAATCTATTTTCTTTTTGTCCTCTTCTTTTATAAATATTTGATGGGATCCCTTGGCTAAACCGATAGTGGTGAAATATTGAGCTTTGCCAAGTTTATCCAAAATTGAATCGATATTCGAAAGTGGAAACTTGTCATCTACAGTTACTTCATTTAACTTTCTGTAGTCTATGACAATGCGAAATTTTCTCTGTCCTGAATTATCCATTTTTTTAGGAACAACAATTAATGGACTTGAATACCTAGAATTGCTTTTTCTTATTATTCCTTGTTCCTCCATTTCTACTATTTGTCTTCTCACTCTCCTCATGTTTTGGTGGATATCTGTATAATTTAGCGTTGATTGATTGTTCTGTTGTTGTTATGATTTCATGTTTTACAGCTGTAGTACTAGTGAGTTTGTCACCCTCTTTATAAAACAAACTTGCATATTTTTTTTAATAATCTTTCCATTTCTTTATGTTCTTCTTTATTTAAATGGTCAAGTTTTAATAATTTAGTAATACTAGGATTTGTTGCTTCCAAAAACGAAATTTCATTAAATGAGTAGGGGTTATAGTTAATTTTATATCTTGATTGTTAATATTAATGGTGTCATCCTCTAAGTTTATTACGGCATTTAGATTTATAATAAGTCAACACCTATTATAAATTGATATTTCCTATTAGGTAAACTTTTTTGTTTCCATCTAATTAAAGCATTTACAGTATCTTTTAATGCTTTGAAAGCGGGAATATGTATTTCCCAATTTATAAAATCTTTTCCGTTAATTGTGGAAAAATATATTGGGGGAATTTTTTGTTTTTTAAATCCCTCTACCTTATCGTCAATTATACTAAATGTTGTTTATACTAACTTGAATTATTGGCAAATCTCCCGAGGCTAGTTTATAAAAAAACTCTACATTATTAGCCTCATTTGCTTGTTTTTGAGAATTTAAAGAAAGACACGAGTGAGAAGCTTTTTGTACATTATCTACCTCCATTTGTTCGTCAGAATTTCTATTATAGTAAGCCTGTTCGTGACGATATTGGCCCGAGTTATTTCTAAAATTTGGTTGATTTGTTTGCCTAGATGGCCCTGAATTAGGTTTATTAAAAAAATTATTTTTATTGTTATAATTTGGTGAATAATTATAATTTTTGTTTTATTATTTGATGGATAATAATTATTTTTATTATAGATATTTGTTGGATAATAATTCCCGTTGTTTTAAAAAAACTAGGATTAAAATTTCTATTATTTGAATGAGAATTTTTATTATAACTATCATTTTTATAACTCTCTGAATTATCTTTTTTTTTATTAAAATTATTTTGATTATTATTATTTTTTTTAAGTTCTGTACGAATACAAAAATCTTCGTACATTCTTTCATTCATTATATCTATAATTTTATCTATTTCTTTTTTTTTATAAATTTTCTCTAATAGGACACCTTGTGTCGTTTCTTTTATTGCATTTACTAAAAGGGTATCAATAGTGTAATGTGTTTCGCGTATTATTTCTATCTTTTGATATTCATTTATATTTGTCTGTCAATATCGTTCCTTATCTATTATTACGATATGTATGTGCGGCTAACTGTACTATTATAGTCCACCCCTATTGGCACATACATATGTCACCATATATTTATACGGCGTAGTGAAAGCCTCTTACTATGGAAAAACTAATTGCCGTTTACCGTTATTCATAAGGCACGGTCACCTATATAATTTCGTCAGCAAAGTTAATTGCTAATTCTATTATATCTGAGAATTATTCCTATATAAAAAATTAAAATATCTTCTTAAATAATTAAAGCAAAGTAAATTGCTGAAAGAATTAAAAAGACGTTTTGATTTGTTTAGTCAGAATAGTTCTGGTTTATTTAACAAAATATCAATGCTTATATACTATTTTGGATTTCTCCAAATCAATACAATTTATCAAAGTCAATAAATTTTAATAATTTATTGCTTTGTTTCTAAGAACTAAATATGGGTTAAAAGTAAAGTACTGCACTGACCTAGTTTTATTTCCATATGCATTTGTTATTATCTTCAAAATATTATTATGAACAATTATATTTCATACAAGAATACAAAAACAAATCATAACGTAAAAATTTAGAATGAATATGTAATTTGATCTTCTTCTTTACAAAATTTGTTTTGGTTTATTTTTGTATGCTACCGAAAATAAACATATGTACGTAATTGATCATACATGACCACACAAAGTGTTTGTTCAGCAAAATTATCTAATTTAATGAATTTGTATTTACAGTCATGGAAATAATTTTGTAAACGGTTCAAGATACACTACATCCTTCCCCCAAAGAAAAAATGTATTATTTTACATTTCTTAAAATTTGAAATAATACATTTCAATCTTATATCATGTAAAAATTTGTACAATTTATTTTTAGATAGCTTAATATCCTACATGTAAAAAAAAAATATTTTTGTTTTTTTTTATGATTATTTCTAGATTTAATTAAATTATTATTATGTAATTCTACTTTTTTATCATTTATTAATAATGTACTATTTGTAGAATTTTGCTTTATAATTTTGTATGGACCTTTAAATGGATTGTCCAGTTTTTTCTTATTATTATTCTTTATATATACATAATCATTAATTTTAAAATAAGATATCTTTATTTTTAGTAAAATAGTGTTATGCTTTGTCATTTGTATGAAACATCCATATTTTAGTATAAATTTTTCAACTATTGTTTTTGCGACTGTTATTGCGTCTTTAGACTCTAATGGGTAAGCTTCCACATATTTTGTGAGTTCGCATCGTAAAATAAGAATATATCTATAGTTATTGGACGGTCTTGATGGTCCAACCGTGTCTACAGTAATTGTTTCAAATGATGTTGTGGGTGTGTCTGTAATAACATAATTTTCTTTTATATATTTTGTTATTTTTATTTTGTTGCATGTTTCACAATTGTTTATATAATTTTTTACCATCTTATTTGTATTTTTCCATACATATTGCTGTTTCAATTTAGTTATACATTGTTTTATGCCATAATGTCCACCATATGTTGTATCATGATAATTTTTTATTAATTCCATCATTTCTTCTTTATTTGTAATTTGTTTCGGAGGTTCATATAATATTATTTTTAAACAATCTAGTTTTTTATATTGTTATTTGTGATAATGATGTTGCATTCCAAATGTGAAGGTGATCAGTTTTCAAACTTGTGTTTAAGGTTTCGGTGGTTTCATTTTTATCGTTTTCATTTAATTTTTCCTCCTTTTTATTTTTCATTTGTCTTGTTATAACATTTATGTTATTTTTGGGTATCATTTCTATAAGTTTGGCAGAATCATTTTTTATTCTCGAAAGTGCATCAGCATTGGTGTTCATTTTGCCTTGCTTGAATATTATTTCAAAATTGTAATCCATCAAATCTACACGTATTCTTGTCAGTTTAGATGAAGGATTTTTATGCGTGAATAAACTAACTAGAGGTCTATGGTCAGTATAAACTATAAATTTTTTACCAAAAAGATATGGTCTGAAATAGTTAATACCCCAATGTATTGGCAAAAGCTCTTTTTCAATAATTGGCTTATTTAATTCATGCTTATTCAGAGATTTACTAGCATAAGCTATTGGTTTATCATCTCCAATTTTTCCTTGAGATAAAACTGCTCCAAGTGCGTAGTTTGATAAATTTGTAGTTAAAATAAAAGGTTCTGTAAAATTTGGATAACTTAAAATTGGTGGTTCAATTAGTTTTTGTTTCAGCATTTTAAAAGCGTTGTTGCATTCATCACTCCAACAAAATATTTGTTTTTTCTTTAAGAGCTGATTCAATGGTCTAGCTATCTCTGCGAAATTCTTTATAAATCTTCTATAATAACTGCAGAATGCGACGAATCTTCTTACTTCATCAGCTTCTGTAGATGTTGGATAATTTTTTATTGTTTTGTATTTAGCTGGATCTGTTTTTATTCTTTCAGAAGTTATCAGATGACCTAAATAAACGACTTCTGGTTTTAAAAAATTACATTTTGATGGATTTAGTTTTAAGTTGTACTTTTGCAGACGTTCTAGTACTTTAATTAAATTAGTATTATGATCTTTTAAATTAGATCCGAATACGCTACTGAAAGCATACGTTGAAAAGTGTTGTTTGATATTTTTAATCCAAAAGGTAATCTTTTAAATTGGAAATGTCCTTTATTTGTTGAAAATGCTGTCATTTGTCTTGATTTCGGATGCAACGGAATTTGATGGAAAGAACTTGTCATATCGAGTGTGGAAAAATATTTAGATATTCCTAATTTGTCCAAAACATCATCTAACCTTGTTAACGGAAATTTATCATCTACTATTTTTTTGTTTAAGGCTCTAAAATCCAAAACTAATGTCTACTTTTTCTCTCCGTTACTATCTTTTTTAGGAACTATTAGTAATGGTGATATATGGGCTTGTAGAATGTTCAATTATGTCATCTTCAATTAGTTTTGATACTTGTTTTTCAATTTCCTCTAACTGCACATTAGGTGTTCTATAATTTTTTATATATACTGGTGTTTTGTCTATTGTAGAAATTCTTTGCTCATAAAAATTGTTTATTGTCAATGTTTCATCTTCAAGATGGAAAATGTCCTGAAATCTTTCACAAATGTTTAAAATTGTTGTTTTAGCTTTATTGTCTAAGTTATCCATATTTATTACATTCTGTAATTTCTTGAAACTTGTTTTTGACATATTTTTTTTTTTAAAAGATAATATTTGGTATTTATTTAATGGCTGAACTTCAATTTCAGTTGTTCTAATTGTCATAGGAGTATCCCTAGTGTTCAGTATTTTCACGTGTTTTAATCCATTAGCTGGAATTATTGTATTTGCTAAAAATACACCCTTTACCATCTCTTTTCCAAATATTATGCTATCTTCTTTTATGTCCAAATCTATAGTTAATATTGATTCTGTTCGAGGTTGTGCCATGATGTTTGATATAGTTTTGGTATTCATGCTCATTGGTAATATTAAGTCTTGATCTTCGTGAGATATTACTACTGTACATGTTTCATAGTCTATTTTACATCTATGCTTGTATAAAAAGTCTCTACTTATCTTTTTATCTAATCATTTTTTTTTTAAATATAGTTTTTGAATAAAATTTATAAAGATTTAATTATTAACATTATTAATTAATTATTTTAATTTATAAATGTAAAAAAAAAATATTTTTTACAATATATTTGCAAGTAAAAAAAAATTTTTTGTATATCAGCTATCCTTTTTTTTAATGCCCTTTTGGCTGTTTTCTTATTCACCCAGTATTTGGTGATTTCATAGATGAAAATAATTGCCGATGTAATGAGAACTTCCTTCAATATCTCTTCACTTTGTAGATTAATTTGTTGAACTATGGTTGATGATGATTCACCTGAGAACCATCCCATGTTAGTAGGATTCTTTTATTTGTCTAAGGATGTCACTTTTGTTTGTTTTACTCTCCGTGTACGGTAGTGCTCTATATAGTCTTTCACTTAATTTTCTTGCTGCCACCTTTTTTCCTCCTCTTTTACATCTTGGCTTGTTGTTTACTTGTCTCACTTTATATTCTTCAAATGTTATAGTTTTTGTAGTTTTATAATTTTTAATTTCTTCCTTCTTGTTTTCAATTTCTTCCTGTAATCGTTCGATATCTTTGATGATTTTATTGAAAAGATCATTAAACTGCTGGTCTGTCTGCAGTTCCATCATAACATTTTACCGAAGTATCCAAATAATGTTACGAAAGAATTGGCAGGGTCGCCATGTAATGTGTTTCGCGTATTATTTCTATCCTTTTATATTCATTTATATTTGTCCGTCAATATCGTTCCTTATCGATTATTACGATATGTATGTGCGGCTAACTGTACTATTATAGTCCACCCCTATTGGCACATACATATGTCACCATATATTTATACGGCGTAGTGAAAGCCTCTTACTATGGAAAAACTAATTGCCGTTTACCGTTATTCATAAGGCACGGTCACCTATATAATTTCGTCAGCAAAGTTAATTGCTAATTCTATTATATCTGAGAATTATTCCTATATAAAAAATTAAAATATCTTCTTAAATAATTAAAGCAAAGTAAATTGCTGAAAGAATTAAAAAGACGTTTTGATTTGTTTAGTCAGAATAGTTCTGGTTTATTTAACAAAATATCAATGCTTATATACTATTTTGGATTTCTCCAAATCAATACAATTTATCAAAGTCAATAAATTTTAATAATTTATTGCTTTGTTTCTAAGAACTAAATATGGGTTAAAAGTAAAGTACTGCACTGACCTAGTTTTATTTCCATATGCATTTGTTATTATCTTCAAAATATTATTATGAACAATTATATTTCATACAAGACTACAAAAACAAATCATAACGTAAAAATTTAGAATGAATATGTAATTTGATCTTCTTCTTTACAAAATTTGTTTTGGTTTATTTTTGTATGTTACCGAAAATAAACATTTGTACGTAATTGATCATACATGACACCACAAAGTGTTTGATCAGCAAAATTATCTAATTTAATGAATTTGTATTTACAGTCATGGAAATAATGTTGTAAACAGTTTAAGATACACTACAATAGTACTTAAATCTATATAATTTTCCTCATCATAATAAGCTTCTAATTCATTTGCCTTATATCTAATATTTTGAATTTGATTAACTAAATCACTTACCGAAACAACTTTTATGTTACCAATTTTATTTTTTGGTAATATATTCCTAAAGAGACCACTAATTTTATTTGTATTTGATTAATCACTGTTAAAATTTATAATTATTTATTTATTAAGGTTCTTAATCACTGGATTTCTATCTACGGACAAAAATCCTACCGACTGCGCCAATTAAATTATTTATTTTTAAAAATAATTATAAAAAATAAAAGATGAATTTATTTTTATTTTATACTTTAACACTTATTTTAAAACAAAAGAACATAACAATAAATAAATGCTAACAAAAAATCGAATTTTACGAAAGAAAGTATTTCGACCAAACTGTCTGGTGTTTTTTAATATAATGTTCTTTTTGCTTTCTTTCGTAAAAACTCATACATTTTAAAAATAAACTGAATACAAACAAAATTGTACTTGCAATGTTATTATTGAGTGTCATATTACATACTTTTAATTATATCGAGATATCTCAATAGTTCAAGAACATAATATGTTATTAGTATAAATTGATTGAAATATATATAAATTGAAATATTTTATACTTTAACACTTATTTTAAAACAAAAGAACTTAACAATAATTAAATGCTAGTAAAAAAACGAATTTTACGAAAGAAAGTATTTCGACCGAACAGTCTCGTGTTTTTTAATATAATGTTCTTTTTACTTTCTTTTGTAAAAACTCTTACATTTTAAAAATAAACTGAATACAAACAAAATTGTACTTGCAATGTTATTATTGAGTGTCACATTACATACTTTTAATTATATCGGGTTTTTTCAATAGTTCAATAACATAATATGTTATTAGTATAAATTGTTATTACATACATTTTGTATTATCAGCAATATTGACCTTTTTTAATATTACAAAATGTTTTCAAGTACGGTTTTGCTTTATCAACATTTGAACATATGTATTAAAACAATCCTTAACATTTTAATATTTTATTTGAGTTTTAGTGTAAAGTGCTGTTTAGGTAATTACTAGCACATGACAATATTTCGTCACATATTACTTTTGTTTATCATTAGTTTTGGAGGTTCTTCACAGTTATTCGAAGATGAAAATTTATATGTAACTTCTCCCTCCTTTAGTTTGAAATTCTCCTGAATTTCATTTTTCAAATGAAAAACACTAGAAATTTTATCTTTGAATACTTTAAAACCAATGATAAACAAAATCATACTTATTACTAGAAAGATAAAAATTGTTATACTAATGCCATATGATACATTTTTGTGGTATTTTAATTCTTTAATCTCTTCTAAATTTTGTACATGATCTGTTGATATATTTTCAAAAGTAAGTGTTTTTTTAAAGGTAATATTTTTGTTTATTTCTGGATAATAATATTTGTAATGTACCATATGTTTTTGGTTTGAGAAAATTTCATTATACAATTCTATTTGACAATTATAAAATGTTAAAGATAATTTTAGATAGTATGATATTTTCTATCGTCACAATCTTGTATTAACTTTTTATTTATAGCATTTTTTATTAAATTTTAGTTTTATCATTAAATTTTAATTTACAATTATTGACAATTTTTACTTAACTTTAAATATTTTTATTAATTCATTTTCTACAAATGTACATGTTTGATTTTTAGAATAGTTACAATATGTTCAGTATTTTCATCTATTTCAAAATTTTCTTTATTTGGTAGTGGTGTTACTAATTTTAAATCTGTTTTTACATAATTTTGAGGAATTTTTATTGCGAGTACAATACAATTTTCTTTATATAACATGATACCCATTTTAATTACTTTTAATTTATAAAAATCTATTTTATATGTTTGTATTTCTTCTGTTGTTAGGATTCTGGGATGTACAATATTATGCTTGGCTGAGGCAATATTATCCTGTATCTGATCTATTTTATTTTCTAAATATCTTAATTTTAATATTTGATCTACATATAGAGAATGTTTCAAGCTTTGTAAATTCATTTCATTAATTTCATTAAAAACATTTTTAATTTTACTTCTATCATTTTCTATTACATTTTTTAATTCTTGAATTGTTTTATTAAAATTTTTATTAATATTTATTTGATTATTTAAATTTCAAATTGAATTATGATTATTTTCTTCTACAATTTTTAAATTAATTGGCCTAGGATTTCTTCTCTATCATCATTATCCATTGTACCAAAAAGCCAATTTTGTGCTTTCCCTACTAAATTTATTAGTCCTCGTTTTCATCTATTATTATTTGGCATTATAGACTTGATTTTTGCCCTAATATGATTTATTTCTGAATTTATTAAATTTTTATCCGACGCATTTAAATTATTTAGATTGCTTTCTTTTTGTAAAAGTAATTCATTAAGTTCCTTGGGGTCAATAACTTGAAGTATTATTACTGCTTCGTTAGTAATTTCTACCTCTCTTATTTTGATCTGAATATAACCTACTTCTTCGGATATTTGACTTGTAATAAACTACATACTCCTGGTAACCATCCTTAACATAATATGGTAATAATTATTATTTTAAAGATCTGTAATTTTATAGAAATGAGAAAAAAATTATTTTTATTAGAATAGTATTATATATTTTTTTTTTTTAACTACCTTAGTAATTAAAATTAAATTCATTTGCTAAAATTAAGTGAGAGGTTGTTCTGTTTTTTATATTTCTAATTCTTTTATTTTATCTAAAAGAACTGAAATTAAAACAAAATTCCCTTTTTTTTTTTTTTTTTTTGTATATAGGTATTTCTAATTTTTTATTTTATAAAAGAATTGAAATGAATAGTTACAATAATGTAATAAAACTAGTTTTTAACTTTAGTCTATTTCGTTTCCTGATTCATAAAATTGGGTCTTTTAATGTTAGTGATATGAATATTATCTAGCTTTAGTTTTTTATATTTTACCTGTTCTTTATGTCTGACGATATGTTTCACGTTTTTTATTTAAATTATTTTTTTTCTTTTTTTTTTTTTTTCTAGGTTTTCTTTTATTTTTACAAATCCTACCTTCCTGTTTTGAACTTCGATTGGGGTACTTTTAATAGTAGTATGAAATCTTTCGTTGTAATTTCTAATAGCTAAGTATAATAATCCTTTAACAGTCATTTCTTTATTTAAAAATTTTAATACTCTGAATTTTTCAGTGATTGAATTGTGAAACCTTTCAATGTCACTATTACCTGTATGATTCTTAGGTTTAGTTAAGTGCAAATTTATTCCTACGTCTTGTAAAAATTGTTTAATGTGAATGGTTTTAAATTCATTGTCCGCTACTGCTTTTTTTGGTTTACCAAATTTACTGAAATGTTCCTCTAATTTTTCTATAAGGGTTAAATAATTTTTGTCAGAAAGATGATATGCTGTTCCGAATTTAGAGAATTTATCTATAGTCGTTAAGAAATTATTCATCATAATGGTATAAGTGTCAATATGAAGAATTTCATTTACATCTACAGGAGTTTCAGTATATTGAAATTTTGGTTTAATTGGGTTTCTATCATATTTTATCTCTTGTCATATTTCATATTGATTGATTACAATTTGGGTTAATTCTAATAATTTGGGATAATATATTATTTTTCTTAGTTGATTATATGTTTCTTGAATTCCTGAATGGAAACTCTCTCTAACATGATAGAGCGATATCTGTTTTACAGTTTCATCTTCATTTGCCATTTCTTCAACTCTAAAAGAACATTTAATAAATTTTATTTGACTATTCCCTGAAATGTTGTACTTGTAATTTTTGTTGTACTATATTATACATATTATCAGATAATTCAGAATATATTCCAATTTTTCCTTTATATAAGTGATTTTTAAAAATTTCATCTAACCTTTGAAAGTCGTATTCTGCAATGTATACAATTTTTCTACCTAAAATAGTCTCTTGTTCAATTGTTTTATTATTAGTTAATATTAACTGAGTTCTGTACTTATTGACAATTTCTTCCTTTATTGGTATGTGATGCAAAAACTCTTCTTCTGCTGAATGTATAGTTGCTAATGTAATATCATCTCTTTCATCTTCTAAATTAAAGATTGCTAAAACTGAATCACTTCTTCCATTTTGTATTGAGACATTTTCTGATATTAAAATATCTTCGACAATTTTCTCATTTTCTTCCTTCCCGAAATTTACGTCCTCATTATGTTTTACTCTATTAAGAAAATCAGCTACCCTGTTTTCTTTACCTTTTATGTAATCAATTTTGAATTGGTATTCTCCCAATTTCAAAAGCCATTTTTGGTGCCTTGGAGACATATCTCTACCTTTGTATTTGGCATGCAAATATTTGATTGGTTGATGGTCAGTCAAGATTTTAAATGTTTTTCCATAAAGATATGGTCTAAAATAATTTATAGACCACACAAGAACTCTTTATCGGTAGCTGAATAATTTTTTTCATGATTATTCAATGTTCTTGACGCAAAACACACTGGGTGACCTTGTTGTGATAATACAGCTGCTATTGCGTAATTAGAAGCATCCGTAGTAACGGTAAAAGATTCCTCAAAGTTTGGATATCTTAATACAGTATGACTTACTATAAGCTTTTTAAGTTTTTCGAATGATTCAACATAATTTGGGTCATTAATATTAATATGCATATTTTTTTTTAAATATTTTGTGATTGGACATTTGTTTTAAAAATTAATTATTAAAAATTAATATAAATAAAAATTTTTTTTATTTTAAAATACAAAAATACAACTATCCTTATTTTACTTTGCTTTGCTCCTTAAACAATTAAAAAAAAGAAAAAAATAAAATAAATGAAAAAATTTTCTCAATACCAATTAAATTTTCTTTAAATAATGTTGTTGAAATCTAATATATAAAGAAGAAAATTTGTTTGTTTATTTGTTTGTTTGTTTGTTTGTTTGTTTGTTTGTCCAGGATTCACGTGAAAACCACTGGTCCGAATGACACCAAATTTTAGAGGAATAATTTTGGGAGCCCGGGGGGTGACATAGGCTATGTCGCATTTTTATAAGTCAACAGGTTGCGGTTCCAGAGCCGTTTTAAGCTTTTTCGTTTTTTTGATGTCGAGCCGAAACGGTTTGACCGATTAACTTGAAATTTTGCACGAATGTTCTTCTTATTAAACGGAAGTAATGGTATAAAGTTGGTTGAAATAAATTAACCCCTTTCGGCCCGGCGGGCTTCCAAAAAATTTTGTGTTTCTGATTTGTGTCCAATTTTACAGGGTGGTTTTGCAGTCAAAAAGAGAGGCTGGCACAAATTTTTGTTGGGTTCGGTTAACCCGTTTGGGCACGAGGGCGCAATGAAGCTTTTTCAATGTTTTTGATGTCGAGCCGAAACAGTTTGACCGATTGACTTGAAATTTTGCACAAATCTTCCTCTTAGCAAACGGAATTAGTTGTATAAAGATGGTTCGAAAATATTAACCCATTTCGGCCCGGCGGGCTTCCAAAAAATTATTTGTTTCCGATTTGTGTCCAATTTTACAGGGTGGCTTTGCAGTCGAAAAGAAAGGCTGGCACAAATTTTTGTTGGGTTCGGTTAACCCGTTTGGGCACGAGGGCGCAATGAAGCTTTTTCAATGTTTTTGATGTCGAGCCGAAACAGTTTGACCGATTGACTTGAAATTTTGCACAAATCTTCCTCTTAGCAAACGGAATTAGTTGTATAAAGATGGTTCGAAAATATTAACCCATTTCGGTCCGGCGGGCTTCCAAAAAATTATTTGTTTCCGATTTGTGTCCAATTTTAAAGGGTGGTTTTGCAGTCGAAAAGAAAGGCTGGCACAAATTTTTGTTGGGTTTGGTTAACCCGTTTGGGCACGATAGCCCAATGAAGCTTTTTCAATGTTTTTGATGTCGAGTCAAAACGGTTTGACTGATTGACTTGAAATTTTGTACAAATGTTCCTCTTAGCAACCGCAATTAGTTGTATAAATTTGGTTGGAATAATTTAACCCATTTCGACGTGGCGGGCTTCCAAAAAATTTTGTATTTCCGATTTGTGTCCAATTTTACAAGGTGGTTTCGCAGTCGACAATAGAGTCTGGCACAAATTTTTGTTGAGTTCGGTTAACCCGTTTGGGCACGAGGGCGCGAAAAAGCTTTTTCAATGTTTTTTATTTCGAGTCAAAACCGTTTGATAAATTGACTTGTAATTTTGCACAAATGTTCCTCTTAGCAACCGCAATTAGTTGTATAAATTTGGTTGGAATAATTTAACCCATTTCGGCCTGGCGGACTTTCAAAAAATTTTGTGTTTTCGATTTGTGTCCAATTTTACAGGTTGATTTTGCAGTCTAAAGAGAGGCTGCAAAAAGTTTTAGTTAATTCGATTAACCCGTTTTCCACGACGACGCCATGAAGTTTTCTATAAATTTTATTTTCTTATACGATTAAAAGTATTTTATTGAAAATTTTGTACCAACATTTTAATTAAAACCCACATGGTTAATTTGGTTTTGACCTGTTTGTGCGTTTTGAACAAAGATTCAATGAAATTTTCAGTTTTCTTCAAATGAAATCTAAAAATCAAAAAATTCAATTTCTTATGTATAATGCTTAAAAACATAGTATTTTAAAACAGT
This sequence comes from Dolichopus griseipennis, assembly GCA_963082915.1. Classification (NCBI taxonomy): domain Eukaryota; kingdom Metazoa; phylum Arthropoda; class Insecta; order Diptera; family Dolichopodidae; genus Dolichopus; species Dolichopus griseipennis. The sequence goes on along the minus strand of OY720441.1, from coordinate 153,474,098 downwards.
TTTTCCAAAAAATAAGCCTACATTTCTCTAATCAAATCATAAAAAAACGAGGAAGAGCGTATTACAACTTTCAGGTGAGTACTAAACAAAATATAAGTTGAAAAGCAAATTTTTAAATCTTTTCTAAACCATCGACTATATTTTATTCAAACGTTGGCAATTCAAGATAACTACTATTGACATAGTATAATGACATAATGGCAAACTTAGTATCCCCATTTGACCAATAGTCATTTTAATTCAGTTAACATTATTCGCCGGGAACCTAACATCCTCAACTCTATCGTCAAGGAGCACCAAATTCTCAAGAAGCACCATGTATAGAAAAATTAGAGATAATCGTTCAAACTGTTTTTTAAAGTTTTTGTTTCGCAATCGGTTAAAAGAACTAGACAAAACATTTTTTTAAGCATTCCCCTAATTCAAAGAAGTTGTACCTACTTTCACAAATTGGACGTAATTTACTTACAAATTTTTTTTTGAACAATCGTCGGGTCGACAGGGGTTAACAACTTCCAAGTCTGTTAGTAAATTGAACTTCATTTTCAAAGAAGAACACATATACAAAATTTGAAGTTAATCGGTTAAATTATTTCTAATATATATAACAAAGCAACGAAAAAACCTATAAAAAGCTGTTGGGCCACGATGGGTTAACGGAACTCCACAAATATTTTTTTGTGGCATTTATAGGCAAAGTAGTATCTCAAATAAGTGGCTGAAACTTGCTTTTTTACCATTTTCAAGCTTCCGGGCAACGCCGGGTAAATCTGCTAGTATAACATATAGCTTTGTGAGAAAAAAAAATATGGTTCTTAATGGTTTGAATCGCTTTTATTTTCCGTCACATTAAAAATTTACAATAGGTATAAAATATAGTTTATTTTTTATTAAAGTTTTTTTTAATAAGTTTTAATTTTAACTTAGTAGCTTCATTAGACTCACAGTTATCGAATTGACAACTTTGTATGGGAGTTCCCCGAAAATGAAGCCTCAACATTTTGAAACTTTATAAAAGTGCTTGATGTATAATATAACTAGCCGTGTGAAATTTTCATCCTCCCAGCGATATTAGTTTTGATAAAATACATATTAGTTCAAAAAACTTGTCTGCAAAAAAAAAATATATATATAATGATCATCCCAAAATATAAAGTACGATCACAAAATATTACACAGGCACATATTTTATGAACACATATAAATTATTTATCAAGCCATTTACTTAAAAAATTCTTTGTATTCTTTTTTAGCTTATCTAAAATATTTTAAACTACGCGTCATTTAAATCATAAGAAATCGTAACTTGAACGGTTTCTTATCAACAAAAAAAAATTGAAATAATTTCAATAATTTCATATACAAGATGTACTGCAAAATTTAAAATTTTTATATGAAAAATTTGGAGTTAGAAAAGTTTGTTGTTCGAGGGCTACCAAAAGTTTTGTTCGGATTTTAACCAAAAAAAATTGCGAACCTAGAAATTTTTTGAAAAACATTTTGTGAAAATTTTTTAACTGTAGCCTCTTTAGTTTTTGAGTTATCGTGCTGACACACGGACGGACAGACAGACAGGCATACATAGCTAGATCGATTAATTTTTCCATGCTGATCCGATACGTACCTTTGACATTATATCTAGCTTGTCTAGATCAATGCGTTACAAACGGAGGTGTTATTTTAATATACCCGTGGTCTTATATATACGAGTATGCACGGCTATAAAAAGATGTACTTATAATATTATGTTTGTATTCGAACAGTTAAATTTGTTCTCTATTTAACACTTTTGTGTAATTTACATGTATGATTTGAATTACAAGAGCATTATTTGAAAAATTTTGTACATGATTATTAAAGTTAAATCTACTAATTTTAATTCAACAATTATTAAATTTATTAATGTTATTATTTTCAATTGCAATATATTACTAATTTCAAAAATCTTCGTATTCAATGCATTTATTTTAAAGTAACTTAATGTTTTTCTTTAAAACAACATCAGTAATATCTTCGAAAATTTCGTTGTCTGTATTAGATCCGTTCGGATGTTAGAATTTAATTGTTCGCCGGGCTGTTTTGGAATGGAATAACGGCAGCTTTGTAATATTTTCTGCTAGAAAAGTTTGGAAGACCAATAGCAAAAATTAGTGTTTCGTCCATAAATAGGATTCAGTTTGTAATATGGGGTAAAATTTCTGCATTAATATTGTAATTATTTATTTATATTCAATATTTATCCGTAAGAATATTATGGACCAGAATGTTTAATTTGCTCATCATAACTATGTCGTGTACATTTGCCAATTGTTTGATAAGCAAAAGCTGGAAGTGTAAGATAAAATCTTTCTGTTTCAGTTGTTGAGGAATGAGTAATAGGTTCAAAATTTTGATTATACTTTTTTTTGTTGGACATTTACTTAATCGGTTACGTTGTTTTTGATTATGAGTTGCTTATTAATTTCATTGGTGACCTGTTCGACGTTATTATCTAGTTTTTTAAGATATTCTGAATATGGGCAAATTTCCGATAGAAATGCCTAGAGCGTTAATTAATCCTTATTTATTTCTTGTGTTTTTTTTTTTTGTAAATATGCGGAAATAAAGAGGTTTAAGTTGCATTTAGATATAGAAAGTTCCCTGTTTAGAAAGTGTTTCTGATGCCATTTATCGAGACTCGATATTTTCGATATTCAACAACATTCCTTTCGTTTAATTTAAGTAAGATATAACAATTTTCTTTTTTATTGTAGTGAAGATTGCAAATTGCAAATTTTGCATGCATCTAAAAAAAAAAAATGTCATAGTATTAATTTTAAAACTTCAATTTTCTTTTCTTTGGATATTATTATTTTTGATAAACATTTATTACTAAAATCAAGAATTTTATAATTTTCTATCCTGTGCTCATGTATCCTTTTATATTTAAATTCAATTTTGCCTAAGCTACGGTCCAGTACAACGTTTTCTTGATATATAGAGCTATTGTTTTAACTCTTATTTCATTTTTCGATTCTAATTAGTTTTCTGCTAATAAATTTCACCGCAGCTAATATTTCTTTGAAAATAAATCTTTTGGTCGTAGTCCCGATGTAGTGTGAATTATATTGTTATAAAATATTAAGGCTTTTCTGCTTTCATCGAAGTCTACTTTGTCCATTTTGTCTACTTCCATTATGCGAAGGTGTTCATTTAAAGTACCGTGTAATCTTTCTATGCTACTATTCCCGGTTTTGCTACCCGCTATACCTACATGGCGTTCTATGATGATTTATTTTAAGAATAGTTCCACTAAGTTATGGAGTATACAGAGTTCATTATCATAAATAAGTTTGATAATTTTTTCAAAGTACATTATCCTTTCTTCAATCGACTTTAATATTCAGATCCAAATCCTATCGTGTAAATTATGTAAAGACGCGTATTTATAGCCTTTGTCTATAGTGGTGAGTTACATCTCGTTTCTAATAGGAAACCAGATGTCAATGTACAAATTTTTGTTTTTAAGAGTTAGGACTCCTCAAAATTAGATTAAAAATTAGATTAAATTAAAATTGTAATGAAAAAATATATCGTATTTGAAGATTCGAAGGCAATACAATTTTTTTTTCTATATTTTGTTAGTTATTTTGCTGTTTAGTTTTGTTTAAAAATAAACATTTTTTGCATAGCTACTACATGTTGTTGTTTTTTTATACCCGTGCATACAAATAAGTGCACGGGTATATTAAAATTACTTCTCCGTTTGTAACGCATCATTCTAGACGAGCTAAATACAGTGTTAAAGGTCGTATTGGATCAGCATCGAAAAGTACATCGATCTATCTATGTTTATATGTTCGTCCGTCTGTCAGCACAATAAAAAAAAAACTAAAGGAATTAGAGTTTTTTGATTTATTATGAATATTTTCAAAACTAATAACTACTCGTCAAAAGATAATAAATTAAAAACAAACATGGTGTAGTAGTAAGGGCGTTGAACTTTTATTAAAAATGTCTTGGTTCAAATCCAGGTAGGGTAATAACTTTTTTTTAATAAATTCATCTTTTTAATAAATTCATAGCAATAGTTTTCAAAAAAATAAATAAATAAAAAAGCAAACAAAATGTAATCAAATTATTAATTGGGTTCCTCGTTTAGTGGTAGGGGCATCGGACTTGAGAGGTGGAGTTTTTATTGCGGTATAAAATAATTTTAATGCAAATCAAGTCAATGTCCCTGGATTAGAAGACCTTCAAGTTATTATTGTGAAAATTTAACTTCCCTCTAAAAATTTATATCTTGTTAACTGTTAACCTCCTTTGTCTGATTCTGATATTTATACTTCTATAGGTAAAACGATCGATTTGATTTGCAATGACTTTAGTACTAAAGATGAATTGATTTTATGTGGTGATTTTAATCTTCCCAATCTTAAATGGGTAAAGCATGTCGAGGAACATTTTATGATTCCGAAACATATAGGGACTGAATGTGAATATGTATTTATTGATAAATTAAATACTAATTATTTTTTTTTTTTTTTAACCGCTAACTGTTCAACTGTTAGGCTAATAAGCCTGTCTATAGGTACATGTTAGAACACGGGGTCATATTATATTCGTGTTATTAGAATTGGTCTTATTGAATTCCACATACAATTTAAACATGAGATAGTACTAGGCCTTATAACATGTAGAAACGTCTTAGATTTTGAATATTTACAATTCTATTTTTTGTTTATATTGTAATATTTTGTATTTGAGTTGTATGGTATTCTATATCGAGTGTTATATTATTTAATTAAATTATTTTTATTTAAGAAATTATTTTAGTATTTTTTATTAAAGAAATATAATTATTAATAATTGAGTATGCCATTAATTTTAACCCAATGGCGAATGGTAGCTGAGTCGAGTCGAAAACCAGAAAAGTTTTTTCACTTTCACTAGAATTCAAACCCGGGCCCTTCCGCATGAAAGGTCGGCACTTAACCACTGTGCCACCCAGCCGTTAATTTGCAACAAGTCTCAGAAATTTGTAACTTTCAAGATAAACAACTTCTGCGAAAATTCAATCAGAAGTTTAAAACAATTTAATCAGAAGTTTAAAACAAAAAGAAGAACAATTTAATTTTCTGCGAAAATACTTCCCTTTAATAGGTTTTGATAAGTTTCATCAATTATTAAGTTTTACTCTTTGTGTAAATTCACCAATAAATTCTGACTATTCTAATTCTTATAGTTTTAATTTTAACCAAGCAAACTTTGCTGCTTGAAATGAATTCATTAATTCGTTTGATTTTTTTAATATTTTTAAATAGATAAATTGGTAAGAATTTGTAATATTTTTGAATAGATAAAGTAATTAGAAAAGGTTTTTAGAATTATAAAGTTAATTTGGTTAGCTATGTCTTACGATCAATGAAATGACTTATGGATGTCTCATTAAATTTGAACCAAATAGGTGTAGGGTTTTTCTAAGTCGGTTGCACCGACTGACTGTTTCTTTACTTGTTAAGATATATGCTTTTTACCCCTTCAACTTTTCAAAGGGTCCAGAACCCGAAACCATGGTACGATTTCGTCCATATGCAGACCCCGTCATACTTTCAATACTAGTTAACCCTTGAGTTATCGCTATCATACCCTACACCTATGAAATAGGAAAAAGGTATATTAACTTTGGTATGGTGTTTGTAACCACCTAAAGGAAACGAGCTAGATGTGGAAAAGTATATATATTCGTGATCAGCGTGACCTTCTGAGTCAATATAGCCATGTCCGTCCGTCCGTAGGCACGATGACTCAAAAACTAATGGAGCTATCTTGATGAACTTTTAACTGTAAGTTACTAAGACGGTGGGGAAATAAAGTACGGTGGCGATTGCATATGGGCGAAATTGGCTCACGGGTTCGAATTCTGGATTTATAAGGGTTGACTAGTATTGAAAGAACGGCGAGGACTGCATATAGGCGAAATCCAACCATGGGTTCGGATCCTGAATTTTTAATCGAATTTAAGCCAAATGAGGATAATACAGAAACCAAAGAAGATAAAACTACAAATTTGGTATCAGGGTGTCCCTTCCTATTCCCTTAGTGTCCTCGAAACTTGAAACCAATTGGAGTAGTGGGTAGGGGACCATCCACATAGTTTCAAAGACCTTAAAGCATATCTTCGAAAATAATAATGACAGTAACTTCAAACAAATGTAGAAGCTTCAAATTTGGCACAAGAGTGTTCTTTACCATTTCCTACGAGTTCCCTTAATGTATGATCAATTGGAGTGGTGGTTCATGCAACTCTCTTAGATCTGCCAAAGTTTTAAGGTTTATCTTTAAAATTAATAAAAATAAAAACTTAAATTAAGATTGAACGTTTCAATTGAACGTACACAGGGTTTACAAGTATAGAAAGTATGACGGGAACTGCATATTTATTTATTTTTATTTTTATTTATTTATTTATTTATTATACTGCTTAACACAAACAGTTTACAAAAAAGCATACAAATAACAATTAAAATTATACAATTAAAATCAATATAAAAAATTACATATTTGACTAATTATAAATATGTTCAAACTAAAAGTAAAATTAAAAGTTAAAAATTATAAACTTTACATTACTACAAGAAAAACAAAACAAAAATAATCCTAATATGGGCGAAATCGGAACATGGTTTCGGGTTTTGGAACCTTTGAAAAGTTCGAAAGCTAACAAACAGGTTACTATTAATGAGACTATGACGAGGGCTGCGTGCGATCGAGATCGGACCATCGGTTCGGATCCTAGAATTTTTTTACCGAATTCAGAGCAAACGAGCATAATTCCGATGATCATAGTGTCATTAAGAGCCAAACAGAATATGTGGTTGCCGCTGTCGTCTGTCGTCATGAAATGTCAAAAAAAATATCAAAAGTACGTATATCGCTTTATTCAACCATAATTATGTCGTCTGTCGTTGTCGTTGTCGCTGTATTTCAATTGATATTTGATATTTTTGCTTGTCGCGGTGTTTTGACATTTTGAAATATCAATAAAAAAAAAAAATAGATTTTGTCATAAAAAACATGGAAGAAAAATTGATTGAAGCGATAAAAAAAAGAAATATGATATACAATTTGAAATCGCCGGATTATAAAAACGTAAAACTAAAAATTGTAAAATGGAAAGAAATTTCGGATGAAGTTGGTATTCCAGGTAATTATTTTTTAATAAAAAGAAAGGTATCTGTTTTTAATAAATATTTCGCAGTCGAAGATGCAAAAAAGAAATGGAAGAATTTACGCGACTCATTTATTAGAGTATGTAGATCAATTAAAGGAAAATCTGGTCAAGGTGCGGAGGAAGATGTTCAATGGAAATATTATACAGAACTAAGCTTCTTAAAAGATTGTATGCCAAGTAATATGTAGGTACCAATTCAAAATTATCATATTTTATTTTTATCATATTTTATTTTTAGAACTATTTCAAATTATGAAGGAACCTCACCATTAGAAAGTACCGAAGAATTTAATTTTGATAGTTTCCTAGAAACATTAAATAGATGCTCAACACCAGCATCGCCAGATTTTGCAAGTTATACAGATGATTCAACGAGTTTTTCAAATGTAACTACTACGTCTAAGTCTAAGAAAAGAGCCAGCTCAAATACATATTTTTTGAATGACGTTTTCGTAGAAACGTTACACAAAATAAAAGAGTGCATAACACCAAATGCTATTCCAGAAAAATCAAATGAAGATGAAGATGAGTTGTTTTGCAGTACTATTATTGCTAAAATAAATCATTTCCGTCCAAAAAGATTAAAAATGATGCTAAAACTCAAATTTTAAATTTAGTTTGTAATATTGAAAATAATCTGGAATAGTTTTTTCTTTTTGCAACTTTTACAAATATCTGGAATACCTACTTTTTTGTTTTTGCATCAATACAAATAAGTTAATAAAAACATAATTTAAAAACATTTTGTAACTATTTTTTACATTTTATTATTAAACTGAAAAAAAAGTGTAAAATAAAAAATCAATTACTTTTAATTAATTTAACATCATAATTTTTATTAATTTTTTGTTAACGAAGCATATATTTATTTTGGAATGATGTTTGGCCTTGGTTCATGAAATATAATTTTAATTTATTTCTTTCTGCAAATACTAATCTTGAAGCATTATTTGAACTTGTTGTTTGGATATCCACAATATTGCTACATCTTATTTCATCACGCCAATTTCCATTTTGTTCATCATCCAAATCAACATAACCTGCAATATAAGATAGATTGTATATTTTATTAATTATTATTTAATAAACAAATTATAATTACCTTCTGGACAGTAATTGAAGTTACCAGTGTATAATTTCTGGTTTGTTTTTAAAAAATTGTGTAGTATAGTGCATGCTAAAACAATTTTTTCAGCATTTTTCGGATAATATTCAAACATTTTTAGAAGCACACTCCATCTGGCTGTAAGAATTCCGAAAGCATTTTCAATAACGCGTCTTGCTCTAGATATTCTGTAATTAAAAACTACTTTATCAACATCCATCACTTCATTTGCATTTGAATTGGGAAAAGGTCGCATTAAATCTACTCTTAAAGGAAATGCATTATCACCAACAAAAAAATATGGAAACATAAGTGAACTATTTGGCAAATTTGTTGGTTCTGGTAGATCCAATTTCTTGTTCATTAATGCTTTACCAAAGCTCGTTTGTTGTAATATACCGCCATCACTCTGGCTTCCGACTGCTCCAACATCCACCATAGTAAATATATAGTCGGCATCACAAATTGCTAGTAGCACAATACTGTAGTAACCTTTATAATTATAATATAAAGAGCCGCTCTGTGGTGGGCACTTTATTTGTACGTGCTTGCCGTCAATGCTTCCGATACAATTAGGTAGTTGCCATTTGTTATTAAATTCATTGGCAATAAATTTCCAATCTTGTTTTTGGCATTGCGGGATATATATACATGATAAATTATTCCACAGAACATTACAAACTTCTAATATTATTTCTCTGACAGTTGACTTGCCCATTCTAAATGTCCATGCCAAATAATTTAGAGCAACTCCATGTGCAAGATATTTAAAAAAAACATTATTAACATTATTTAATAAAACTACAGATATATTAAACTCACATAATTGTCAATGCAATTCTACATTCAGGTACGATAGTGTTTCTAATTGAAGTTTTTATCAAATCTTTTTTTAGAAGGTTTACCAAATAATCAAAATCTTTTTCACGCATTCTTGTGCATATATAAAATTGTTCCGGGTCTTCTTTTTTTATAAATTTAAAAGTTTTTTCATAAAATCCTTCCTGGTTCCTCGATTGATATAGAGGACGAACCCACCATTTTCTGGTTTTTTTATTTCTCATCTTTTTTCTTTTTACATATAAATAAATTAAGGACAACGCAGCACTTAATACCTGTTTCCTCATTTTTATTTTATTATTTAGAAACTTGAAAATATAAAATATTATAGAAAATTTTACATTACAATATTGAAAAATGACAATGACGGCGACAACGACAACCACATATTCTGTTGAAGTCTTGGGCCACAACGACAGCGAAATCATCGCTGGCTAAAAACACGACGACAGGCGACAACGACAACCACATATTCTGTTTAAGCCTTTAGTTGTTAAGTTATCGTGATTTTTTATATAAATTCGTTAGCCTTTGGATCGATTTAAAGGTCCAGAAACCGAACGCATGGGCCGATTTCGCCCAAAAACGACAAAAACTTGTTACCAGAAATCTTAAAAAAATAAAACTCTGAAATTTGTTTTAGAGTTCTTTCTTTATTTCACACCAAATTAATAATCATGATTTTATTTTCTTACAGTTGTATTTAACTTAAATTATTCTAAAACTTATTCCTAAAATTTCTTATCAGCTAATCGATAAATTACAATTAGTAAATGTTATTACTTTATCGAATTGCTGTTTTAACAAAATGCATGAAATTGTTAAAACATAACTTAAACGCAATGTACAAACGAGGAAGATTATAGTTGCCCTTGTCAACTTTTAGATACCCGTGCATACCCACTATGGTGTATAAAATAAACCGTAATATACTTCCCTTATACATTTAACTCATTACTCCATAATTTTGACGTAAAACAAAAAAAAAATAATCACAAAACATAAAACAAAATTTTCATTCATTGTCCCATAACTTTAGCTTAAAAAAAAAAAAAAAATATTAACAAAAAAAAAAAAAATTAACAAAAAAAAAAATCACAAAAAAAAAAACTAAATTTTCATTCATTGTCCCATAACTTTAGCTTAAAAAAAAAAAAAAAAAAAAAAAAAAAACAAAAAAAAAAAAAAATGGCCCACCCTAAAATTCCGATGGTCCGAGTGATGTCCGACTTTGCCAACTAACTTGCCCTATTACTTTACCTGCCCAATTTTAATTTTAACCTTGTAGCTTCATTAGATTCGCAGTTATTGAATCGAAAGCTTTGTATGGCAGCCCCCCCCAAAATGGGGCCGTAACATTTTGAAACTTCATATAAGTGCTCGATTCATTATATAAATAACCGTGTGTAATTTTTATCGTCGTACTATAATTAGTTTTGAAGAAATTCATATTGGTGCAAATAAGTTGTATGGCGGCCCCCCGAAAATGAGGCCCTAACATTTTGAAACTTCATATAAGTGCTCGATTCATTATATAACTAACCGTGTGTAATTTTCAGCCTCGTAGTATAATTAGTTTTGCAGAAATTCATATTGGTGCAAAGAAGTTGTATGGCAGCCCCCCGAAAATGGGGCCCTAACATTTTGAAACTTCATATAAGTGCTCGATTCATTATATAACTAACCATGTGTAATTTTCATCCGCGTAGTATAATTAGTTTTGAAGAAATTCATATTAGTGCAAAGAAGTTGTATGGCAGCCCCCCGAAATGGGGCCCTAACATTTTGAAACTTCATATAAGTGCCCGAGTCATTATAAAACTAACCGTGTGTAATTTTTATCCCCGTAGTATAATTAGTTTTGAAGAAATTCATATTGGTGCAAAAAAGTTGTATGGCAGCTCCTCGAAGCCTTGGTCCGATTTTAACCAAAAACAATAGGGAACCTAGAAATTGTCCAAAAAAGACTTTGTGTGAATTTCAAGACTCTAGCCCTTTTAGTTTTTGAGTTATCGTGCTGACACACGGACGGACGGACGGACGGACGGACAGACACACATAGCTAGATCGACTAATTTTTCGATTCTGAGCCGATACGTACCCTTGACACTATATCTAGCTCGTCTAGATCGATGCGTTACAAACGGAGGAGCAAATCTAATATACCCGATGTCATATATGTATGCACGGGTATAAAAACCGTATCATATTTCGGGTCATTGCTTTGTATCTTCTTTATTAATTAAAATGTTCAAAGAATAAGTGCATTGGACATTTTATACTACGTAAACAAAAATAAGTCATATTTCAGTTCATGAATTTGTTGTTGTTAATTAAATTGTTGAATGCATAAGTGCATTGAACAATTTATTATTTTTATACCCTACACTGAGCTATTTTAGCATAATCCTTCACAAATTTTCTATAGTACCCTGTTAAACCCAGAAAACTCTTTATTTGTTTTTGTATTCTGGGTAATTTTAAATTTTCGATAATTTCTATTTTATTGGGGTTTGGCTTTAAACCGTCCTCTGTCAAAATATGTCCTAAAAATTCAGTCTCTTTTCGCATAAAATTGCATTTGTCTACTTGAATCTTTAAATTTTTTTCTTTTAATATTTCGAAAATATCTGAAATAGATTTTATATGTTCTCTTAAACTAGTACAAAATATTAAGATATCGTCGAGGTAGACTACACAGCTCTTATTTATGTAATCCCTTAGGAGTTCATTCATTAGCCTTTGGAATGTTGCCGGGGCATTTTTCAGTCCAAAAAGCATTCTGTTGAATTCATAAAGACCATGGGGTGTAGCAAAAACTATTTTCTTTTTGTCCTCTTCTTTTATAAATATTTGATGGTATCCCTTGGCTAAATCGATAGTGGTGAAATATTGAGCTTTGCCAAGTTTATCCAAAATTGAATCGATATTCGAAAGTGGAAACTTGTCATCTACAGTTACCTCATTTAACTTTCTGTAGTCTATGACAATGCGAAATTTTCTCTGTCCTAAATTATCCATTTTTTTAGGAACAACAATTAATGGACTTGAATACCTAGAATTGCTTTTTCTTATTATTCCTTGTTCCTCCATTTCTGCTATTTGTCTTCTCATTTCCTCCTCATGTTTTGGTGGATATCTGTTTAATTTAGCGTTGATTGATTGTTCTGTTGTTGTTATGATTTCATGTTTTACAGCTACATGTAGTACTAGTGAGTTTGTCACCCTCTTTATAGAACAAACTTGCATATTTTTTTTAATAATCTTTCCATTTCTTTATGTTCTTCTTTATTTAAATGGTCAAGTTTTAATAATTTAGTAATACTAGGATTTGTTGCTTCCAAAAACGATTAATATAATTATTATTATTAGTTAATTTTATATCTTGATTATTAATATTAATAATGCCGTCCTCTAAGTTTATTACGGCATTTAGATTTTTTAATAAGTCACCTATTATAAATTGGTATATGGGCGAAATCGTACCATGGTTTCGGGTTCTGGAACCTTTAAAAGTTCAAAGGCTAACGAACATATATCTTAAAAGCAGTATAACTCAAAAAGTAATGCCGCTAGTTTGATGAAATGTAAACTCTAGGTTACTAGTAATGAAAGTACCATGGGAAGAGGTTCTCGTCGAGTTCGAACAATGAGTTCGGATTCTAGAAGCTTTTGATCGATCTAAAGCCAAACGAGTATAATTTCAAAGCCAGAGAATATATTTCCTTTTTCATATATGTCCCCGAAATTTAGACTTAACTGTAGTATTGGTTCAGATGCCTCCTAAGAAATCCCAAAACTAAAAAGCTTATCTTCGAAATTCAAGAAGATAGAAACTTTAAATTTGATACACGAGGGTTCTTTCCTATTTCCGTTTTTATTTAACACTTTTATATTTTTGAAAGACTACGAATTTTACCATAAAAAATATTTTGTATAATATTTTATAAATTTAAAACAACATAGTTTTCTAATAAACGGTTAAACTCCTTTTTTTTAATGTTAATCATATCATATAATTTATTGAATTATTACCAAAGGTGATATTTAATTAAGACATAGTGTACAATACTTAAGCTATATTCAAAGGTACTTGCTGCATTTATGTAAAATTTATTTTTTTATTTAAATGAATTTATGAAAAGTTCTAAAATTGTAATTGTACTTTAAAAATATATTTATAGCATATTTTGCGTTTATAAGCTTTTCTAATAGGTACATAAACTAACAATTTAAAATAAATGCTTTGATTAGCTTTTTATCACAAAATTTAATAATTCAAATTTTTTCACTTTTGTAATTGAATTGATGCCGAAACCATGCCCGATTTCGACAATGTGTAGTTCCCGCCATACCTTTAATGCTAGTTAACCTTTGTACACAATTCGGAATGCCTTTTACGCTTTCTGCTACTTTTTGATTTGCTACTTGCTGTAAATAAAAATCTTTATGATAGTCTTCATTTTGTTTCATTAAAAACAAAATAGGTATACTGGGTCGGTAAGGGTCATGTAGGTATACTGGGAGATTCGACCATGGGTTCGGAACCTAAAAATTTTTGATCGAATTTCCAAATTTGGTATCAAGGTGTCCATTCCTATTTCTTAGTGTCCTTGGTTTTTGGACTTGATTTTTGGAGTAGTGGGTCGGGGACCAGCCACACATTTCCGAAGACCTTAAAGCATATCTATAAAATTTATAAAGATAGGAACTTGAAACAAATGTAGAAGCTTCAAATTTGGCACAAGGATGTTCTTTACTATTTGTGGGGCCCCCAAAATTGGGATCAATTGGAGTGGTGGTTTAGTATCCCTCTTAGACTTACCAAGGTTTAAAAGCTTATAATCGAAATTATTAAAAACAGTAACTTAAAATTAAGATAGAACGGTCCAATTGTGTGCAAAGATTCACTAGTATTTAAAATACAGCGCGGACTGCATATGGGCGAAATCGTACCATAGTTTCGGGTTCTGGAACCGTTGAAAGTTCAAGGGCTAACAAACATATATCTTAAAAATAGCATAACTCAAAAAATGATGCCGCTATTTTCAAAAAATTTAAGCCGTAGGTTACTAGTAATGAAAGTATCAAGAGACTTGGTTCTGGTCGAGTTTGGTCAATGAGTTCGGATTATAGAAGCTTTTGATCGATTTGAAAAATTTGAATTATTAAATATATTATGCTTTGATTAGCTTTTTATCACAAAATTTAATAATTCAAATTTTTTAACTTTTGTAATTGAATCGAAATAAATATATTTTCATTTATTTCAAGTTTTTTTTTGTTTTTTAATATTTTTAAATAGATAAATAGTAAGAATTTGTAATATTTTTGAATATATAAAGTAATTAGAAAATGATTTTTAGTACTATAAAGTTAATTTGGTTAGCCATGTCTTAAGATCAAACTAATAAAATCTTTTATGGTTTTAAAATGACTTAGTAACTTCCCATTAAATTTGAACCAAATAGGTGTAGGGAATTTCTAAGTCGGTTGCACCGACTGACTGTTTCGTTACTTGTTTTTTTTTATTTGTTTTACAAATTTATTAATGTTTATTGCCTCAGGTAATATATTCCTGAAGAGGCCACTAATTTTATTTGTATTTGATTAATCCCTGTTAAAATTTATATTTATTTATTTATTAAGGTTCTCAATCCCTGGATTTCTATCTACGGACAAAAATCCTACCGACTGCGTCAATTAAATTATTTATTTTTAAAAATAATTATAAAAAATAAAAGATGAATTTATTTTATACTTTAACATTTATTTTAAAACAAAAGAACTTAAAAATAATTAAATGCTAACAAAAAAACGAATTTTACGAAAGAAAGTATTTTGACGAACTGTCTGGTGTATTTTAGTATAATGTTCTTTTTACTTTCTTTTGTAAAAACTCTTACATTATAAAAATAAACTGAATACAAACAAAATTGTACTTGCAATGTTATTATTGAGTGTCATATTACATACTTTTAATTATATCGAGATTTCTCTATAGTTCAATAACATAATATGTTATTAGTATAAATTGTTATACATACATTTTGTATTATCAGCAATATTGAACTATTTTAATATTACAAAATGTTTTCAAGTACGGTTTTGCTTTATCAACATTTGAACTTATGTTTGTTATACAACATTTGAACAATCCTTAACATTTTAATATTTTATTTGAGTTTTAGTGTAAAGTGCTGTTTAGGTAATTACTAGCACATGACAATATTTCGTCATAATTATTACTTTTGTTTATCATTAGTTTTGAAGGTTCTTCACAGTTATTCGAAGATGAAGATTTATATGTAACTCGCGCTGTACTTTAAATACTAGTTAAGTCTTGTACACAAGTGGAATGTTCTATATTAATTTTATGTTACTATTTTAAGTAATTTCGATTATAAGCTTTTAAACCTTCGGAGGTCTAAGAAGGTTACTGAACCACCACTCCAATAGAACCCCAAATTAGGGGGACACACAAGAAATAGAAAAGAACAACCTTGTGCCAATTTTGAAGCTTCTAAATATTTTTTCAAGCTGCCATCTTTATTAATTTTAAAGATATGCTTTAAGGTCTTCAGAAATGTGTGGCTGGTCCCCGACCCACTACTCCAATGGGACCCAAATTACAAGGACACTGAGGAAATAGGAAGGGACACCATGATACTAAATTTGGAGGTTCTATCTTCATTGGTTTCGGAATTATGCCAGTTTGGCCTAAATTCGATCAAAAAATTCTAGGTTCCGAACCCATGGTCCAAACTTGGTCGTACGCAATCCCCGACTTAGTCTCATTACTAGTAACCTACAGCACAAATTTGATGAAGATAGAGTCATTAGTTGTTGAGTTATCATGATTTTTTATATGTGTTCGTTAGCCCTTGGACCGATTAGAAGGTCCAGAATCCGAACTCAAGGGCCGATTTCGCCCATATGCAATCCCCGCCGTATTTTCAGTCCTAGTAACCAACAGTTAAAATTTCATCAAGGTAGCTTCATTATTTTTTGCGTTATCGTGCCTACGGACAGACGGACATGGCTATATCGACTTAGGAGGTCACGCTGATCGCAAATATATATACTTTTCCATATCTGGCTCGCTTCCTTTATATTTAATAATTAAAATTTTTCAAAATTGCAATTATTTAAAATTGATAGTTTATGTACCTATTAGAAAAGCTTATAAACGCAAAATATGCAATAAATGTATTTCTAAAATATAATTACAAATTAAGAACTTTTCATATAGTTCCTTTATATATAACAATAAATTTTACATAAATGCAGCAAGTACCTTTGAATATGGCTTAAGTATTGTACACGATGTCTTAATTATATATCACCTATGGTTTTTAATTTATAAAATATTATACTAAATATGTTTTATGGTAAAATTCTTAGCCTTTTAAAAATATAAAAGTGTTAAATAAAAACGGAAATAGGAAAGAGCCTGTATCAAATTTTAAGTTTCTATCTTCATGAATTCCGAAGATAAGTTTTTAATTTTGGGATTTCTTTGGAGGCACCTGAACCACGACTACAATTTAGTCTAAATTTCGGGGACATATAGGAAATAGGAAATATATTCTTTGGCTTTGTAATTATGCTCATTTGGCCTCAGATCGATCAAAAGCTTCTAGAATCTGAACTCATTGTTTGACCTTGACCAGAACCTATTCCCATGGTACTTTCATTACTAGTAACCTAGAGTTTACATTTCATAAAACTAGAGGCATTACTTTTTGAGTTATGCTGTTTTTAAGATATATGTTAGCCCTTGAACTTTTCAAAGGTTCCAGAACCCGAAACCATGGTAAGATTTTGCCCATATGCAGTCCCCGTCATACTTTCAATACTAGTTAACCCTTATACACAATTGGATTAAGTTAGAACTTAATTTTAAGTTACTATTTTTATTAGTTTCGATGATAAGCTTTTAAACCTTGGGGGGTCTAAGTCTAAGGGCGGTACTGAACCACCCCTCTGAATGATCCAAAATTAGAATAACCGCACAGGAAATAGTAAAGAGCACCCATGTGCCAATTTAAAACTTCTAAATTTGTTTGAAGTTACTATCTTTATTAATTTCGAAAATATGCTTTAAGGTCTTCGGAACTGTGTGGCTGGTCCTCAACCCACTACTCCAATTGGTCCCAAATTTCAAGGACACTTAGGAAATAGAAAGAGACACCCTGACACCAAATTTGGAGGTTCTATCTTCATTGGTTTTGGAATTATGCTTGTTTGGCCTCCAGTGTACACTGTACTTTAAATACTAGTTAACCCTGTTCACAAGTGGAACGTTCTATATTAATTTTAAGTTACTATTATAAGTAAATTCGATTATAAGCATTTAAACCTTCGGAGGTCTAAGAGGGTTACTGAACCTCCACTCTAATAGATCCCTACCTATTAAACATCGTATTCGTACTAACAATGACGTTCCAATATTCACAAAGTCTTATAGGTACCCTCAAATTCATAAAGAAGAAGTACAAAAGCAAATTGATGAAATGTTGGATAAAGGTATTATTAGGCCTAGCAGTTCTCCATATTCTGCTTCTGTCTGGATTGTCCCAAAGAAGGAGGATGCCAGTGGGACACAGAAATGGAGACTCGTCATTGACTATAGGAAATTAAACGAAGTATTTTCGCCCTTATATTTTTGGGAGAAATTTATAATTGAGACTGACCATAAGCCACTACAGTGGCTCTTTTTCATTAAAGAACCAAACTCAAAACTGGTTCGTTGGCGACTTAAACTTTCCGAATTTGACTATGAAAATTAATACAAAAAAGGCGTTCAAAACGCTAACGCTGATGCTTTATCACGTGATGTGAATTCAAAAGAGCTGTTTTAAAACATCTATCTATTGTAGAAATTTTAAAAAAAATAGTAGTTGATAATGAATTAGGGTTCAAAGCCCTTCCTTTACGGGAATTTTTTCAAAATCAGTATATTGAAATTCATTATACCGTTAACAATAACCATACTTCTCACGCTGACGTCGAACGTCTACACAACACTTTTAATGAGTACATTAGACTACTGAAACATGACGAACGAGTAAATTTAGATACCGTTGAAGAAAAAATTCTTAAAATTATAGCAATGTACAATAACACTATTTACTCCACAACCAACCATAAAAACATCGGTTTCATAAATGGTAAGGTTAAAGATACTGACTATGAAAATATTCGTGATACAATTCTAAAAATCAAAGAAAAACAATAAATACTCTTAATAAAAATAGAACTAATACTGAAATTACTCCCGAATTAAATTTTGTAAAAAACCACTCGAAATTCAGAAAAATGGAAATAGAAATATTAGACGAAGACCATATAACTAATAAAGATACTGGTCTAAAGTATTATAATTCTCACGTCAAACCCAAAAAGAAATTTCAAAATAATAATAACCCATCAATCAAAAGCAAAAACCATCAAAATTAAGAAAAAGCAATACCAAAATCAGACTACAAATTTATAACAAATTAAAAATCAACAAAAAATAATTTCACAATACTTAAATTCTTTTAATATGCAAACCAATAACGAAATCTTGTCAATAGAAGACGAAATCAAATACATACAAAATATGTATCAAATTAATTATGACATAGACCTACTCAAAACTCACATTGACGATATAGAACAAGTAGTACTGACAAGTAAGTTAGGCATACTATCAAAAACATTTCGGCAGAGGAAGAACTTAATCTTCTTCCTGACTTTGAAAGCATTTAAGATATTAAAATTTTTGTAGAACAAATTGTTATTGTATCACTAATTCCAAAATATAGTGCAAAACCGCTTTCTGAAGTTCACATTGAACCAATACCAAATTTAAGTAATAAAACTATTTTATTAGAAAATTACAATGTTCTTATAGATGATAAGAATAATTGTTACAATTCAAATGTTAAAAATAATTTAAAGAAAAATCTATATATTATAGAAAATAAATGTATCAATAGTATATTTAAGTTTGAAAAAGCACATTGTAACATGCAACACTTCTTAAATAAAGAAGTTAAAGAAATAATACATGGTATAATTATAACAAAAAATATTGAAAAAAAAAATATAAAACAAAATTGTAATAACTTTAGCATTACTATTATAGGTAATAATTTAATTAGATATGAAAATTGTAAAATTGAAATAAATGAAAAAATTTATGAAAATTTTTATACTGAAATTGATGATAAAATAATTTTACCTTTTTATAATACAAAAATAATTGAAAATAAAACTTTGAATTATATAAAATTTGAAGAAATTTATGTTATAAATACAGAAAATGATAGACAACATATTAATGAAATTGTAAACAAAAATATCAAAATTATGTAACAAATATATCAATCAATATATTTCTTATGTTTTTTATAATTATTGTAATTTTAATAATAAAAAGATTGTACAAAAAGCATAAGAAAATCATAATAAATTCTTCGTGGGAGCCTCAGACTAACGGTGGGGGTGTTATAAATGATAATGGCACCACTAACCATACAACCTCATTATTTTAAATATAATTAATATTCATAGATTTATTTTGAATAAATCTAATAACTTTATTGTTTATTCAGCATTTCCAACATTATTCCTTTAATAAATCTACTTACTTCTAATAAATCTAAATCTTCCAAAAAATCATTTTTTATTTTAATAAATTCTTTTCTCATAGATTTACTTTTAGTAAATCTAAACGTTCATGTAAATTCAGCATTTTCAAATTATCAAGTACAGTTACACATAAAAAATCTTTTTACTTTCCATATATAAAATTCCTAACATTTTAAAGTTTTTTCAATTGCAATTATGAATAATTCCAATATGAAACCTAAATCTTAATAAGCAATTATTATACATAATACAAATACTATCGAATAAACGAATTAAAATTAAGTTCTGTTCTTTATCGTTGTTGGATTTCAACAACGATAAAGCTCTGCATAAATGAAATTAAATTTAAATATAATAAAAGAAAAATAAATATAAAATTGCTATAAATTAAAATAAAAATTAAAAGTAAAACAAATATAAAATTCTTAAAAATTAAAATAAAATTTAAATATAACAAAAGTAAAACTAAAATTAAAATAAGTTATTAAAAAGTGTAAACTAAAAATATTATTTGTGTTTTTTTTGTGATAGATTAAAATCGAATCTAAAATTGTTAACTTCGCAGTCATTCTTTAGGCTACCGAAGGAGTTGTGACTTCTTTCTGGAGTTCCCATATTTTAAACAAACCCCTCTCCTACTGGAATTCTTTAGTATTTTCTCTGAAAATAGTAAAAATTCCGTGACTTTATGTCGTAAACGCTGTAGTAAAGCAGTTCTTAATTATTCTTGCGTTGATTATATATAATAAATAAAAATAATAAGACTATTTTTATTTTAATGTTAAAAATATGTTACTTGTTTTAAAATTTTATTAATTAAGTACGGGAAATTATATTTTTTTAATTTAGGTATATTCTTTTCAAAACTAATTTTTGGAATAATTGTTTTTAATTAAATTTATTTTTGTTTTTGTTCATGACCATGCGGTCTTAACAGCAGATGTTTTTGTTGTTTACTATAATTATAAGTTTTATTTTTTTTTGTTTATTTAAATTTCAATTATTTAAAATTTAATCAACACCAAAAAAATATTAAAAAATTTTTTTTTTAATTTTTTCCAAATTATTAATTATTTATCTAATTTATAATCTGCACAACTTGTGACAATGAAAGTAAAATGATAACTGACAATTACTGAGTATTTTATCATTTATTTTTATAAAAATATATATAAAAATAAATGATAATATTATAATTTAGATATTTCATCAATTTTATAAATTATGAATGGAAATAGGAATGAACCTTCAAATAAGAAAGAACATGTATCAAATTTAAAGTTTCTATCTTCATGAATTTCGAAGTTTAGCTTTTTAATTTTGGGATTTCTAAGGAGGAACCTGAACCACCACTACAAATAAATCTAAATTTCTGGTACACATAGGAAATAGGAAATATCTTCTTTGGTTTCGAAAATATACTCGCTTGGCCTAAATTCGATAAAAAAGTTCTAAGTTCCGAACCCATTGTCCAATCCTCACCGTAGGCAATCGCCGCCGTAAATTTTTTAACAGTAACCTACAGCACAAATTTCATGAAGATAGCGTCGTTAGTTCAGTTTTCGTGATTTTTTATTTATGTTCGTTACTCCAATTGGTCCCAAATTCCAAGGACACTAAGGAAATAGGAGGGGACACCCTAATTCCACATTTGCAGGTTCTATCTTCATTAATTTTGGAATTATGTTCGTTTGGCTTATTATCTAAGCAAAAATGGTTAAAATTAAGAGTCACTTTCTTCAACTTAAAAAACCCCTTTTAAATTTAAGAAAAATCTTTTAAATGTGGTGAAATATAATGTTGCAATTTTATGTTAAAGTATATGTCAATTATCGACCTCTTACAGCTCTTAAAAAGGGGACGTAGCAAAAACATTTTACTAACTGACTCCTGGTAATTTCTAGGGATCTAACTTCTTCCAAAATTTTAAAATGTAATTATGGTAAAATTCTTAGCCTTTTAAAAATATAAAAGTGTTAAATAAAAACGGAAATAGGAAAGAGCCTGTATCAAATTTTAAGTTTCTATCTTCATGAATTTCGAAGATAAGCTTTTTAATTTTGGGATTTCTTTGGAGGCACCTGAACCACGACTACAATTTAGTCTAAATTTCGGGGACACATAGGAAATAGGAAATATAATCTTTGGCTTTGTAATTATGCTCATTTGGCCTCAGATCGATCAAAAGCTTCTAGAATCTGAACTCATTGTTCGAACTCGACCAGAACCTATTCCCATGGTACTTTCATTACTAGTAACGTAGAGTTTACATTTCATAAAACTAGCGGCATTACTTTTTGAGTTATGCTGTTTTTAAGATATATGTTAGCCCTTGAACTTTTCAAAGGTTCCAGAACCCGAAACCATGGTAAGATTTTGCCCATATGCAGTCCCCGTCATACTTTCAATACTAGTTAATCCTTATACACAATTGGATTAAGTTAGAACTTAATTTTAAGTTACTATTTTTATTAATTTCGATAATAAGCTTTTAAACCTTGGGGGGTCTAAGGGCGGTACTGAACCACCCCTCTGAATGATCCAAAATTAGAATAACCGCACAGGAAATAGTAAAGAGCACCCATGTGCCAATTTAAAACTTCTAAATTTGTTTGAAGTTACTATCTTTATTAATTTCGAAAATATGCTTTAAGGTCTTCGGAACTGTGTGGCTGGTCCTCAACCCTCTACTCCAATTGGTTCCAAATTTCAAGGACACTTAGGAAATAGAAAGAGACACCCTGACACCAAATTTGGAGGTTCTATTTTCATTGGTTTTGGAATTATGCTTGTTTGGCCTCCAGTGTGCACTGTACTTTAAATACTAGTTAATCCTTGTTCACAAGTGGAACGTTCTATATTAAATTTAAGTTACTATTATAAGTAAATTCGATTATAAGCATTTAAACCTTCGGAGGTCTAAGAGGGTTACTGAACCTCCACTCTAATAGATCCCTACCTATTAAACATCGTATTCGTACTAACAATGACGTTCCAATATTCACAAAGTCTTATAGGTACCCTCAAATTCATAAAGAAGAAGTACAAAAGCAAATTGATGAAATGTTGGATAAAGGTATTATTAGGCCTAGCAGTTCTCCATATTCTGCTTCTGTCTGGATTGTCCCAAAGAAGGAGGATGCCAGTGGGACACAGAAATGGAGACTCGTCATTGACTGTAGGAAATTAAACGAAGTATTTTCACCCTTACATTTTTGGGAGAAATTTATAATTGAGACTGACCACAAGCCACTACAATGGCTCTTTTTCATTAAAGAACCAAACTCAAAACTGGTTCGTTGGCGACTTAAACTTTCCGAATTTGACTATGAAAATTAATACAAAAAAGGCGTTCAAAACGCTAACGCTGATGCTTTATCACGTGATATGAATTCAAAAGAGCTGTTTTAAAACATCTATCTATTGTAGAAATTTTAAAAAAAATAGTAGTTGATAATGAATTAGGGTTCAAAGCCGTTCCTTTACGGGAATTTTTTCAAAATCAGTATATTGAAATTCATTATACCGTTAACAATAACCATACTTCTCACGCTGACGTCGAACGTCTACACAACACTTTTAATGAGTACATTAGACTAATGAAACATGACGAACGAGTAAATTTAGATACCGTTGAAGAAAAAATTCTTAAAATTATAGCAATGTACAATAACACTATTCACTCCACAACCAACCATAAAAACATCGGTTTCATAAATGGTAAGGTTAAAGATACTGACTATGAAAATATTCGTGATACAATTCTAAAAATCAAAGAAAAACAATAAATACTCTTAATAAAAATAGAACTAATACTGAAATTACTCCCGAATTAAATTTTGGAAAAAACCACTCGAAATTCAGAAAAATGGAAATAGAAATATTAGACGAAGACCATATAACTAATAAAGATACTGGTCTAAAGTATTATAATTCTCACGTCAAACCCAAAAAGAAATTTCAAAATAATAATAACCCATCAATCAAAAGCAAAAACAATCAAAATTAAGAAAAAGCAAAACCAAAATCAGACTACAAATTTATAACAAATTAAAAATCAACAAAAAATAATTTCACAATACTTAAATTCTTTTAATATGCAAACCAATAACGAAATCTTGGCAATAGAAGACGAAATCAAATACATACAAAATATGTATCAGATTAATTATGACATAGACCTACTCAAAACTCACATTGACGATATAGAACAAGTAGTACTGACAAGTAAGTTAGGCATACTATCAAAAACATTTTGGCAGAGGAAGAACTTAATCTTCTTCCTGACTTTGAAAGCATTTAAGATATTAAAATTTTTGTAGAACAAATTGTTATTGTATTACTAATTCCAAAATATAGTGCAAAACCGCTTTCTGATATTCACATTGAACCAATACCAAATTTAAGTAATAAAACTATTTTATTAGAAAATTACAATGTTCTTATAGATGATAAGAATAATTGTTACAATTCAAATGTTAAAAATAATTTAAAGAAAAATCTATATATTATAGAAAATAAATGTATCAATAGTATATTTAAGTTTGAAAAAGCACATTGTAACATGCAACACTTCTTAAATAAAGAAGTTAAAGAAATAATACATGGTATAATTATAACAAAAAATATTGAAAAAAAAAAATATAAAACAAAATTGTAATAACTTTAGCATTACTATTATAGGTAATAATTTAATAAGATATGAAAATTGTAAAATTGAAATAAATGAAAAAATTTATGAAAATTTTTATACTGAAATTGATGATAAAATAATTTTACCTTTTTATAATACAAAAATAATTGAAAATAAAACTTTGAATTATATAAAATTTGAAGAAATTTATGTTATAAATACAGAAAATGATAGACAACATATTAATGAAATTGTAAACAAAAATATCAAAATTATGTAATAAATATATCAATCAATATATTTCTTATGTTTTTTATAATTATTGTAATTTTAATAATAAAAAGATTGTACAAAAAGCATAAGAAAATCATAATAAATTCTTCGTGGGAGCCTCAGACTAACGGTGGGGGTGTTATAAATGATAATGGCACCACTAACCATACAACCTCATTATTTTAAATATAATTAATATTCATAGATTTATTTTGAATAAATCTAAAAACTTTATTGTTTATTCAGCATTTCCAAAATTATTCCTTTAATAAATCTACTTACTTCTAATAAATCTAAATCTTCCAAAAAATCATTTTTTATTTTAATAAATTCTTTTCTCATAGATTTACTTTTAGTAAATCTAAACGTTCATGTAAATTCAGCATTTTCAAATTATCAAGTACAGTTACACATAAAAAATCTTTTTACTTTCCATATATAAAATTCCTAACATTTTAAAGTTTTTTCAATTGCAATTATGAATAGTTCCAATATGAAACCTAAATCTTAATAAGCAATTATTATACATAATACAAATACTATCGAATAAACGAATTAAAATTAAGTTCTGTTCTTTATCGTTGTTGGATTTCAACAACGATAAAGCTCTGCATAAATGAAATTAAATTTAAATATAATAAAAGAAAAATAAATATAAAATTGCTATAAATTAAAATAAAAATTAAAAGTAAAACAAATATAAAATTCTTAAAAATTAAAATAAAATTTAAATATAACAAAAGTAAAACTAAAATTAAAATAAGTTATTAAAAAGTGTAAACTAAAAATATTATTTGTGTTTTTTTTGTGATAGATTAAAATCAAATCTAAAATTGTTAACTTCGCAGTCATTCTTTAGGCTACCGAAGGAGTTGTGACTTCTTTCTGGAGTTCCCATATTTTAAACAAACCCCTCTCCTACTGGAATTCTTTAGTATTTTCTCTGAAAATAGTAAAAATTCCGTGACTTTATGTCGTAAACGCTGTAGTAAAGCAGTTCTTAATTATTCTTGCGTTGATTATATATAATAAATAAAAATAATAAGACTATTTTTATTTTAATGTTAAAAATATGTTACTTGTTTTAAAATTTTATTAATTAAGTACGGGAAATTATATTTTTTTAATTTAGGTATATTCTTTTCAAAACTAATTTTTGGAATAATTGATTTTAATTAAATTTATTTTTGTTTTTGTTCATGACCATGCGGTCTTAACAGCAGATGTTTTTGTTGTTTACTATAATTATAAGTTTTATTTTTTTCTTGTTTATTTAAATTTCAATTATTTAAAATTTAATCAACACCAAAAAAATATTAAAAAATTTTTTTTTTAATTTTTTCCAAATTATTAATTATTTATCTAATTTATAATCTGCACAACTTGTGACAATGAAAGTAAAATGATAACTGACAATTACTGAGTATTTTATCATTTATTTTTATAAAAGTATATATAAAAATAAATGATAATATTATAATTTAGATATTTCATAAATTTATTAATTATGAATGGAAATAGGAATGAACCTTCAAATAAGAAAGAACGTGTATCAAATTTAAAGTTTCTATCTTCATGAATTTCGAAGTTTAGCTTTTTAATTTTGGGATTTCTAAGGAGGAACCTGAACCACCACTACAAATAAATCTAAATTTCTGGTACACATAGGAAATAGGAAATATCTTCTTTGGTTTCGAAAATATACTCGCTTGGCCTAAATTCGATAAAAAAGTTCTAAGTTCCGAACCCATTGTCCAATCCTCACCGTAGGCAATCGCCGCCGTAAATTTTTTAACAGTAACCTACAGCACAAATTTCATGAAGATAGCGTCGTTAGTTCAGTTTTCGTGATTTTTTATTTATGTTTGTTACTCCAATTGGTCCCAAATTCCAAGGACACTAAGGAAATAGGAGGGGACACCCTAATTCCACATTTGCAGGTTCTATCTTCATTAATTTTGGAATTATGTTCGTTTGGCTTATTATCTAAGCAAAAATGGTTAAAATTTAGAGTCACTTTCTTCAACTTAAAAAACCCCTTTTAAATTTAAGAAAAATCTTTTAAATGTGGTGAAATATAATGTTGCAATTTTATGTTAAAGTATATGTCAATTATCGACCTCTTACAGCTCTTAAAAAGGGGACGTACCAAAAACATTTTGCTAACTGACTCCTGGTAATTTCTAGGGATCTAACTTCTTCCAAAATTTTAAGTCTCTAGTTTCAAACGTTTAAAAAATATGTGAACCAAAAATTGAGTTTCGCTTAACGGTTAATTTTAGTACCGTAGGGTAACTCTATCATTTGTCTTTTAAAATTTTTGAAGGTTTGTAAAAACACTTGATTGACAATATACTCAGAACAAATTAAATATAGGGCTTTTTCAACTTTGGGGGGCTGTAGCTTTGACCAAATGGTCTAATTATTGAGCGTTGGATATTGTTTTTATGATTAATAATGTAGGTAATTCAAATAAAATATTTTTTTTTTTTTTGTAAATTAATTATTTCAATGGAAATTAAATTATTTCAATGGGGGTGAAAATGAAAGCGAATCGGAAAATTCGTTGTGGAGCACATCCACTTTCAAGCTATTTATTTTTACAAGATTATCGTTGGAAACTCAATTCAAAAGGGAAAACATAAAAAATCTGTGTTGTGCGGAAAAGTTTTGTCAAAAATTAATGATTCCAGAAACATTAATTTCCAACGAGAGCAATTTTTTAATCTATGGACAACGTATCCCAAAATAAAACGTTAAAACAAAAAAAGTGAAAGAGATGTTGCTGCGAGGGAACGTTTTGAGGAATTTGATGAGGTTTATGGAATTCGACATAGCATAAATCCTCCATAGGAAATACTAACTTTGATATCGTCCCAGATTGAAAATATTTCAGAAGAGCCAACCCAACCACCAAAAAAAAATGTATTGAGACATAATTTTTAAAAGATGAATCTGCAAAACACGATGAAAAGTATGAATATGCACTTTTTCCTTATCTTTCCTACGATAACTACTCTTTTTAGTTTTGAATACCTGGTAAACACAGAAAATTGAAAACTAAAGAGGAAAGACTCGAAATGTTACAGCCAATGCAAGATATACTAAAACTGATATCGCATAAAATGATATCGCATTCTGATACGCCAAATTCTCAATAATTTCTAAGCAAAACAATAATTTATGTATAAAATTTTGTTGTATTCTATACGTTAATTTATTTATAAAAATTTTATTTAATTTTACTTAATTTATTTTTTTTAAAAAATACATTTATTTATTAAATTAAATAAAAACACAATATTTATTCAATATTCGTGATACAGCTAATTAATTCTTGTCTAACCACGACTTTCATTACTTAAATACAAAAATTAAAACTAGGAAGCAACCAATATTCTTTAATCAGCGTTACCAATAAATAATCTAGTTTATGAATATTCCACTTAAGAATTTGTAATATTACAACATTAACGAAATGTATATATAATTGCATTTATAACAACGGGTGAGAGTATAAGGGAAAATAATTTATACGTGTCATAATTATTGAAAATGAATTTTGTTATCATTAAATTTAGGACAACGTAAATTATGTATTTCATTTATTTTTTGAATAAAACGCAAAATAATTTAAGTTTAAAAAATTATTCATTATTCAACTTATTCTGTTGAAGGAAATCTTTAGAAATGACATTCTTTTCTTTTTACAAACATATTTATAATACCCAAATAAATTAATGTAGTTATTCTGAAGTACATTGAAAGTTTTGTTCAAATGAAAAAATTCGTTCCGCATTCGCCAAAAATTGTATGCTGACATCCGTTGGGCTTCAAACACTATTTGCAGATATTAAAGCCATATGTTTCGTAAAATATTTTTTGTATCTACTAGGTATATTTTTCCATACCCTACATCTTTTAAATAGGAAAAGAGTATATTAACTTTGGTATGGGGTTTGTAACCACCGTAAAGACGTGAACTAGATATGGAAAAGTATATATAATTGTGATCACTGTGACCTCCTGAGTCGATATAGCCATGTTCGTCCTTCCGTATGAACAGTAACTCGAAAACTAATAGATCTATCTTGATGAAGTTTTAACTGCAGGTTATCAGGACATAAAGTATGGCGGGGATTGCATATGGGCGAAATCAGCAAATGGGTTCGGATTCTGGACCTATTAAACATTCTAAGGCAAACGAACATATAAAAAAATCAGTATAACTCAACATTTAATGGCAACCCCCTCATGACATTTATGCTTTTTATTTCCAGTGTTCTAGTATTCTATCTTGATGAAATTTTAACAGTAGGTTTTGGAACCTCAATCGGTCTCAGGGCTGACGAACATAATATAAAAATTACGAAAATTCAACAACTAATGAAGTCAAAGAAGATAGAACCTCCCAATTTGGTATCAGGTTGTGTCTTTCCTTAGTGTCCTCGAAATTTGGAACCAACTGGGGTAATGGGTCGAGACCATCCACACAGTTCCGAAGACCTTAAAGTATATCTTCGAAAATAATAAAGATTATAACTCAAACAAATATAGAAGCTTGAAATTTGACACTATGGTTTTCTTTACTATTTCCTACGTGTTTCCCTAATTTATGATCAATTGGAGTGGTGGTTCAGGTACCTCTCTTAGACCTCCCAAGGCTTTATACTTATCATCGAAATTAATAAAAATGTTAACTTAAAATTAAGATAGAACGTTTCAATTATGTACAAGGGTTAAATAGTATTGAAAGTATGACGGGGACTGCATATTGGTGAAAACGGCCCATGGTTTCGGGTTCTGGAACATTTAAAAAATTTAAGGGCTAACAAACATGTAACGAAAAAACACTATAACTCAAAAACTAATGATGCTGGTTTTATTAAATTTAATTTCTTGGTTTCTTGTAATGAAAGTTTCGCTAGGATCTGTTCTAGTCGTGATCGGTCAATGAATTCGGGTTCTAGAGGGTTTTGAATTGAGGCCAAACTAGAGTAAAATTTCGAAACCAAAGAAGATAGAGACTTTAAATTTAGGACACAGGTGTTTCTTCTTATTTGCTTTGTGTACGTGAAATTTTTAATGAATTGGAATAGAAGTTTGCGTACCTTCCCCACTACTCTCAAAACCATAAAGCATATATTCTAAATTAATAAAGATAGTAACTTAAAATAAATATAGAACCTTTTAATTTGGTATAACGGTGTTTCATCCTATTTCCTTTGTGTCCCCGAAATTTAGGCTTAATTGTATTGGTGGTTTAGGTGCCTCCTAAAAAATCTCAAAATTAAAAAGCTTTTTTTTTTTTATTTTTGTTATATCATATATTTAATTGAATTAGCAACATAGTAAATATATAATTAGGAAATTCTGTACGCTCCTTAAGTTGTGTTCAAAGATGTTTCCTGCATGTATATAAAATATATTTTTATATTTTTATGAAAAGTTGTAAATTTGCCATTGTATTTTAGAAATATATTTATTGCATATTTTGCATTTATAAGCTTTTCCAACAAGTACGTATACTAGGAATTTAAATTAATTTCAATTTTGAAATATATAATATAAAAAGTTAAATAAAGTATTGATGATTTTAACTAACATTAAAAACCGGCAAAATATGTAACTTATTTTATATATAATATCAAAAATTAATATTTCTAGAGACAGAGATAACAGCAGCATTATGATTGTAATACTTATTATAACAGAAGTGCTTAAAATTCCTTATCATAATTATAACAGATGAGAATTAATCAACTCTAATCGCAATATTAATTTGGATCATGTCATATTTCAGGAAAACTAAATTGGATTCTTAAAAAAACTATAAATTAAATCTAACCAAAATGTTTAAACTTAAAAGAAAATTTAAAATTTTGTGATGGCATTTTATGAGTACATTTATTTCAAAATTTTTTGTTTTTTAATATTTTTAAACAGATAAGTTAGTAAGAATTGTTAGTAAGAATTAACAGATAAGTTAGTAAGAATTGTTTTGAATTGATAAAATGATTAGAAATATTCTTAGTATTATAAAGTTAATTCGGTTAGCTATGTCTTACGATCGAACTAAGAAACAACATCGAAAAGCCTTTATGGTTTCAAAATTACTTATGGACTTTTCATTCAATTTGAACTAAATAGGTGTAGGGTATTTCTAAGTCGGGTTCAATCAATTAGTGTTTCTTTAGCACCATTTCTAAAAAAAATTAATTTCTTAAAACTTAATATAAAAACCAGGAAGATTGTAGTAGCCCTTGTCAACTTTTAGATACCCATGCATGCTCACTATAATGTATCAAATAAAATAAACCGTTATTTATTTCCCTTATAAACTGGCCCACCCTAAAGGTTGGTCCGAGTGATGCCCAACTTTGCCAAGTAACTTGCCCTATTACTTTACCAGCCCAGTTTTAATTTTAACCTCGTAGCTTCATCAGATTCACAGTTATCGAATTGACAACTTTGTATGGCAGCTACCCGAAAACTTCATATAACTGCTCGATTCAATATATAACTGACCGTGTATAATTTTCATCCTCGTAGCTTAATTAGTTTCGAAGAAATTCATATTGGTGCAAAAAAGTTGTATGGCAGCCCTCCGAAAATGAAGCCGTAACATTTTGAAACTTCATATAAGTGCTTGATTCATTATAAAACTAACCTTGTGTAATTTTCATCCTTGTAGTATAATTAGTTTAATGAGTTCCTCTCCTGTAAGTCTCCATAGGTCTTCGTTGCTTATTCTACTAGGCCAGAATATCCTGCAGATTATGTGCAGACAGCGGTTAATGAAGACTTGTATCTTCTGGACAATGTTGTTGGATATCATCCATGTTTCGCTTCCATACATTAGTACGGTCTTTACGCAAGCATTGAAGATCCCTATTTTTGTTTTCTTGGAGATTTGGTTGTTCCTCCATACTGGATTCAACCGTCCGAATGTTGCCCTTGCTTTACTAAGTCTGTTGTTCACATCTGCCTCCGCACCACCATCAGTAGTCATTATGCTACCGAGATAGTTGAACTGGTTAACATATTCGACTGGTTGCGTTTTCAGCATGATGAGTTGGTTGTTGGTGCTGTTGATTTTCATCGCCATGGTTTTACTGATATTAATTTCAAGGGCTGCGTTAAGTGGTAGTCTTTCCAATTGTTCGAGTTTGGACTGCATATCGCTGACCTTGTGTGCTAGAAGTGTAATATAAATAATATTAATGTATTAAAGTATAGCATAATGAATTGCCCTTTAAATATAAAAAAGATAAGAACTACATAGGTGGTCAATATAATTAGCATTCTTAATAATGCATTGACCTACCTAATAAATATGAATTTGATATCAACTGATATAAATCATACATACATTGTATGCAATACATTGCACATTGCAATAAATAATATTTCTTGTTCTCTTTGTTTGAAGCTATTAACCTAAGGAATGCAATAATTATGTTATGCTTTATGATTTATTAAATATATAAATTATTGATAAAAATATCAATTGTATCATGTATCATAATTATAATATAATAAGTAGAATTATCATTGTATTAGTAGCGTTAGCTTAAGTTTATAAATAAGGTAAAATTATTAAATAAAGCATGATTAAAGTACAATCATTCAAACGGAGTTGTTATTAATTTTAAATAAAATATATTAAACTTACATGGCGACCGTGACAAGTAGTTTCGCGTACGGAATTACCACTGGGGTTAAATAGTGCAAATAAAATAAATTTAATAAAAATGAAGTAAAACAAAAAATAATAAGATATAATAAACTAAAATTAAAAATATATATATTTATATAATAATTATTATATTTATATAATAAACTAAACTAAAAAAAAAAAAAATAATAATAATAGCAAAATACAATATTTTAGTGATTGAGGGTACTTTAAAGACAAAATCTTAAGAAAATGGTCTAAATCTAAAAAAAAACAATCTTAATCTAAACTAAATCTTAATCTAAATTTAAGAAAAAAATCTTAAGAAAATGAATAATAGACTAAATAAAAAAAATACTGAAGGAAGGTTCCAATAATAACCGACGAAGATTATTTCAGTGATCCCAAAAACAGGGAAATTAATGAATATGTACATGAAACTAAGTGTGAAACCTTTTGACATAGTTGGGTAGAAATAACCCATCAAGAATATGTGAAAATAATAAGTGAAGAAAAAGACTGGGATAGTTACTGCTATTCGCCAGCTAAAAATTTATACTACGAAAATTGCAGAAAAATATAAAAATTAAACTTACATTTACTTACAGTTACATTTTAAAATATAAAAATACTATTACAGATTAAATTAAATAAAAAAAAAATACATATATATATTAAAAATTTCCTAAAAAAAAAAATAGTAGGTACTATAATTAAAATAAAAATCAACCTTACAAGTTAAAAATAAACAATAATATTTAAAGAAAATATATCAATAGAAATCAAAAACTTAAAACTAGTTAATAAAAATTATATAAACATATATATGTGGAAAAAATATAGAACAGAAAATTAATATATAAAATAACAATAATAATAACAAAAAAAAAAAAACATTAGGTTAAATAGAGAAAACAATTTTAACTGTAATTTCACGTTGTGTCCTCATAGCATTATGGGAGGAACAAAATCAAAATCGATAATACTGGGGAAGTCAATAATAATGTAATTATAGAAATTCTCCAAGAACAACATGAGAATCTCTATTATATAGTGTTGGTGATTGCAGTAGTAAAGGTGTTCGAAATATTGTTAACAATCTACAACCACATAAGACGCAGCATGAAGCGGAGGTCCCAAACAAGGGCACCACAGATAGAATAAAGAAAGGATAAGTATAAATTTTATATCAATTATAAAAAAAAAAATATAAAGTAAATAAATTTCAATTAAATAGTAAATTAAATTTGGGAATGAAATTCTAAATAAATAAATATTAAATTAATTATAAAATGAAAATAGCAAACTATGTAATATTGCTATTATATTTGGTTAATTATACAATGCTAGTATATTATATTAAAATTGTAAAAAGATTTATGTTCTGAAAAAGAAAAAAAAATTTTTTTTTTTTAAATATGCTTTTAAAATAATATATATAACTTAATATCACAGAAATTTGAGTAAACTAAAATTTGTTTTTTTTCAATCAAAATGTACTAAGAGAACAGAGAAAAGAGAATTAAAATTTAAAGACTTCTATCGAATATTTAAAAAAAAAAAAAAAAAAGGAAAAAATGTTTAATAGTTTACTAACAATACAAAATTTCGTAAATAAAGAAATATGTTATAAATATATAAGTATTTAATTATTTAATTTTTCAAATATTATTTTTATTTTTTTATCAAGAAAATTAGAATCACTCTAAAAAGATAGATCGAACACTCATGTACAAAAAATTAATCACTGCAAGAAACGAATTTATTAAAGCGACAAAAACTATTTTGAAAAAGAAAGGACCAAAAAATCAGGTGACATTGAATAAAAATAGAAAACGAATTGTTAAATGCTATAACGAATTAATAAAGTCAATCAAAGTACTTTGGGACAAAACTAATAGAAAAATTTTAAGAAAGATTAAGAAGAGTACATAACGCACTAAACCATAAAATAAAAATACCCACTAATATAACAATAATAAATATTGAAACCGACTCAGACAGTTCAGAATCAGATAGTGACAAATCGGTAATACAAAACATGGCGCTATCCCCCCCTGAATTTTTGACACTAGCATCATACTCCATTAATAAAAATTATGGTGGTGATCCGCTAAGTTTACAATTATTCATAGATTCAATAAACCTCTTAGAGGAAATGGCAACAACTGCCACACTAAAAACATTATTAAAGAAGTTTATGTTATCTAAGCTAGAGGGTAAAGCTAGAGTGCATATAACTGAAGATACATCAGGTAAAATTATAGAAACCCTAAAAAGAAAAATAAAAACCGAGAATTCTAAAAACTATAGAAGGCAGAATGCAAGCCTTGAAAGCAAATAGAATTCCACTGTCCACTGCAATTGAATGATCGATTGAGAAAACAGTTGATATGTGTAGGACTTCAGCTAGAACAAATAGAAATTTTACGAATAATAATTTTAGAGGTAACTCTAACAGGCCCAATAACTATAATAATAGAACAAACAATTATAACACCTTCAATAAAAATAAGTTTGGAAATAACCAATCAAATTTTAATAGAAACAGAAATAATAATAATAGACAATACAATAATACACAAAATAGAAATAATAACAACAGATACAGCTATGTTAGATACTTGGAAAACTCCACAGCTCCTCGCTGGCATGAGCAGAGAGGAGTAGATGAACAGTCAGTAGAGACAGAACAGTAAACAAAACAATTAAAAATATTTTTACGTAAAATTTAAATTTTTCAGACTACATTTGAATATTAACAAAACTAAGCAGGTCCAAAATAAATTTTTTAATAGATACCCAAGCAGATATTCCACTAATAAAAATCTCTTCAATTACAAACAATGTCAACTTAAATAAAAACAATATAATAAAAATTAAAGGTATCACAAACAATTATATTGAGTCCTTAGGTACTGTATATACTAAAATTAATATGTGTAACATGTGAATTACATGTAGTACCAGACAATTTCTATATACCAGCTGATGGTATATTAGGTAAAGATTTTATAAAATTTTATAAGTGTAATATAGATTACGATTACATGAAAGTTGCAATTAAAACAAGTAAAAAAACTCTAGAAGTTCCAATTTATAGTGAACTAATAGTGAATAATAACAACATCTCCTCCGTAGCCTAGGTGGTTAAAGCGCAACCTTGCAATCTAAACACTGTGGCAGTCCCGGGTTCGAATCCTGGTGGGAGATACCATATCCAGTAAAATTAATAATTATAATAAATTAATATATAATAAATTATAATATAATAATTCTATACCTAAAAATATAATAATAAATAATTAGTAACAAATAATATAAAAATATACCTATAATCGTGTTTCCAGCTATACTCTATAATCTAATAATTAATACTGAATAAAGAATAACCTATATGTAATTGAACGACAATGTAATTGCAACTGTCATATGCAATTACAATGGCAGTACGCACCTAACAACATGACACGGTTTCTCTACTTGACCGATAGATGACACTAGGGAAGAAATTAAGAAGCGACATCTTGTAGATAGATTACAGTAGACCAATCATTTACTTAATTGAAAAAGGAAAAAAACGATTCGAAACACAAGGCAGAGCCTCGATAAGAAAAAGCAGATGGAGATGCCTAGTAGATATCCTATGCTCCCAAGAGGAGTAATAAGGACAAAAAAAAAAAAAAAAAAATGGTGAAACTATAGTACTACCAGCTCGTGCAGAAGTAGTAAGACAATTTCATTTACCCTTTGATGAAAATAAACTAATATCTCAAAATATAAAATTAAAAACTTCACCACTGTCGGACTTTGAAATAATAGACCTAAAACAAAATTACAATAAAAATCTTAATCGTACAAAAGAACTAAATGAGATAATTACTAAAAATACAAGTAAAATATATTTACCTAAATTACTTAAACTATGTAATGAATATTCAGACATATTTCAATTAGAATCAGACCCCATGTCAACTAATAATTTTTAGAAAAAAAAATTAAGGATTATGGACGATAATCCGGTTTATATTAAAAATTATAGGCAAACTCATACACAAACGGACGAAATAAATAGACAAGTCAAAAAATTACTTAAAAATAAATTGATTGAACCAAGTCAATCAAACTACAATAGTCCAATAATTTTAGTACC
Organism: Dolichopus griseipennis; assembly: GCA_963082915.1. NCBI lineage: Eukaryota > Metazoa > Arthropoda > Insecta > Diptera > Dolichopodidae > Dolichopus > Dolichopus griseipennis. The sequence goes on along the minus strand of OY720441.1, from coordinate 153,437,562 downwards.
AAAGAAAGGAAATCCTAACAAATGGAGAATTTGTGTTGATTACAGAATGGTTAATAAAAAATTAATAGCTGACAAATTTCCACTTCCAAGAATAGAAGATATTCTTGACAATTTAGGTAGAACAAAATTCTTTTCAGTATTGGATTTATACTCTGGTTTTCATCAAGTACCATTAGATGAACAATCTAGAGATATAACATCTTTTAGCACACAATCAGGTAGTTATAGATGGAAAGTTCTTCCATTTGGACTTAACGTCTCACCAAATTCATTTTCAAGAATGATGTCACTTGCTTTTGCAGGTGCTACACCTTTACAATGTTTTCTATATATGGATGATATCATTGTAACAGGGTGTTCAGAAAATCATCACCTGAAAAATTTAAAATCTGTATTTTCAATATGTAAAAAATATAATCTAAAATTAAATCCTGAAAAGTGCAAATTTTTCAAATCTAAAGTCACTTACTTTGGTCATAAATGTACGGATCAAGGTATATATCCGGATGACTCTAAATATGAGGCAATTTCTAAATATCCAATACCAAAAGATAAAGATGAAACTAGACGTTTCGTAGCTTTCGCTAATTATTATCGGAAATTTATACCAAATTTTACAGGAATAGCAAAACCATTAAATGCTTTAACAAGAAAAAAGGCTACCTTTAACTGGAATAACGAGTGTCAGAAATCGTTTGAAAAACTCAAAAACTCTTTATTAAAACCACCAATATTACACTATCCAGACTTTTCAAAAGAATTCACACTAATTGTGGACGCATCAAATGATGCTATAGGAGCTGCATTACCCAAATTTATAATGGCACAGACTTACCAATTTCATTTGCATCTAGATCATTTACGAAAGGTGAATCGAATATATCACCTATTGAAAAGAGTTAGCAGCCATACATTTCGGAATAACGCATTATAGACCTTATATTTATGGTACACACTTCGTCGTTAAAAGTGACCATAAACCATTGACTTACTTGTTTGCATTAAAAAATCCATCATCTAAACTAACACGTATGAGATTAGATCTAGAAGAGTATAAATTTACAATCGAATATATAAAAAGTAAATTAAATGTAGTAGCTGACGCGTTGTCACGTATAAATATAAAAGATCTGCAAGTTGCCCATGAAAATATTAATACTGTTCAAATTATAAAAATACAAACAAGATCAGTAACTAATAATAGTAAAATAAAGAAAAATGAAAATGAAGAATCTGATAATAAAATACAATCCTCTGAGGAAGATTGTAATAAAAATATAAAAATTTATGAATCAATGAAAAATTAGAAAATTCCCAAATTAAAAATTATAAATATTAATAAAGAAATGCTAGCTAAAATATTTAAGAAAAGGAAATGTATACTTAATTTAAAAATGAGTAAATTCGTGGTTAAAAAGAAAATAACTCTAGCGTTATTTTTATGTGCACTAGAAAAAGAAACGGAAAAATTAAATATTAAAGAAATAGAAATTGACAATAATGACGTAATATTTACTCAATATACGATAAATGATTTTAAAGAAATGGGAAATAGAGCTCTAAACAAATTTAAAATCGCGATAATAAATACACCGAAAACACTAGAAAAAGTACTTGATATAAATAACTTTCTAGATAGATATCACAATGATCCTATTTTCGAAGGACATGTAGGACAAAAAGCCAAATTAAGAACTAAATTTTATTGGAAGGGAATGGCTAAAGATATAGCAAAATACATAAAAAACTGTAAAAAATGTCAATTAAATAAAATAAAAATTAAACACAAAGAACCACTTCAAATATCTAAAATTCCTCAAAAACCTTTTGACGTAGTAGTAATTGATACAATTGGTCCATTACCAAAGACAATTAACAGAAACCAATACGCAGTAACAATTATTTGTGACTTAACTAAATTTTTAATAACAGTACCAATTCCAAACAAAGAAGCTATTGTTGAGTTTTAAATGAATACTTACGTTCGTATATAAATGAAAATAAAGACAATTCGGACAGTTACTTACCATACTTTACGTATTGTCATAACTCGACACCAAATACAAGCTTTCAAGAAAAGTATGCACCAGTTGAGCTAGTTTTTGGTAAAACACCGTTAATACCAGAATGTATACTCAGTAGTAAAATTGAACCAATATACAACTTTGACAGTAAAGAACTTAAATACAACCTACAAGTCATGAATAAAAGTGCTCAGTGTTTATTACAAAAAGCCAAAGAAAATAACAAAAAAATCTATGACCAAAACATTAAAGGATATGATTTTAAGGTAGATGATAGAGTGTTGTTAAGAAAAGAAAACGCACATAAATTAGACGCGTTATATAGTGGTTCATTTATAATCACAAGTGTAAATAGATCAAATATTACAATTAAAAATTCAGAAAACAAAGAAGAAACAGTACATAAAAATAGGGTAGTTAAATTCACAAATTAAATAGTGTTCAAGGAAATAATTCTAATAAATTTTAAAATTGTACTTTTAAATAAAAAGAGACAATCCTAACTAATTTTAAATTTTACTATTAAAAGCAAAATGAATAATCTTAATTAATTTTAAATTTTAATTTTAACTCATAATGAATATTTTCAACTAATTTTATTTTTAAATCTTGACCTACATTAATAATAATATAATTTGACTAATTTAAAAATAAGAAATGAGTCGGCCGCTCAGAAAAAAAATATATAAGAAAAATAAATTAGTTCATAAGATTTTTTTTTACATAAATACAAATATAATAATTTTTTACTTGGATTCAAGTTTCACAAATTTTTTTTTTGTCCCCTCACGATAATAAAATGTAAAATTTCAAAGCATTGAAATTAAATGAAAAGTAAAAGAGAAAAAAAAAAAAAAAAAACAAAACTAATTTGTAAACAAAAATAAATACTTTTTGGTAAATAATTTTTCTTTCCCTTTTCTTTCGGAGGGAGATGTGATATAAATAATATTAATGTATTAAAGTATAGCATAATGAATTGCCCTTTAAATACAAAAAAGATAAGAACTACATAGGTGGTCAATATAATTAGCATTCTTAATAATGCATTGACCTACCTAATAAATATGAATTTGATATCAACTGATATAAATCATACATACATTGTATGCAATACATTGCACATTGCAATGAATAATATTTCTTGTTCTCTTTGTTTGAAGTTATTAATCTAAGGAATGCAATAATTATGTTATGCTTTATGATTTATTAAATATATAAATTATTGATAAGAATATCAATTGTATCATGTATCATAATTATAATATAATAAGTAGAATTATCATTGTATTAGTAGCGTTAGTTTAAGTTTATAAATAAGGTAAAATTATTGAATAAAGCATGATTAAAGTACAATCATTCAAACAGAATTGTTATTAATTTTAAATAAAATATATTAAACTTACAGAAGTACTATGTCATCTGCATAGTCTAGGTCTTCTAAGTGGCGAGTGAAGCTCCACGTAATGCCTCTTTTTTGCTTACAGACTTTGGGTATTATACTATCTAGGACGATTGTGAATAGAAATGGTGATAGTGGATATCCCTGTTTGACGACGATGTTAGTTTGGAAGGGCTCACTGATTTCTCTGTTGTGAGTGACCGCTAGTTCGGAGTTTTCGTACAGCTCTCTTATGATCCGAATTATCTTGCATGGTACACCTCTCTCTTTTAATGCTATCCATATTGCAACTCTTTTCACAATGTCGAAGGCTTTCTTAAAGTCCACGAATAACAGGGACAGGGGAGTCCGACATTCGATCGATTGCTCGATGATGATTCTAAGTGTATTTGATTGGTCTACACAGCTCTTGTGGGCGGAAGCCTGCTTGCTCGTCGCGTAACTCTGGTTCGATTTTTCTTGGATTCTGCCTTGTATTATAGTTGCTATGATTTTATACACTGTGTTGAGGAGAGTGATACCAGGCCAGTTGTTGCAATCTTTGAGGTCACCTTTTTTCGGTACCTTGACTATTGTGCCGTTTTTCCAAGATGGAGGTAGCTGTTCGTTTTCCCATGCCTTTATGATGTGACGTCTCAGAAGTTCAGCTGAGGTATTTCGGCAGGCTTGTAGAATATCTGCCGGAATACCATCAGACCCAGCCGCTTTGTTTCTTTTCAACTTGATGATGGCTTCTTTGATCTTAGTCACAGTTGGTGTGGAAGTGCTAATGTGCAGATTGTTTGTATTGTTTTCCCCTAATAATATACCTTCTGTTTCGTTTATTTCACTGTTGCTTATTTCTTGGAAATGTTCTCTCCATCTTTTCGTTTGTTAGTAATTTCTGTGCACTTTTTATCTTTTAGGGGAATTGATGCTATGCTCGTTTTATTGGTGAGCTTGTTCACAATTTGATGAAGTTTCCTTGTATCATTTTGTCCAGCAGCTGTTTCTGCATCTGAGGCTAGCTTCTCAAGGAATTTTCTCTTGTCTCTTTTGGAGGCTCGTTTTACTTTCTTTGCTAGCGCTTTGTATTGCTCCTTGGTGACAACTTTGCTTTCTAGCTTTTTCTTAGCGTCTTGCCTCTGTGATATGAGTTCCCATATGCTTTCTGATATCCATGGCGTTTGTTCTCTATTCTTTGTACCTAGTTAGTTTTTCGCAATCTCATAGACGGCTTTGCTAACTTGATTCCAGTCTTGCTCGTTGTTTAGGCATCTTTCCCGAATTGTGGTTATCATACCGGTTTTTAATATGTGGCTGTTGGAGATTTCGGAGATTTAACTGTTGTTTCCTGTCATGGCTCTTTTTGATGCACTTTAGTTTCAATCTGATGTCGCTTATGATTAGTTCATGATCGCTATCTATGTCGGCTCCCCTTTTATTTCGCATATCTAGCATTGAACTTCTTCATCTACTGCTAATACATATGTGGTCTATTTGGTTATGTATTTTCCCATTCGGTGAGGTCCACGTATACTTGTGAATTTCCTTATGGGGGAAGATGGTGCCACCAATGGCCAGTTGAAATGTTTGACAGGTCTCAATAAACCTTTCTCCGTTTTTGTTCTTTGTTCCGCATCCATGTTTTCCCATAATTTTCTCTAATCCAGTATTTAGATTTCCCACTTTCGCATTTAAGTCGCCCATTAGAATCAAGATATCTCCTTTCCAGATAGTGTTGAGGGTGCGGGTGAGCTGTTCGTAGAACTCGTTTTTCGCTATATCTTCGGCATCTTCTGTTGGTGCATAACATTGTACTAGGGAGATATTTCTGATTTTACATCTGAAACGGGCTGTAATAATCGTATCTGATACGGCCTTCCAGCTATGCAGGGAGTTACGCTGCCTTATTATATTTATTTAATATTATTTATTTAAATAGGTTATTTCAGGAACACAATTATTGGTAATATTTTTATTTTTTTATTTATTATTGATTATTATTTTCTATTTAGACTATTAGTTATTTAATTGTAATTTATAAGTTATTTTTATACCCTACACCTATAGAATAGGTAAAGGGGTATATTAACTTTGGTATGGTGTTTGTAACCACCTAAAGGAAGCGAGCTAGATATTGAAAAGTATATATATTTGTGATCAGCTTGACCGCCTGAGTCGATATAGCCATGTCCGTTCGTCTGTCCGTCCGTACTTAGACACGATAATTCAAATAATAGAGCTACCTTGATGAAATTTTCACTGTAGGTTACTAGGACTGAAAGTACTGCGGGGATTGCACATGGACGAAATCGGCCCATGGGTTCGGATTCTGGACCTTTTAATCGATCGAAGGGCTAACGAACATATATAAAAAATCACGATAACTCAACAACTAATGACGCTATCTTCATCAAATTTGTGCTGTAGGTTACTAGTAATTAAACTACTTCGGGGATTGCGTAAGGTCGGGATTGGACCACGGGTTCGGAACCTAGAACAAACGTGCATAATTCCGAAACCAATGAAGATAGAACCTCCAAATTTGGTATCAGGGTGTCCCTTCCTATTTCCTAAGTGTCTTGGGAATTTGGGTCTTATTGGAGTACTGGGTCGGGGACCAGCCACATATTTCCGAAGACCTTAAAGCATATCTTTAAAATTAATAAAGATAACAACTTGAAAAAATGTAGAAGCTTCAAATTTGGCACAAGGGTGTTCTTTACTATCCCTTGCGTTGCATGTCCCCCTAATTTGGGATCAATTGGAGAGGTGGTTCAGTACCCCTCTCAGACCTCCCAAGTTTTAAAAGCTTATAATCGAAATTACTAAAAATAGTTACTTAAAATTAAGATAGACCGTTCAAATTGTGTACAAGGGTTAACTAGTACTATAAGTAAAGCGCGGGCTGTATAAGGGCGAAATCAGCCCATGGGTTCGGATTCTGGACCTTTTAGTCGGTGTCAGGGATAACGAACATATACTAAAAATCACGATAACTCAACAACTAATGGGGCTATCTTCATAAAATTTGTGCTGTAGGTTATTGGTAATGAAACTACGGCGGTGATTACGTACGGTGAGGATTGGACAATGGGTTCGGAACTCAGAACTTTTTGATCGAATTTAGGCCAAACTAGCGTAATTCCGAAACCAATGAAGATATAACCTCCAAATTTGGAATCAGGGTGTCCCCTCCTATTGCGTAAGTGTCTTTGAAATTTGGGCCCCATTGGACTTGTGAGTTGGGGACCAGTCACTCAGTTCCGAGGACCTTAAAGCATATTTTCGAAATTAATAAAAATAGTAACTTGAAACAAATGTAGAAGCTTCAAATTTGGCCCAGGGTGTTCTTTACTATTTCTTCCGTGCCCTCCTAATTTGGGATCATTTGGACTGGTGGTTCAGGACCTCTCCTAGACCCTCCAAATCTGTAAAAGCTTATCATCGAAATTAATAAAACTAGGAACTTAAAATTAAGATAGAACGTTCCAATTGTATACAAGGGTTAACTTGTATTGAAAGTATGACGGGACTGCATATGGGCGAAATCGTACCATGGTTTCGGGTTCTGGAACCCTTGACAAGTTCAAGGACTAAAAAACATATATCTTAAAAACACCATAACTCAAAAAATAATGCCGGTATTTTGATGAAATTTAAACTCTAGGTTACTAGTAATGAAAGTACCATGGGAATTGGTTCTGGTCGAGTTTAATTTCAAAGCCAAAGAATATATTTCCTATGTCCTATGTGTCTGCGAAATCTAGACTTAATAGTAGTGGTTCAGCTATGTTCAAAGGTACTTGCTGCATTTATGTAAAATTTATTTGAATATTTAAATGAATTATATGAAAAGGTCTAAATTTGTAATTGCATTTTAGAAATACATTTATTGCATATTTAGCGATTGTAAGCTTTTCTGTTAGGTATACAAACTAACCATTTAAAATAATTGCAATTTTGAAAAATTTGGATTATTAAATATATTATGCTTTGATTATCTTTTTATCACAAAATTTAATAATTACAATTTTTTCATTTTGTAATTGAATTGGAATAAATATATTTTCATTTATTTCAAGTTTGTTTGTTTTTTAATATTTTTAAATAGATAAAGTAGTAAGAATTTGTAATATTTTTTAATAGATAGTGTAATTAGAAAATGTTTTTAGTATTATAAAGTTAATTTGGTTAGCTATGTCTTACGATCAAATAAATAACAGCTTTTATGGTGTTAAAATGACTTATGGATATGTCCTTAAATTTGAACCAAATAGGTGTAGGGTATTTCTAAGTTGGTTGCACCGACTGACTCTTTCTTTACTTGTTATTATACTAATTATACTAATTATTGAGTTTACCCAGCCAGGGATCAAACCCGGGACCTTTCGTATAAAAGGCGGCGCCTCAACCACTGCGTAATCGGCTGGATGGACAGTTCCGCAGTAAAAAATCAGATTGTTTAATTATAAATTAATTAAAGAAGCGATTCTTTGGTTGATGGGTGGCAAACGTTCCGCAGAAGGACAGACTAACATAGCTAGATCGATTTACTTTTCGATGCTGATTCGATACGTACCCTTGACGCTATCTCTAGCTCGTCCATATCATCAAACGGAGGAGCAATCTTAATATACCCAATGTCATATATGTATGCACGTGTATAAAAACTTATGTAAACAATTATTTTATTTACCTTTAAAAAAAAAAATTATTTCACTCTAGACAACACACTTTTAAAAAACTTTCGAATGACTAATTGTGTCGAAAGAAATTTCAATTATTTTCATTCCTTCTTTATTTCGACGGCCTACATCATACCAAAAAAAAAATTGGAGATCAAAATGGCAATTAGCAGAACGCGAAATAAATTCTGATTTCGGCATACCATATGCGGAATTTTGGCCGTCGAAACATTTCGACGTAATTCAGAATGACCATATAAAAGAAATCTTTCACAACAAACTTGAGTTCGAATTACAAGTTCTTATAATATATCATATTGTTTGAACTTAAATTTGTGTACATAGTCGGATCTAGAAATAATTTATTGAAGGGGCACTTTACAAAAAAAAATATTTATATTATTATTTTAAGTATGTATTTGTAAAGAATTAATAAAATACAAAAATAATTTTTTTTTACAATAAAAACTGTTTTCGCCTATTTTTCATCATTGAGAATCTGTCAATAACTTTTTCAATAGAAACTGTAATATCGCGATGACTATGTAAAAGAGCTAAGCGAGTTAAGCGATCTTCTCCCATAAAATTCTCAACCAGGTTTTCACTCTTCGCAACATAGAAAACTTCGCTCTGCTGTGGCGACAGAAATAGGAATAGTAAAAAAAATCTTCAGTTAGTTCAATACATCAGGAAATGTGTCTAGAATATTTTCGTTTTTTAAAATATCATTTATAGTAACGTCATCCAGTTCATTGGCCGATTTCTGCAGCCATTTATTTCTCCACAGTTCAATTTGAGCAGCAATGTGTTTGTTGCCACATACACATAATTTTAAAATGTATTCGGATCCAATAAGCCTATTAAAATGTCTATAATGTTTTTTGGCATAAGCAGCGCGCAGTCTAAAATTTGAACACATGAGACGTTGAACCTTGTTTTAATATCAACTAATATTTCGTACACCATTGGTATAAAAATTGCAATTTTGTAGAATTCTTTAACAGAATCCGTCTCGTAATTATCGCGATGTTGCTTTCTTTTAGAAATTATCGGCTTAATTAACTCAATATCAATTTTAATTGCAGTACTTTCTATGTCCTTCCAAATATCATCTAAAATTTTATCAACATCATTTCTTTTTTCTGTCAAAATATTTATTAGACTTTTAATATTTTCGGAAACACCAAAATAATTATAAGTTTTTCTTTGAAAAATAATGCTCAACGGATATGTATAAGAAAAAAAAAAACTACACAATGTAGTGAAACTATAAACTCCGTGCATAAAATTCCCTTTGAAAGCAAATCAGCTTTCGTAGAAGCAGTTTGGTCTTCCCAATTACTAATTATACACAAAATTTCACAAATTTTTAATATTTCATTTAAGAACAATTTTACGCTTTCGTGGCGTTCATTCCTTTAATTTATGATTCATAATTTTCTTTACTATAAAACTACATTTGGATGACCCATTAATGAAATTTACTTCTTCCGATATTTTGCCGAAGCAATTTCGGATTGCTGGTATTTCATTGACTCGGTTTACAGTTAAGTTTAAACTGTGGTTGAAACACGGAGCCCATATGCAATTTTTTGCATGCCTTTGAATGTAAGCTACAGCACCACGTTTCTTGGAACTCATCACGCTACATCCATCAGTTCCGATGGAAACACAATTCGACAAATCTAAAGATAATTTGTTAGTGATAATATCACATACATCTTCACCAATTTTTTCGCCAGATAGTACTGGTTCAACATTTTGACTTTCAAGTGAATATATGAATAAATGTAAATCAATGAAACAAATAAAATCTTCGTGACCAAAACCATCATTTATATAACGAATTATCAAACTCATTTGTGATATATTCGAAATATCTGTTGTTGTATCGAATAATATCGAATAATATTTTTATTTTTTAACTTATTCCATAATATAATGTGATATTTCCTCGCCACAACACTTAATTAAATCATTTTGAATAGTTTTGGAAATGTATAATGCATTTTTTTGCTGACTTTCAAGATGAGATTTAAAATTTTTAATCACCACAATCTACTCTATACTTGAGTATTGATTTAAAATTTCCAATATTGTGAATACTATTTTTTTCTGTATCAAATTCATTATTTTGAAATATTGATATATAGACAGCACCAACCAAGGTTTAAACGCATTCAAGTGAGATTTTTTTAAGAATCTTTTTTTGTTTTTCCGTTTTGGTTACTTTCGGAAAAGGGATATTCGAAATCATCTTCCGGTACCCAGTGATTTACAAGTAAATCATATTTTTGTTGATCATCACTAATATTTTTTGCATTAAACGAACCAATATCATCATAATAAGTTCATAATTGATTTGCATATTGCTACTTTCTGATCCATTAAGTCTTTCACAATTCGTTTGTATTTGTATTCCGATGTTACTGGTATTACAATCATTTTTATCAACAGCAATAGCAGATTCAGCATTATTTGAATTACTCTCTATATTACTTTTTTTTGAAAAATAATAGTGTAGTTTTTTGTTTGGTCGTTTTGACATTCTGTTGGCTGGTTAACTTGATTTTTTTTGATAAAAAAAACATTTAGAAAAAAATTGTATTAATTTGAAAATATATAAAAATACGAAATACCTTTAATCTGATAAATATAATTTGAATCGCTGAACTACTTTTAAAATGCTAAATTCAATTTGAATATTGAATTGCAATGAGTACAATTAATCCAATTTGAATTACACCATAATTTGCATACTAATAAATGTATGTCAATCGTCAATGAAATGTCAACTTGTCAATAACTTAACAGCCACTTTCTCCCTATAAACAATTTTTCTGTGTGTTATCTCGTTACGATTTTTTTAAGGAAAAGGCGAAACTTAATGGAAATTGGAAATCTATTGTTCATTATTAACTGTAGTGAAAAATATATGAAAATTTCATAAAAAATGAAAAGTACATATATGAAAATTTCATATATGTACTTGTTAATGAGAACAAATGTTGTACAAATTTAATGAGATATTTATAAGTCATTTTAACACCATAAAAGCTGTTAATTTGATCGTAAGACATAGCTAGCGTATTAATTTGATCGTAAGACATAGCTAGCCAAATTAACTTTATAATACTAAAAACATTTTCTAATTACACTATAATATATTAAAAAATATTAAAAAATATTACAAATTCTTCCTAATTTATCTATTTAAAAATATTAAAAAACAAAAAAACTTGAAATAATTTAAAATATATTTATTCCGATTCAATTACAAAAGTGAAAAAATTTTAATTCTTAAATTTTGTGATAAAAGCTAATCAAAGCATAATATATTTAATAACTCAAATTTTTCAAAATTGCAATTATTTTAAATGGTTAGTTTATGTACTTATTAGAAAAGCTTCTAAAAGCAAAATATGCAATAAATATATTTCTGTAATACAATTACAAATTTAGAACTTTTCATACAATTCATTTAAATATAAAAATAAATTTTACATAAATGCAGCAAGTACCTTTGAACATAGCTTAAGTATCGTACGCAATGTCTTAATTATATATAACCTATGGTAATAATTCAATAAAATATATGATATAATAAAAATTAAAAACAAGTAAAGAACAGTCATTCGGTGTAACCGACTTAGAAATACCCTACACATATTTGGTTCAAATTTAATGGGAAGTCCATAAGTCATTTTAAAATCATAAAAGCTTTCATTAGTTTGATCGTAAGACATGGCTAACCAAATTATTTTTATAATACTAAAAACATTTGCTAATTATTTTATCAATTCAAAAATATTAAAAATTCTTACTAACTTATCTATTTAAAATATTAAACAACAAATTAAATTGAGATAAATGGATTCCTAAAATGCAATTACAAAATTACATACGAGTATTTAAAACTTTTATCCAATTCAATAAAATTTTACACACATGTAGCAACTACTCCTTTTCAGGATTTTAAGCTGTAGTACATTTACTGTAGAATGATTAAGTGCGCTTGATTAATTATTTCATTTTTCAATAATTTTTAAATTTATTCTCTTAATTTACTTATTTTTTCATATTCTATAGAATTAAACTTAAAGTTATTCGAACGAAATATTAATTTATAATATAAATATAAAAATTTATATAATTTCATGGTTTTTAATGTTATTTAAAACCATTAATGCTTTAATTAGCTTGTTATCACAAAATTTAATAATCATAATATGCAATAAATGTATTTCTAAAATACAATGATAAATTTTTAACAGTTTCATATAATTAATTTTAATATAAAAACGAGGAAGAGTGTAGTGCAGCAGACTGTGTCAACTCTGGCATATCCGTACGACCGTAACATATACATTATATCATCCGGTTAACTACTTTTGGCAAAATTTCAAGCACCCAGCTTCATCAGGTGTAGTATAATGCTCATATAAAAGAAGGAGTTATATGGCAGCTACTCGAATTCTCTACAGTAGACCAACCAAATTTTGCAGAAACTTTGGCCATAAAACTAAACTACTTTTGGTAAAATTTCAGACACGCAGCTGTAACAGGTACAGAGTAATACTCATATAAAAAAAGAAGTTGTATGGCAGCTACCCGAACCCATGGACCAAAATGGCTGGATTTAAAAAGCGATAACGGCTATTGCAAAAAAACATATTTGCGAAAATTGCAAGATCCCAGCTCCTTTAGTTTTCGAGTTATCGTGCGGACGAACGGACATACATAGCTAAATCGATACTTTTTCGATATAGATCCATACACTTGAGTCTATATCTACCCCCCCCCCTCCTTCGCTGGAAATCTCCGAATTGGGGTTATCATTCCGGTTTTTGGTGTGTGGCTGTTGGAGGTTTCGGAGATTTAACTGTTGTTTGCTGTCATGGCTCTTTTTGATGCACTTTAGTTTCAATCTGATGTCGCTTATGATTAGTTCATGATCGCTATCTATGTTGGCTCCCCTTTTATTTCGCATATCTAGCATTGAACTTTTCCATCTACTGCTAATACATATGTGGTCTATTTGGTTATGTATTTTCCCATTCGGTAAGGTCCACGTATACTTGTGAATTTCCTTATGGGGGAAGATGGTCAGTTTAAATGTGTGACAGGTCTCAATAAACCTTTCTCAGTTTTTGTTCTTTGTTCCGCATCCATGTTTTCCCATAATTTTCTCTAATCCAGTATTTAGATTTCCCACTTTCGCATTTAAGTCGCCCATTAGAATCAAGATATCTCCTTTCCGGATAGTGTTGAGGGTGCGGGTGAGCTGTTCGTAGAACTCGTCTTTCGCTATATCTTCGGCATCTTCTGTTGGTGCATAACATTGTACTAGGGAGATATTTCTGATTTTACATCTGAAACGGGCTGTAATAATCCTATCTGATACGGCCTTCCAGCTATGCAGGGAGTTACGCTGCCTTATTATATTTATTTAATATTATTTATTTAAATAGGTTATTTCAGGAACACAATTATTGGTAATATTTTTATTTTTTTATTTATTATTGATTATTATTTTCTATTTAGACTATTAGTTATTTAATTATAATTTATAAGTTATTTTTATTATACTAATTATACTAATTATTGAGTTTACCCAGCCAGGGATCGAACCCGGGACCTTTCGTATGAAAGGCGGCGCCTCAACCACTGCGTAATCGGCTGGATGGACAGTTCCGCAGTAAAAAATCAGATTGTTTAATTACAAATTAATTAAAGAAGCGATTCTTTGGTTGATGGGTGGCAAACGTTCCGCAGAAGGACAGACTAACATAGCTAGATCGATTTACTTTTCGATGCTGATTCGATACGTACCCTTGACGCTATCTCTAACTCGTCCATATCATCAAACGGAGGAGCAATCTTAATATACCCAATGTCATATATGTATGCACGTGTATAAAAACTTATGTAAACAATTATTTTATTTACCTTTAATTAATTTACCGACTAATTGTGTCGAAAGAAATTTCAATTATTTTCATTCCTTTTTTATTTCGACGGCCTACATCATACCAAAAAAAAAATTGGAGATCAAAATGGCAATTAGCAGACCGCGAAATAAATTCTGATTTCGGCATACCATATGCAAAATTTTGGCCGTCGAAACATTTCGACGTAATTCAGAATGACCATATAAAAGAAATCTTTCACAACAAATTTGAGTTCGAATTACAAGTTCTTATAATATATCATATTGTTCGAATTTAAATTTGTGTACATAGGCGGATCTAGAAATAATTTATTGGAGGGGCACTTTACAAAAAAAAATATTTATATTATTATTTTAAGTATGTATTTGTAAAGAATTAATAAAATACAAAATAATTTTTTTTTACAATAAAAACTGTTTTCGCCTATTTTTCATCATTGAGAATCTGTCAATAACATTTTCAATAGAAACTGTAATATCGCGATGACTATGTAAAAGAGCTAAGTGAGTTAAGCGATCTTCTCCCATAAAATTCTCAACCAGGTTTTCACTCTTCGCAACATAGAAAACTTCGCTCTGCTGTGGCGACAGAAATAGGAATAGTAAAAAAAATCTTCAGTTAGTTCAATACATCAGGAAATGTGTCTAGAATATTTTCGTTTTTTAAAATATCATTTATAGTAACGTCATCCAGTTCATTGGCCGATTTCTGCAGCCATTTATTTCTCCACAGTTCAATTTGAGCAGCAATGTGTTTGTTGCCACATACACATAATTTTAAAATGTATTCGGATCCAATAAGCCTATTAAAATGTCTATAATGGTTTTTGGCATAAGCAGCGCGCAGTCCAAAATTTGAACACATGAGAAGTTGAACCTTGTTTTTATATCAACTAATATTTCGTACACCATTGGTATGAAAATTGCAATTTTGTAGAATTCTTTAACAGAATCCGTCTCGTAATTATCGCGATGTTGCTTTCTTTTAGAAATTATCGGCTTAATTAACTCAATATCAATTTTAATTGCTGAACTTTCTATGTCCTTCCAAATATCATCTAAAATTTTATCAACATCATTTCTTTTTTCTGTCAAAATATTTATTAGACTTTTAATATTTTCGGAAACACCAAAATAATTATAAGTTTTTCTTTGAAAAATAATGCTCAACGGATATGTATAAGAAAAAAAAAACTACACAATGTAGTGAAACTATAAACTCCGTGCATAAAATTCCCTTTGAAAGCAAATCTGCTTTCGTAGAAGCAGTTTGGTCTTCCCAATTACTAATTATACACAAAATTTCACAAATTTTTAATATTTCATTTAAGAACAATTTTACGCTTTCGTGGCGTTCATTCCTTTAATTTATGATTCATAATTTTCTTTACTATAAAACTACATTTGGATGACCCATTAATGAAATTTACTTCTTCCGATATTTTGCCGAAGCAATTTCGGATTGCTGGTATTTCATTGACTCGGTTTACAGTTAAGTTTAAACTGTGGTTGAAACACGGAGCCCATATGCAATTTTTTGCATGCCTTTGAATGTAAGCTACAGCACCACGTTTCTTGGAACTCATCACGCTACATCCATCAGTTCCGATGGAAACACAATTCGACAAATCTAAAGATAATTTGTTAGTGATAATATCACATACAACTTCACCAATTTTTTCGCCAGATAGTACTGGTTCAACATTTTGACTTTCAAGTGAATATATGAATAAATGTAAATCAATGAAACAAATAAAATCTTCGTGACCAAAACCATCATTTATATAACGAATTATCAAACTCATTTGTGATATATTAAGGCTAAAGGCTTCCACCAAATCGAGATAGCAAAAAATGATATAAAAAAAACTGCTTTTAGCATAAACAATGGTCATTATGAGTTCTTGCGAATGCCATTCGGGCTTAAAAATGCCCGGCAACCTTCCAACGCTTAATAAACTCCGTACTAAAAGAATTTATAGGCAAATATTGCTACGTGTATATGGACGATATCATCATATTTAGTACTAGCAAAGAAGAGTACTTTGCTATTTTACAAAAGATTCTTAAGAGACTTGAAGACGCAAACTTAAAAATTCAACTCGATAAAAGCGAGTTTATGAAACAAGAGACAGAATTCTTGGGTCATATAATAACGACAATGGGAATAAAACCAAACCTCAATAAAATTGAAGCTATTAATAAATTTCCGACACCCAAAACCCCTAAGCAAATAAAAGTTTCTTAGGTTTAGTGGGTTACTATAGGAAATTTATTAAAGATTTCGCAAAAATTGCTAAACCAATTACACTTTGTTTAAAAAAGGGAAAGCGTATTGATGTTAGTAACACTGATTAAAAGGAAGCTTTTAGCAAACTAAAACTGCTTATTACAACGGACCCTATTCTTGTGTATCCTAATTTCTCCAAAACTTTCGTCTTGATTACGGATGCGAGTGATTTCGCTATAGGTGCTGTGTTATCACAAGATAACCATCCTATATGTTATGCTTCTCGTACCTTGAATGAACATGAATGCAAATACCCTACCATCGAAAAGGAGTTACTCGCAATAGTCTGGCAACTAAATATTTCCGTCCATACCTTTTTGGACGTAAATTCACTATTAGAACCGACCACAAACCCCTCCAATGGCTCCATAATTTGAAGGAACTTAATTCCAAGTTGCAAAGATGCAAATCAAGTTAGCAGAATTTAATTTCGACATAGAATATTTAAGTGGACGAGAAAACAAAGTTGCCGACGCTCTCTCACGTGTTCAGATTCATTTAAATGAATCAAATCTAAATAGATTAAACTTAAACGAGAATAATTCAAATGACATGGAAATTGACGAAATAAAATCAACTGATACTACAATGCATTCAGCTGATGAAGACAATTCCGAATATATTCCTATATCAGAATCACCAATTAATTTCTACAAAACACAAATCATCATAAAAAAGGGTCCACAAGAGCAATTGAAATTATTTAAAATCCATCGTAGAACAAGGAAAATTTTCATACATCCTAATCCTAACGAAGATTTTTTTATCGAAGTTTTTAAAAATCATATTCCTAGTAAAGGAATAATAGGAATTATGATTGAAGATATTAATATTTACAGTTCTTTTCAAAATACGTACCTAAAATATTTTTCAAAAAATAAACTAATAAAATTAAACAAATGCCCACTTTTACTTACTGACATTTTATATCGTCTCGAAATAAAGGAACTTATTCTTGACCAACACATAAAAACAAATCGAGGTATCAATGATGTCTACTTAAATTTAAAGAAAAGCTACTTTTACTTTTCTTTTTAAATTCAAATTCACTTTAAAATCATAATTAGCTTATCTTGCAATTCTTAGTATGTCACAATCAATTTTATTACCAAATTCTAAATAGCCCAATTTTGAGAAAAAAAATAATAAATTGTTCAATGCACTTATACATTCAACAGTTTAATTAACAACAACAAATTCATGAACTGAAATATGACACTTTTTTGTTTACGTAGTATAAAATGTTCAATGCACTTATTCTTTGAACATTTTAATTAATAAAGAAGATACAAAGCAATGACCCGAAATATGATACGGTTTTTTGTACATTGCGTTTAAGTTATGTTGTAACAATTTCATGCATTTTGATATAACAGCAATTCGATAAAGTAATAACATTTACTAATTGTAATTTATCGATTTGCTGATAAGAAATTTTAGGAATAAGTTTTAGAATAATTTTAAGTTAAATACGACTGTAAGAAAATAAAATCATGATTATTAATTTGGTGTGAAATAAAGAAAGAACTCTAAAACAAATTTGAGTTTTATTTTTTTAAGATTTCTGGTAACAAGTTTTTGTCGAATAAGTAAGTGGCGCAGCCGGATCGGATTTTTTTTAAGACAATAGTGTTACATTGAAAAAAATTTTAAAATAAAAAAAAAGTTCTTTTGAAAATATTATCAACAAATAATAATCAAAAATAAAATTAAAAACGAAGCTAATTCTTCATTATTAATTGAATCTAATATTTTAACCGCGTTCCGAATTTTCAAAGATAAACTTCCAGAACCAATACGTTCCATTTTATTCAGTAGAAATCCAACATCCCTAGATAATGCAATGGATATTTTGTATGAAGGTAATTACACCGAATACAATCCATCCAAATATCAAAATAAAAATGATATTTTTAGTAAAAATCTCAATAGAAATAAAAATGGTGCTTATAAGAATAAAAATTATAACAATAAAAGTAATAATAATTTTTTAAACAACCATCACGGTAACAACAGTGGTAACAATAATCACAGTAACAATAACAATTTTAAGTCAGATTTCCAACCGCGTAATTTTAATAATAATAATTACGCATATCTATACCACCCTCGTAAAACCCAACAAAATTTTAATACGCGATAATCCCAACAAAATTCTAACAATTTTAGAAATAACCAAAGAAACTACGAAACCATGGAAGTTGATCCAACTACCATAAATCGTAGAATTAATACTCTCGAAACACAAACTCAGGGTAACTATGAAAATTCAAATCGCGAAATCAAAAATTTTCATTCAATAGGCTCGGAGCAAAACAGGAACTTCCGTATATAAAGATACAATCAAAAGGAAGACCTTTAAAATTTATTATAGATTCAGGTGCTACAATGAGCATTATAAATAGTGAAATTTGTAATCCAATTTACAAATCCAAAATTGAACCTATTAATATTAAAACATTACGCAATACATTTACATGTGATACGAAAACCACAATTAATCCTTTTCTTGAATTTGACTCTAAGGAAAAATTCGAATTTTTAGAAATAAACTTCCATGATAGATTTGACGGTTTAATAGGTAACAACATTCTGAAACCGTTACAATCTTTAATTGACTATGGAAACAATTGTTTAAAAATAAACACTGGCAATAGTATTCCTCTCTATTTTAATGAAACAGATGAAAAAGAATATAATATCCCAGTACCAATGAAAGAATTAAAAATCTTCCAAAACGAAATTTTCTTAGGTGAAAACAATATTAGATGTGATCATATAGATCATACAATTAAAAGCGAACTTTTGAAAATTTTAAAAAAGTTCAACAAAGCCTTTTTTTATGAAGGTGATGATTTAACTTTCACCCACGAAATCAAACACGCAATTAATACCACTAACGAAATACCAATCTATACTAAGATTTATAGGTACCCCGAAGTACATAAAAAAGAAGTCGACAAACAAATCGACGAAATGCTAAACCAGGGAATAATAAGACATAGTCATTCACCCTATTCGGCTCCCTTATGGGTTGTTCCAAAAAAAATCGATGCATCAAAGGAACTAAAATGGCGTATTGTCATTGATTACAGAAAACTGAATAACGTCACTATAGATGACAATTACCCAATCCCGAATATCGATGAAATCCCTGACAAACTTGGTCGTGCAATGTATTTCACTACTCTCGATTTGGCTAAAGGCTTCCACCAAATCGAGATAGCAAAAAATGATATAAAAAAAACAGCTTTTAGCACAAACAATGGTCATTATGAGTTCTTGCGAATGCCATTCGGGCTTAAAAATGCCCGGCAACCTTTCAACGCTTAATAAACTCCGTACTAAAAGAATTTATAGGCAAATATTGCTACGTGTATATGGACGATATCATCATATTTAGTACTAGCAAAGAAGAGTACTTTGCTTTTTTACAAAAGATTCTTAAGAGACTTGAAGACGCAAACTTAAAAATTCAACTCGATAAAAGCGAGTTTATGAAACAAGAGACAGAATTCTTGGGTCATATAATAACGACAATGGGAATAAAACCAAACCTCAATAAAATTGAAGCTATTAATAAATTTCCGAAACCCAAAACCCCTAAGCAAATAAAAAGTTTCTTAGGTTTAGTGGGTTACTATAGGAAATTTATTAAAGATTTCGCAAAAATTGCTAAACCAATTACACTTTGTTTAAAAAAGGGAAAGCGTATTGATGTTAGTAACACTGATTAAAAGGAAGCTTTTAGCAAACTAAAACTGCTTATTACAACGGACCCTATTCTTGTGTATCCTAATTTCTCCAAAACTTTCGTCATGATTACGGATGCGAGCGATTTCGCTATAGGTGCTGTGTTATCACAAGATAACCATCCTATATGTTACGCTTCTCGTACCTTGAATGAACATGAATGCAAATACTCTACCATCGAAAAGGAGTTACTCGCAATAGTCTGGGCAACTAAATATTTCCGTCCATACCTTTTTTGACGTAAATTCACTATTAGAACCGACCACAAACTCCTCATATGGCTTCATAATTTGAAGGAACCTAATTCCAAGTTCCAACGATGGAAATCAAGTTAGCAGAATTTAATCCCGACATAGAATATTTAAGTGGACGAGAAAACAAAGTTGCCGACGCTCTCTCACGTGTTCAGATTCATTTAAATGAATCAAATCTAAATAGATTAAACTCAAACGAGAATAATTCAAATGACATCGAAATTGACGAAATAAAATCAACTGATACTACAATGCATTCAGCTGATGAAGACAATTCCGAATATATTCCTATATCAGAATCACCAATTAATTTCTACAAAACACAAATCATCATAAAAAAGGGTCCACAAGAACAATTGATATTTAAAATCCATCGTAGAACAAGGAAAATTTTCATACATCCTAATCCTAACGAAGATTTTTTTATCGAAGTTTTTAAAAATCATATTCCAGTAAAGGAATAATAGGAATTATGATTGAAGATATTAATATTTACAGTTCTTTTCAAAATACGTACCTAAAATATTTTTCAAAAAATAAACTAATAAAATTAAATTAAAATGCTCACTTTTACTTACTGACATTTTATATCGTCTCGAAATAGAGGAACTTATTCTTGACCAACACATAAAAACAAATCATAGAGGTATCAATAATGTCTACTTAAATTTAAAGAAAAGCTACTATTTTCCTAAATTGAAAAATGAAATTCAAAATGTTATAAATTATTGTCACATTTGCAACATTTCGAAATATGAAAGACGTCCTTTCAATCTACCTTAAAAATTACGGAAACTCTCGAAAAACCATTACAAATAGCCCATATGAACATACGGTTTCATTCAAAAGGAAATCCGTACTTGACAAGTTTTCAAAACTTGCCCAAATTATCCACTTAAAATCTAGGAATTGGGTGGATTTGAAAAATGGATTTATGCAATATATAGCATCTTTCGGTAAACCTGTTAAAGTTGTAACCGATCAAGAGAAGGGCTTTAACAGACTCAATTTCAAAAATTATTTAGAAACGGAAGGAATTGATGTTCATTTTACTACTCCAAATAACCATAGAAGTAATGCGGATATCGAAAGATTCCATAATACATTAAATGAACACCTGCGAATTTTGAAAACGATCGAAAAGGAAGAAGGTCAAATTACGGACGAAGATCCCATTATTAAAAGCTTAAAAGTTTACAACGAAACTATTCTCACTTCAACGGCAAAAAGCCTATTGATTTTCTAAACGGTACTATCTCTTCCGATCAATATCCTTCCATCAAGGAATTGAATACAAAAATTAAAGAAAAAACGATTGAGAAACGTAATAAAGGTTAAACCAATGGAAAGCCTTCCAATTATCTTAAACTAAATAGAATTACGAAACTACAACATTATCACAAAAAATTCAAATAACGATCATTTCAAAGAAAATGTTCCACGTTACATTAATCAATTTAAAAGAAAATTCACGTACCAAAACTAATTACTTGTATCTTATTCCAGGATTAATTCTCCTTGTCCTCTTACTGGTTTTTCCAATTGTCCTGTCTCGCTCATCCATAGAAGTTAACCAAATACCACCTGGAAATGGTTACATTCTCTTCGAGGAATCTGAGCTTAAAATAATACAAAGTTACAGAAAAACATTGCATGTTGTCGAACTAACTCAATACGAAACAATTATTAACAAAATAGAATCAAACGTATTACAACTTCAAAACGAAACTGATATTCCTTCGGTTTTGTTACATAAATTAAAACACACCACGTAAGTAAAAAATCATTGATGGAAATATTCTTCGCTTTGCTATTGGTGTAATGGACGACGACGATAGAAAAGAAATAGAGGAACACTGAAAGGTAATAGAACAAAATAATGGTAAATTAATTAATAATGTTAACGATCAAGTATTAATAAACCAGAAAATATCTAATGAAATAAAAAACATTACCGATCATACTAACCTAGCTCAAAATGAAATAAAAAATGTAATTAATAATTTCCAAAATAATATTAATAAAATAAATAAAAAACAAGTAAAGCAACAGTCAGTCGGTGCAACCGACTTAGAAATACCCTACACCTATTTGGTTCAAATTTAAGGACATATTCATAAGTCATTTTAACACCATAAAAGCTGCTATTAATTTGATCGTAAGACATAGAGAACCAAATTAACTGTATAATACTAAAAACTTTTTCTAATTACACTATCTATTAAAAAATATTACAAATTCTTACTAATTTATCTATTTAAAAATATTAAAAAACAAACAAACTTGATATAAATGAAAATATATTTATTCCAATTCAATTACAAAATGAAAAAATTCTAATTATTAAATTTTGTGATAAAAAGATAATCAAAGCATAATATATTTAATAATCCAAATTTTTAAAAATTGCAATTATTTTAAATGGTTAGTTTATATGCCTAATAGAAAAGCTTATAAACGCAAAATATGCAATAAATGTATTTCTAAAATACAATTACAAAATTTGGATCTTTTCATATAATTCATTTAAATATAAAAATAAATTTTACATAAATGCAGCAAGTACCTTTGAACATAACTGAACCACTACAATTAAGTCTAAATTTCGGGGACACATAGGAAATATATTCTTTGGCTTCGAAATTAAACTCGACCAGAACCAATTCCCATGGTACTTTCTTTCCTAGTAACTTAGTGTTAAATTTCATCAAAATACCGGCATTATTTTTTGAGTTATGGTGTTTTTAAGATATATGTTTGCTAGTCCTTGAACTTTTCATGGGTTCCAGAACCCGAAACCATGGTACGATTTCGCCCGTATGCAGTCCCGTCATACTTTCAATACTAGTTAACCCTTGTACACAATTGGAATGTTCTAGCTTAATTTTATGTTCCTAGTTTTATTAATTTCGATGATAAGCTTTTACACATTGGGGGGTCTAAGAGAGGTTCTGAACCAAAATTGAAGCTTCTATATTTGTTTCAAGTTACTATCTTTATTAATTTCGAAAATATGCTTTAAGGTCCTCGGAACTGAGTGGCTGGTCCCCGACCCACTACTCCAATGGGGCCCAAAATTCAATGACACTTACGAAATAGGAAGGGATACCCTGATGCCAAATTTGGAGGTTCTATTTTTATTGGTTTCGGAATTATGCTCGTTTGGCCTAAATTCGATCAAAAAGTTCTAAGTTCCGAACCCATTGTCCAATCCTCACCGTACGTAATCACCGCAGTAGTTTCATTACCAATACCCTACAGCACAAATTTCATGAAGATAGCCTCATTAGTTGTTGAGTTATAGTGATTTTTTATATATGCTCGTTAGCCCTGACACCGACTAAAAGGTCCGGAATCCGAACCGTTGGGCTGATTTCGCCCTTATATAGTCCGCGCTGTACTATAGTACTAGTTAACTCTTGTACACAATTTGAACTGCCTATCTTAATAATAAGTAACTATTTTTAGTAATTTCGATTAAAAGCCTTTAAAACTTGGGAGGTCTGAGAGGGGTACAGAACCACCACTCCAACTGATCCCAAATTAGGGGAACACGCAAGAGATAGTAAAGAACACCCTTGTGGCAAATTGGAAGCTTCTACATTGTTTTAAGTTGTTATCTTTATTAATTTTAAAGATATGCTTTAAGGTCTTCGGAACTGTGTGGCTGGTCCTCGACCCACTACTCCAATGGGGCCCAAATTCACAAGACATTTAGGAAATAGGAAGGGACACCCTGGTACCAAATTTGGAGGTTCTATCTTTATTGGGTTCGGAATTATGCTCGTTTGGCCTAAATTCGATCAAAAAGTTCTAGGTTCCGAACCCATGGTCCAATCCCGACCTTACCCAATTCCCGAAGTAGTTTCATTACTAGTAACCTACAGCACAAATTTGACGAAGATAGCGTCATTGGTTGTTGAGTTATCGTGATTTTTTATATTTGTTCGTTAGCCCTGAAACTGATTAAAAGGTCCAGAATCCGAACCCACGGGCCGATTTCGCCCATATGCAATCCCCGCCGTACTTTCTGTCCTAGTAACCTACAGTAAAAATTTCATCAAGATAGCTCCATTATTTTTTGAGTTATCGTGCCTACGGACGGACGGACGGACATGACTATATCGACTAAGGCGGTCACGCTGATCACAAATATATATACTTTTCCATATCTAGCTCGCTTCCTTTAGGTGGTTACAAACACCATACCAAAGTTAATATACCCCTTTACCTATTCTATAGGTGTAGGGTATAATAGAGTACTTTATGATTAAAACAGAAATAATTGAAAACATTGATTTATTAACAAGACAAATTTTAAATATTAAGGAAATAATCTTAGCTTGTAAGTTAGAAATACTGTAAAAGGATATTTTAACACAAACAGAAATTAAAGATTATAATATTACTGTAGAAATACTACCTTTCATTAAAAAATGCGTTCCGTTCCGTAACAATTCTATAATATTTGTTTTATCTATACCAATTTTCAAAAATGAAAAATGTTTTGTAACTATTTTAGAAAAAATTCCAAATAAAAATGTAAACTTAGATCTAAATCCTTTTATTTTTTTTTTTTTTTTTTTTTTTTTGTCTTGGGGTAAGGATGGTGGAAATCGTCGAAAGATACTGAGCGCAACCACAGTTATGTGTGACTTTAACACACTAAAAACACCCGCCCTGTTTTAAAATATTAAAACTAGTCTTAGAGACTAACCATTAATTTTGCGCTAACTTTTTATGATCTACTGGAATTACAGACCTCCGTTAAGGTGATCTGAATTTATCGCTAGTTGGAGGGGCCTAGTTCTTTTAAGCCTTCTATTGACATTTGAAAATAGTAGAAGTTTTGACGCTTCTATGTTTATGTGACCTTCTAAGTGGGTCTTATGTTTTATGGCATATTTTTTTATTTCATCGCTAACAATAGGAATTCCTAGATCCCTATGTAAGTCGGAATTTCGTACGTACCAGGGAGCACTCACCATGTTACGTAACACTTTGCTTTGAAATGTTTGAATTCTCTGAATATGTGTTCGTTTGGCACACCCCCAAAGTTGTACGCCGTACAACCAGATAGGCTTAATTATTTGGTTATATAACAGAATTTTGTACTCTATTGGCAATTTAGATTTTCGACATAGGAGCCAATACATTTCTCTATATTTTTGTTCTAATTCTATTCTTTTCTTTTTGACATGTTCTTTCCATTTTAGCTGGACATCTAATGTCATTCCTAGGTATTTTGCCTTGTTTTCATGAGGAATATCTACCCCATTTAATTGTACGGCTGGGGATTTTGAATAGGTTTATTTTTAAAATTTACTTGCACTAATTCCAGTTCATTTAGTTTAATTTTCCATCTTTTGGTCCAAAGATATAATTTATCACTTGCTTTTTGTAGTTTATTTGTAGCCTCGCTGACATTTGATCCTACTGCCATTATTGCAGTATCGTCAGCAAAAGTCGCTACAGTTATTTCTTGAAATTGGGGCAAGTCACTAGTATACAGCAAGTATAATATTGGACCCAAGATACTTCCTTGAGGCACACCCGCTTTAATTTCTCTCAGTGTAGAGTACTCTTCATCCTGTTTAATTCTAAACAGTCTATCAGTTGAGAGTATAATCAGTCTATCAGATGAGAGTATATCTACATATTTTTTAGGTAATAGTTGCCGCAACTTATAAATTAAGCCTTCGTGCCAAACTTTATCAAATGCTTGTGCTACGTCTAGAAATATTGTAGAGCATATTTGTTTTTCTTCTAGAGCTTTCTCAATTATTTCAGTAATTCTATGTACTTGGTCAACAGTAGAGTGTTTTTCTCTAAAACCAAATTGATAGTTTGGAATTAGTTTTCTATTTTCTATTATAGGTTTCAACCTTTTTAATAACAGTTTCTCAAAGAGTTTTGACATAATTGGTAACAGAGAGATAGGTCTATAAGACTTTGTTTCGTTTGGAGGCTTTCCTGGCTTAAGTATCATAATTATTTCTGCCCCCTTCCAAACGTTAGGTACATAATTTAACCTTAACATAGCATTCATTATATATGTTAACACTGTTATCCCTTTTTTCGGGAGTTGTTTTAGAATGTCTGAAAAAGTAATTAGATCGAAACCTGGTGCTTTTTTTGACTTCAGAGCTTTAATTTCTTCAACCATTTCTATATGAGTAATTATTTCAATGCCATTTTCTTCTCTTCTGAAATCATTTTCAATGTAGAGGTCTGACTCTATTTCATTGGGCCGAAAAATTTCTTCCAGGTGATCTGCGAATGTTTCGGCTTTTTCTTTATTATTTTTTGCCCATTTACCATCCATTTTCCGAATTGGTGGGACTGGCACTACAGGTTTTATCAAACTCTTTGTTGCTTTCCACAAAGAGTAATTTCTTTCTTTTTTAGCTGATAAATTCTCAACATATTTTTCATATGATTTGTTATACCCTACACCTATAGAATAGGTAAAGGAGTATATTAACTTTGGTATGGTGTTTGTAACCACCTAAAGGAAGCGAGCTAGATATGGAAAAGTATATATATATTTGTGATCAGCGTGACCGCCTGAGTCGATGTAGCCATGTCCGTCCGCCCGTCCGTCCGTAGGCACGATAACTCAAAAAATAATGGAGCTATCTTGATGAAATTTTAACTGTAGGTTACTAGGACTGAAAGTACGGCGGGGATTGCATATGTGCGAAATCGGCCCATGGGTTCGGATTCTGGACCTTTCAATCGATCCAAGGGCTAACGAACATATATAAAAAATCACGATAACTCAACAACTAATGACGCTTCATCAAATTTGTGCTGTAGGTTACTAGTAATGAAACTACTTCGGGGATTGCGTAAGTTTGTTTGCATGTGGGGTGTATGCACACGATTTTAGTTTTGTCTTTTTTTAATAAATTAATTGATAAATATAATTCAGAAACATCAAAAATATAAACTCAATATAATTCATATAATATAGTAAGATTGTCAGTAAATTTAATTTAAACTTTTTTAAAAAAAACAGTGAACAAGAAAGAAAAAATTAAATAAAAACAAAAAAAAAAAAAAAAAAAAAAAATTATTGATAATTTTTAAAAGGCTAAAATTTATAATTCCAAAGAGTGTATATTGATGAACTGTTAATCTCAAAAAATGAATTGTAGTTCGTGTAATGTAAAAATTGATCGATTTAATAATGCCAAAATTACATGTGGTGACTGTAACAACATATTTCACTTACATTGTGTTAATCTCAAAGAGCAAGATGTTATTTTTTACAAAAAGAGTGGCAGTAAATTTCGTTGCAACAACTGTAATAAAAAAAGACGTGGATCTCTCCATCAACCGATATCACAACCTGGTAATGTTAACACTAATACTATTAATGATGCTAGTATTACTACTAATGTTAATAACATCTCGACCACAACAACTTCAACTCGTCCGATCGCATCGACAAGTGAAATAATTACAACACCCACACTTGTAGCAACACCAACTCTAAACCACAATGATAAAGAGATAAAATCATTAATTCAAACATTACACCAAGAATTATTAAATTTGAAAACGGTTAATACGGAATTTCTCAGAGAATTAAAACAAACAAGAGAAGAGAATGAATTATTAAAAAAAAAAGTGATCACACTAGAATACAAAGTTAATTCTCTGCTACAGAAAGAGAAATGTAATGAGATAGAAATATATGGTGTTTCAAATATAAAAAATGAAAACTCTATTGAAATGGCAAAAAAAATTTTTTCTAAATGTATGGACATAAATGTTAGTGATGACGAAATTAAAAATTGCTATATAAAAAAAACATCAAAAAGAAATAAAGAGAAACAAACTGAGTTTCTATGCATTAATTTCAAATCTACTGCAACCAAGGAGATGATTTTAAAGAAAAAATTCAGCTGTATAGAAAAATTAAATAATAATGTTCTGAGCGACACAGTAAGCAAAGATGACAACAATAAAAAAAGGATTTATATTAATGAAGCTTTCACTAATTATAATAGAGCTTTATATTTGTCTACTAAAAAATTAAAAAAGGAAAAAAAATATGAATTTCTATGGTTTAAAAATTGCAATATTTATTTAAAAAAAATGGAGGGGGGTAAGACAATTGTTATCAGATCATTCGAAGATTTAGTTAAAATATAATTACTTATAACTAAAAATTCGGTCATTAAGTGAAATTATTAATTTAGATACGGATGATCTTATAAACAATGAACTTACCTTACCTACCATTAATAATGTTGATAGTTATAATTTTAATTGTTCAAATAAATTTATTTTAGTGCACCAAAATATGAGGAGCTTGAGACAAAACTTCGACTTACTGTTATCTAATCTTGAAGCACTTGTAACAGTTCCAGATTTAATTTTTGTTTCGGAAATATGGATATACAATGATGAAATTACTGAATATGAAATTCCAGGGTATGTTTTTAATGCTTGTACTAATGAAGGTTATGCTGCAGGTGGCGTAGGTTGTTTTGTTAGAAATACTTTTAATAGTCTAGCTTCAAGTTATAATCTTACTAGTGCGGACATTATGAAAATTAATTTTAATATTAACAATGTTGATTTTACGTGTTTGTGTGTGTATAGATTTCATATGCATAACTTTAGTTTATTCTTTAATGAATTTTGTGAATTGTTAGAAAACGAAAGAGCAAAAAATCTTTTAATTTTAGGTGATTTCAATTTAGATCTTTTAATAGAAAATGATGATGTTTCTAATCTTTTAAATTTATTAGCATTACACGGTTTAGCGTCTATTATAAATGAACCAACTAGGTTAGCTTCAGGAAAATGCATAGACCATATATATGTTCGATTTTCGGAATACTCGTTAGAAAGATGTGAGAAAATTATTATGGATTTAAATGTTTCTGATCACTGTATGATAGGTTTAACTATTAAAGATTTTTTTGTAAATAAAAAAAATAATTTTATGGATACTAAAAAGTGTACAAAAATTGACTATGTGAAATTAAATACGTGTTTAAAGTATGAATTTTGGGGAGAAGTTATTACTGAGAATGATACAAATAGAGCCTATGACAGTTTTATAAAACTTTTTAAATTACATATTTCTAAATGCAGTTTTCCTATTAATATATCTAAAAAATACAGAAGACTAAAACCATGGATCAATAATTATTTAGTAAATAAAATAAACCTTAAAAATAAATTAGGGAAAAAATGTTTAAATCTTCCTATATACCACAGTCTTAAAATCCGCTATAAAAAAATTTGCAAAGAGTTTAAAAAAGAAGTTAAGGAACAAAAAGACAATTTTTATAAAAATGAATTTATAAGACAGGCTGGCAATTTAAAGGGAGAGTGGCGCGTGATTAATAATGTACTTAACAAAAACAATAATACCAAGGAATCTATTATATTGCAAAAAGATAATATTGAAATTTATGATGACCTTGAAATAGCTAATCTTTTTAGTGATTATTTTGCTAATCTGACTGATAATTTGTTTCCACAAATACACTCGTGCTCTTGTGAAAATAGCTTAAGTCTTCAGGAAGAAATTAACCTTAGAAATAGCTATGGTTTTGAACCAATATCTTCTTTAGACGTAGTTAAGGCGATTAATTCACTAAAGAATTCGCATTCGTGTGGTAATGATGGTCTTTCGAATATTCTTTTAAAAAAAGTTAAATTTATGATTTGTGACATTCTTGCATACATTTTTAACATGAGTGTTCATTCTGGTACTTTTCCTCACTCACTAAAAAGCGCTGTCGTTATCCCACTTTTTAAAAAAGGGAATTGCAAAGACATGAACAACTATAGGCCAATTTCACTACTTCCTTCGGTAGCAAAGATTTTTGAAAAAATTATGAAAAATAAAATATTAAGCTTTTTAAATAATGCAAATTTTTTCAGTTCTGCCCAATTTGGATTTAGGAACAATCTGTCTACCGAAGACGCTTTATTGAAACTGTGCTCAGAAATTTATGCCAACTTGGATAAGAGGAAATATACTGCAGGGTTATTTGTTGATATTACGAAAGCATTCGATATGGTTAACCATAAGATTTTGCTTCGTAAAATTGAAAATATTGGATTTAGGGGTTTTATGCTAGAATGGTTTACGAGTTACTTAGAGTCAAGATGTATAAAAGTTAAAATTGGGGAAAAACTGTCTAACGCTAAATATATTAGACAAGGAGTACCCCAAGGCTCTGTATTAGGACCTTTATTATTTTTGATTTATATTAACTCGTTACTTAAGCTAGAATTTAAAGGCAATCTTACTGCTTTTGCAGATGATTTAGGATGTGTGTATGAAGCAAATGATCTTCTTAACTTAAATTGTGATATTAACTATGACTTGAACTTATTGCGTAATTGGTTCTCACGTCATAAATTATTAATAAGTAACAAAACCAAAATTATGTTTTTCAACCTGTCTTGTCAAAAAAATTATGAAGTGCTATTTAAGTATCATGCACCAGAGTGTAACAAATTTAAACTAAAACAAACGTATTGTACTTGTACCGAAAGTTGTCTGTTTAATAATTCATTATCTTGTAGTAATAATTGTTTCAACATTGAAATAGTAGAGCATTTCAAATATTTAGGTGTTATCATTGATAATAAAATGAATTGGTCCGTACAGACAGAAGCCTTAAGACGTTATTTTCGTTCTAGTCTACGCAGTTTTTATTATTTACAAAATGTCTGTTCTTCGAAAGTAATGAAAATTTTTTATTTTGGTATATTTCAATCCAAGCTTCAATATGGAATTACTTGCTGGGGTGGAACTCAATGGAATAAAATTCAACCACTGCTTGTTTTACAAAAACAAGTAATAAGACGAATATTTAAAAAACCTCGACTATATCATACGTCTCCACTATTTAAAGAAGCTAAAATAATGACTATACGCCACCTGTATTGCTACAAAGTATTGAAAACTTTCTATATTAGATCGGGTTATCTGAATAATAGATTTTCTGTTATCTATGGATTGCGTACAAATAACATGTATTTTGTGTCTGTTCCAAGTTTTCGAACCACTGCTTTCCGTAACTTTTACAGCGTTGTTGCTTTCCGTCTATTCAACAGGTTGCCATTGTATATCAGAAAACTAAGAATTTTTAATCTGTTTAGCAAAAAACTTGGTCAATGGCTTCTAGATAAAGATGTCAGTGAGATTGAGGATTTGTTTAATATAATGATTTGATTACTAAATAACAGCTATTAACAATGATTATCACACATTAAGTATTAGATGCACTATATAAATTTTTATGTTTTTATGAATTAGAATTTTCCTTATTTTTTCATTTTTGTTTTGTTTTATATACCTTTCGGTTTTGTATTTTAAAAATATTTTTTTATAACTTAAATAAGTATTGCATTTTGAATTTTGTAGTTTGGTCGTTTTTTAATATAATTTTGGATTAAAATCATTTTAATAATTTTGGATTTTGTTTTTATA
The DNA here is from genome assembly GCA_963082915.1 of Dolichopus griseipennis. Taxonomy (NCBI): domain Eukaryota; kingdom Metazoa; phylum Arthropoda; class Insecta; order Diptera; family Dolichopodidae; genus Dolichopus; species Dolichopus griseipennis. The sequence goes on along the minus strand of OY720441.1, from coordinate 153,405,746 downwards.
TATATACTTTGTTCTTTATATAACTTCTTTTTTAATAAGCAGAAAATTTTTTCTTGTATTAAATTACTTCATTTATTTTGTTTTTTCAATAATATATATATAAATTTTTTTTTTTCATTTTTTCATTCTTTTGAATTATTTTAAATTTTAACACCCCACTTAATATTAATATTGAATTATATAGAATTAAGTACATTCATGGCATTAAGCACTATTTCTTAAGAAATATAAAATGTCACAAACATTTTTTAAATAAAATAAATAAAATAATAAAATAAATAAATAAAGTTCGGGATTGGACCATGGGTTCGGAACCTAGGACTTTTTGATCGAATTTAGGCCAAACGAGCATAATTCCGAAACCAATGAAGATAGAACCTCCAAATTTGGTAACAGGGTGTCCCTTCCTATTTCCTAAGTGTCTTGGAAAATTGGGCCTCATTGGAGTAGTGGGTCGGGGACCAGCCATACATTTCCGAAGACCTTAAAGCATATCTTTAAAATTAATAAAGATAACAACTTGAAAAAATGTAGAAGCTTCCAATTTGCCACAAGGGTGTTCTTTACTATCTCTTGCGTGTTCCCTTAATTTGGGATCAATTGGAGAGGTGGTTCAGTACCCCTCTCAGACCTCCCAAGTTTTAAAAGCTTATAATCGAAATTAATAAAAATAGTAACTTAAAATTAAGATAGAATGTTCAAATTTTGTACAAGGGTTAACTAGTACTATATGTACAGCGCGGACTGTATAAGGGCGAAATCAGCCCAAGGGTTCCGATTCTGGACCTTTTAATCTATTTCAGGGCTAACGAACATATATAAAAAATCGCGATAACTCAACAACTAATGACGCTATCTTCGGAACTTAGAACTTTTTGATCGAATTTAGGCCATACGAGCATAATTCCGAAACCAATGAAGATAGAACTTCGAAATTTGGTATCAGGTTGTCGCTTTCGATTTCCTTTGTCTCCTTGAAATTTGAGCCCAATTGGAGTAGTGGGTGGGCACCAGCCACTTAGTTCCGAGGACCTTAAAGCATATTTTCGAAATTAATAAAGATAGTAACTTGAAACAAATGTAGAAGCTTCAAATTGGCACATGGGTGTTCTTTACTATTTCCTGTGTGTCCCTCTAATTTTGGATCAATTGGAGTGGTGGTTCAGTACCTCTCTTAGACCCCCAATCTGTTAAAGCTTATCATCGAAATTAATAAAAGTAGTAATTTAAAATTAAGATAGAACGTTCCAATTGTTTACAAGGGTTAACTAGTATTGAAAGTATGACGGGTACAGCATATGGGCGAAATCGTACCATGGTTTCGGGTTCTGGAACCCTTGAAAAGGGCTAACAAACATATATCTTAAAAACACCATAACACAAAAAATAATGCCGCTATTTTGATGAAATTTAAACTCTAGGTTACTAGTAATGAAAGTACCATGGGAATTGGTTGTGGTCGAGTTTAATATCGAAGCCAAAGAATATATTTCCTATTTCCTATGTATCCCCGAAATTTAGACTTAATTGTAGTGGTTCAACTATGTTCAAAGGTACTTGCTGCATTTATATAAAATTTATTATTATATTTAAATGAATTATATGAAAAGGTCTTAATTTGTAATTGTATTTTAGAAATACAATTATTGCATATATTGAGTTTATATGCTTTTATTAGGTATATAAACTAACCATTTAAAATAATTGCAATTTTGAAATTTGGATTATTAAATATATTATGCTTATGATAAATAGATTAGCGTTTTATCACAAAATGTAATAATTAGAATTTTTTCATTTTGTAATTGAATTGGAATAAATATATTTTCATTTATTTCAAGTTTTTTTGTTTTTTAATATTTTTAAATAGATAAATTAGTAAGAATTTGTAATATTTTTTAAGAGATAGTGTAATTAGAAAATGTTTTTAGTATTATAAAGTTAATTTATGTCTTACGATCAAATTAATAACAGCTTTTATGGTGTTAAAATGACTTATGGATATGTCATTAAATTTGAACCAAATAGGTGTAGGGTATTTCTAAGTCGGTTGCACCGACTGACTGTTTCTTTACTTGTTTTTTATTTCAAGAATTCTTCTTTTAAGATGAGCGTTATTCTATTCAACACAGTTTTATCAGCTGGGTCACGTGTTCCATGCCATCTTCGTCTAGCTCTTCTCTTTAGTTGAATCGCATTTAATATATCTCTAGGATAATTAGGTCCTTCTGTCATGTATTTACATTCTTTTGTATTATTCCATGCAGCATTTTGGACAATTTTATTAAGATTTTCAATTGCTAAATCTATTTCATCTTTAGTTGTTATTTTAACCCTTAAATTTATATTATTTTCTATCTCTTGTTTAAAGTTGAACCAATTTGTTGATTTATTAACAAGTGTAGGCTTATTTTGTTTCTTAACAATTTTTTCATGCAGGTTTAGTACGACAGTCGAATGGTCTGAGTCTAAATCCTCATTATTTTCTAGGCTAATAAAATTTGGAGATATTTTTTTTGTTATGAAGAAATCCAGTAGATCAGGAGTTTTTTTTGTATCAGTAGGCCAATAAGTTGGTTCGCCTGTAGAATGAAAATAGCAACCCAACTCTCTAATAGCTTTCCTTAGCTCTCTTCCTCTTGTTGAGGTAAGTCTTGAACCCTAATCGATATGTTTGGCATTGTAGTCACCTCCTAGGATGAACCTATCCCCAAGTCGGTTCAAGAGGTTTTTAAGGACCATATTCTTTAAATTGTAATTAGGAGGGCAATATAAAGCCTCAATGTTTAAATCCTGTTTAAGGGATTTAACACGTATTACTGAAAGTTGAAATTCATCAGTTTCTATTTTACACTCTTCGTGATGTAGTAAAGAGTTTTTCACCAAAATTGCACTACCTCCTCGCGGTTTATTACTAGGGTGTGTCACATTATAACATGTGAAACCTATTATTTTTAGTTTTGACTGTCTTGTCATATGAGTTTCTGATAGGAGACACACATCAATGTTTTTGATTTTTAGAAATAGCTCTAATGCTAGTTTTTTATTTATTTTTTCGTTCCATGTAGCAATACTAATTTTATTTTGGGCCATTATTTAGAAATTTTCTCGGAGTACCACTATAGCTTTTGCTAGAATTGTTTTCTAAATTAGTTATTCTTTTAGAGATATCATTCATTGAATTTAACAAATTTTGCATCATCTGCATTAAAATGTTATTATCAGCTTAAGTGTTAGGTTTATGAATGCTATTTGTACTAGTCGTTTTATTCCTAACGTTAGTGCGTTTTATTATTTTTTCAGCTGATTTTTCTAATGCTACATTGTTCTGTTTTGTTGCACTAATAGGTTCTTTTGCTCTATTTTGTGATACTTGGGCATACGATAAACCGTCGATGACCCTGCTAGGATTTAAGTTTCTAGATTTAGGGTTAGGTGAATTCGACGCACCTTCTTTGGTATGTTTTGGATAACTTTTTTTTTTCTCTTTTGTAATTCTTTTGCAACTACGCACCCTCTATAGTTTGCAGGGTGTGCCTCAAGGCAGTTAGCACACTTCGGCGTAACCTTTTTGTCTTTGTCACAATTCGTTGATAGATGTGACCCTGCACATTTTACACATTTAGCTAGACGCTGGCAAAATTTTTGTGTGTGACCATATCTTTGACATTTTTTACACTGAGGAATCAGATTTGTTTTTTTCAGAGCTTCAATTTTCACTCTCATATGCTGAATAAACTCTATTTTATAAATCTTATCGATGTCCTCAGTATTTTCAAATGTTAACATAAAAAGAGGTAGTTTAACTATAGTTTCTTCCTCATTCTTTTTAATTTTTTTTCTTTTGTTTACAACTTCAATGATTTTAAAACCCTTACAATGATTGGCCTGGTCAACTTGTTTTCATAAGTATGTCATTCTAAATTAGCTTCATTTATAATCTTTGTTAGTTGTCTGTATTCCCCTTCTTTTTCAACATTAATCTTCAGTTGATGGTTATTCATCATATTTATTTTATAGTTAATTTGTACATCTTTCAGTATTTTATTAACTTTGGGGTATTCTACAACATTACTTAAGATAACCGGAGGAGGTTTGTTTTTTCTTGTAATGATGGGTTTATCAATTGAAATTTTTGGTTTAATCACCTTTAATTTTTCTACACTATTTTCTTTGTGTATTTCTGGTGAGTGCTCCGCTTTTCTTTTTTTCCCTGTACGTTTTACAATCCACTCGGTTTCCCGAGTTAGTTCTTCTTCATCTGTACAGTATTCTACTGCACTTTTAGTTAATTGCTTTTTCTTTAGCATTTTATTTTCTTCGGTTAGAGTGTGAATCTGACTCATTAAGTCGCTACACATCTTCTCTAGTTCACTTATTCTTAAATGAAACTGTTTCTCTACTGTAATACCCACGTCTAGGGGTTTATTCTGACCGTCATCGTTAGACATAATTTTTATTAAATTCGAACCAGTAATATTTCTAGTGACATTAGCCTGGATTCCCGCTTTGTCACTGGTTTTATTTTCAACTACAGGTGGTGATCTTCCCACTAAACCGCCCTTTTTAAAAGGGTCGGCTGCGTTGAACGTAGATACATTTTTAACCACTGGCGACTTAACTAATCCCTTTGTGGAATTAGCCAAGCCCTCGCCGGCAGCCGTGGTCTCTGCCGACATTTTGGTAGATATCCCTACCATATTTTTATCTTTATTTGTGTTCATTATTTTATATTGTTATATTTTGTATTTTATACTTACTACCAGGTATTTTAACTGCCGCCCCTTTGGGGAACCGACGCAGACCAGAGAGCCGTCCATTCTGGATCAGTCGCTTCTGGACTTCGTTTAGAGGACTCGTACCCCAAGCATTCCTTACTGCGGATGTTTCTAAGCCCCAATCCGCCAGGGGAAAGGTATCTAGATACTAATACAAAAAAAATTATTACATGTTAACAAAGTATTTTTAAATTTATTGATAAGAAAAATGTTATTGAAAAAGATCTAATACCTTTTGATGATAATTGTATAAAAAATTTATTAAATAACAATCACATGAAATGTAATTTCCGAATTAATCTTTCTGCTAATATAATAAAAATATCGGACACTGTAGTTGTTACAATTAACTTAAACAAAACAATTCTTTATAATAATTGTGGTCAACCGGATATGATCCACATAAAAGGCAGTAATGTTGTAAAATTTACAAACCGTAAAATTTCACTTGATTGATTTCAACAAGAAAATTATGAGAAGGAATATCACAATAATATCTTGCCATACTTCGAACGTAATATAAGCAATGAGCAAGTGGTAAATGCTATACAATTGACAGAATTACATGCCTCCAATATTAACAATACCAAAATAATAGAGGAAATTAAATATAACAGTTCTTAGAAGTGGCACGCAAGCATTTTAGCAAACTCATTTATTGGCATCATTCTTGTATTATCGCTGTTTATAGGCTTTTATTGCCTAAAACAATTTAAAGCAAAAAGTTCGAAAATAAATATCGAATTAAAAGAAATTCGCACGGAGTCGAATCTTAAGGGGGGAGGAGTTACATCATCACACTCTTTTTTACCACAAATCATACAACAAGATTGCACGCAAATAACTAAATTGCATTTTCATTAAACTCTAAAATAAAATCTACTTTTACTTTTCTTTTTAAATTCAAATTCACTTTAAAATCATAATTAGCTTATCTTGCAATTCTTAGTATGTCACAATCAATTTTATTACCTAATTCAAAATAACCCAATTTTGAGAAAAATTTTGAGTAAAGAAACAGTCAGTCGGTGCAACCGACTTAGAAATACCCTACACCTATTTGGTTCAAATTGAATGGAAAGTCCATTAGTCATTTTAAAACAATAAAAGCTGTTATTAGTCTGGTCGTAAAACATAGCTAACCCAATTAACTTTATAATACTAAAAACATTTTCTAATTAGACTATCTATAAAACAAGTAAAGAAACAGTCAATCGTTGCAACCGACTTAGAAATACTCTACACCTATTTGGTTCAAATTTAAGGACATATCCATAAGTCATTTTAACACCATAAAAGCTGTTATTAATTTGATCGTAAGACATAGCTAACCAAATTAACTTTATAATACTAAAAACATTTTCTAATTACACTATCTATTAAAAAATATTACAAATTCTTACTAATTTATCTATTTAAAAATATTAAAAAACAAACAAACTTGAAATAAATGAAAATATATTTATTCCAATTCAATTACAAAATGAAAAAATTCTAATTATTAAATTTTGTGATAAAAAGATAATTAAAGCATAATATATTTAATAATCCAAATTTTTAAAAATTGCAATTATTTTAAATGGTTAGTTTATATACCTAATAGAAAAGCTTATAAACGCAAAATATGCAATAAATGTATTTCTAAAATACAATTACAAATTTAGACCTTTTCATATAATTCATTTAAATATAAAAATAAATTTTACATAAATGCAGCAAGTACCTTTGAACGTAGCTGAACCACTACAATTAAGTTTAGATTTCGGAGACACATAGGACATAGGAAATATATTTTTTGGCTTCGAAATTAAACTCGACCACAACCAATTCCCATTCATTACTAGTAACCTAGAGTTTAAATTTCATCAAAATAGCGGCATTATTTTTTGAGTTAAGGTGTTTTTATGATATATGTTTGTTAGCCCTTGAACTTTACAAAGGTTGCAGAACCCGACACCATGGTACAATTTCACCCATATGCTGTCCCCGTCACACTTTCAACCACCACTTGAAGTGATCATAAATTAAGAGAACCCGTAGGAAATAGTAAAGAACACCCTTGTGCCAAATTAGAAGCTCCTACATTTGTTTCAAGTTACTATCTTTATTATTTTCGAAAATATGCTTTAAGGTCTTCGAAACTATGTGGATGGTCTCCGACCCACTATTTCAATTGGTTCCAATTTTCTATGTATACCAAAGTAATTATACCCTTTCCTATTTTATAGAAAAATTTCATCGTTTATTAAAAAAATATTTTATTATATCCTACGCCAATGAAATAGGAAAAGGGTGTATTAACTTTGGTATAGTGTTTGTAACCACCTAAAGGAAACGAGCTTGATATGGAAAAGTATATATATTTGTGATCAGCGTAACCTCCTGAGTCGATAATGCCCTGTCCGTCCGTAGGCACGATAACTCAAAAACTAATGAAGCTATCTTGATGAAATTTTAACTGTAGGTTACTAGGACTTAAAGTACGACGAAAATTGCATATTGGCGAAATCGGCCAATTGGTTCTGATTCTGGACCTTTTATTTTTTTTTTTTTTTTTTTTTTTTTTTTAAGCGCTAACTGTTCAACTGTTAGGCTAATAAGCCTGTCTATACCATAGGTACATGTTGGAACAGGGGTTCATATTATATTCGTGTTATTAGAATTGGTCTTATTGAATTCCACATACAATTTAAACATGAGATAGTACTAGGCCTTATAACATGTAGAAACGTCTTAGATTTTCAATATTTACAATTCTATTTTTTGTTTATATTGTAATATTTTATATTTTACTTATATGGTATTCTATATCTGCGAGTTATATTATTTAATTAAATTATTTGTTTATATTTAGCATTTATTTATATTTTTATATTAAAGTATTTTTTATTAAAGATTTATAACTATTAATTATTGATTATGCCATTAATTTGAACCCAATGGCGAATGGTAGCTGAGTCGAGTCGAAAACCAGAAAAGTTTTTTCACTTTTACTAGAATTCGAACCCGGGCCCTTCCGCATGAAAGGTCGGCACTCAACCACTGTGCCACCCAGCTGTTTAATCAAACTCGATCGATATCAAACCAAATTAACTTTATAATTCTAAAAACCTTTTCTAATTACTTTATCTATTCAAAAATATTACAAATTCTTACCAATTTATCTATTTAAAAATATTAAAAAAATCAAACGAATTAATGAATTCATTTAAAGCAGCAAAGTTAGCTTTGTTAAAATTAAAACTATAAGAATTAGAATAGTCAGAATTCATTGGTGAATTAACACAAAGAGTAAAACTTAATGGTCGATGAAACTTATCAAAACCTATTAAAGGGAAGTATTTTCGCAGAAAATTAAATTGTTCTTCTTTTTGTTTTAAACTTCTGATTAAATTGTTTTAAACTTCTGATTGAATTTTCGCAGAAGTTGTTTATCTTGAAAGTTACAAATTTCTGAGACTTGTTGCAAATTAACGGCTGGGTGGCACAGCGGTTAAGTGCCGACCTTTCAGCCCGGGTTCGAATTCTAGTGAAAGTGAAAAAACTTTTCTGGTTTTCGACTCGACTCAGCTACAATTCGCCATTGGGTTAAAATTAATGGCATAATCAATTATAAATAATCATATTTCTTTAATAAAAAATACTTTAATATAACAATATAAACAAATGCAAAATATAAACAAATAATTTAATTAAATAATATAACTCGCAGATATGGAATACCATATAACTCAAATACAAAATATTACAATATAAACAAAAATAGAATTGTAAATATTCAAAATCTAAGACGTTTCTACATGTTATAAGGCCTAGTACTATCTCATGTTTAAATTGTATGTGGAATTCAATAAGACCAATTCTAATAACACGAATATAATATGACCCCGTGTTCCAACATGTACCTATAGACAGGCTTATTAGCCTAACAGTTGAACAGTTAGCGCTTAAAAAAAAAAAAATAATTAGTATTTAATTTATCAATAAATACATATTCACATTCAGTCCCTATATGTTTCGGAATCATAAAATGTTCCTCGACATGCTTTACCCATTTAAGATTGGAAAGATTAAAATCACCACATAAAATCAATTCATCTTTAGTACTAAAGTCATCGCAACTAAAATCGATCGTTTTACCTACAGAAGTATAAATATCAGAATCAGACAAAGGAGGAATATAACATTTAACAAGATATAAATTTTTAGAGGGAAGTTAAATTTTCACAATAATAACTTGAAGGTCTTCTAATCCAGGGACATTGACTTGATTTGCATTAAAATTATTTTTTACCGCAATTAAAACTCCACTTGCCAAGTCCGATGCCCCTACCACTAAACGAGAAACCCAATTAATAATTTGATTACATTTTGTTTGCTTTTTTATTTATTTATTTTTTTGAAAACTATTGCTATGGTAACAATTGTATTGTTTCGAAAAACATTTTTGAATTTCGTTATAAGAAATAATAAAAATATATGCACGGGTAAAAAATGAATATTTATCAAAATAAATAAGTTTTTTCTACCAAATTTTTTATTAAATGAGAAATTCTTAGATAAAAAATAATTTAATTACAAAGAGAATATATAAAAAAAAGATGAATTTATTAAAAAAAAGTTATTACCCTACCTGGATTTGAACCAAGACATTTTTAATAAAAGTTCAACGCCCTTACTACTACACCATGTTTGTTTTTAATTTATTATCTTTTGACGAGTAGTTATTAGTTTTGAAAATATTCATAATAAATCAAAAAACTCTAATTCCTTTAGTTTTTTATTTATCGTGCTGACAGACGGGCGAACATATAAACATAGATAGATCGATGTACTTTTCGATGCTGACCCAATACGACCTTTAACACTGTATTTAGCTCGTCTAGAATGATGCGTTACAAACGGAGAAGTAATTTTAATATACCCGTGCACTTATTTGTATGCACGGGTATAAAAAAACAACAACATGTAGTAGCTATGCAAAAAATATTATGTGCCACAAAAAATGTTTATTTTTAAACAAAACCAAACAGCAAAAACACTAACAAAATATAGAAAAAAAAATTGTATTGCCTTCGAATCTTCAAATACGATATATTTTTTCATTACAATTTTAATTTAATCTAATTTTTAATCTAATTTTGAAGAGTCCTAACTCTTAAAAACAAAAATTTGTACATTGACATCTGGTTTCCTATTAGAAACGAGATGTAACTCACCACTATAGACAAAGGCAGTAAATACGCGTCTTTACATAATTTACACGATAGGATTTGGATCTGAATATTAAAGTCGATTGAAGAAAGGATAATATACTTTGAAAAAATTAACAAACTTATTTATGATAATGAACTCTGTATACTCCATAACTTAGTGGAACTATTCTTAAAATAAATCATCATAGAACGCCATGTAGGTTCAGCGGGTAGCAAAATCGGGTAGCATAGAAAGATTAAACGGTACTTTAAATGAACATCTTCACATAATGGAAGTAGACAAAATGGACAAAGTAGACTTCGATGAAAGCATAAAAGCCTTAATATTTTATAACAAAAGAATTCACACTACATCGAAATCGAAAGAAATATTAGCTGCGGTGAAATTTATTAGCAGAAAAATTTCGAGAAGATAAACTAATTAGAATCGAAAAATTAAATAAGAGTTAAAACAATAGCTCTATATATCAAGAAAACGTTGTACTGGACCGTAGCGTAGGCAAAATTGAATTTAAATATAAAAGGATACATGAGCACAGGATAGAAAATTATAAAATTCTTGATTTTAGTAATAAATGTTTATCAAAAATAATAATATCCAAAGAAAAGAAAATTGAAGTTTTAAAATTTAAAATTAATACTATGACATTTTTTTTATTTTAGATGCAAAATTTGCAATTTGCAATCTTCACTACAATAAAAAAGAAAATTGTTATACCTTACTTAAATTAAACGAAAGGAATGTTGTTGAATATCGAAAATATCGAGTCTCGATAAACGGCATCAGAAACACTTTCTAAACAGGGAACTTTCTATATCTAAATGCAACTTAAACCTTTTTATTTCCGCATATTTACAAAAAAAAAAAACACAAGAAAAAAATAAGGATTAATTAACGCTCTAGGCAGCGCAATAAAATTTCTATCGGAAATTTGCCCATATTCAGAATAACTTAAAAAACTAGATAATAACGTCGAACAGGTCACCAATGAAATTAATAAGCAACTCATAATCAAAAACAACGTAACCGATTTAGTAAATGTCCAACAAAAAAAAGTATAATCAAATATTTGAATCTATTACTCATTCCTCAACAACTGAAACAAAAAGATTTTACCTTACACTTCCAGCTTTTGCTTATCAAACAATTGGAAAATGTACACGACATAGTTATGATGAGCAAATTAGACATTCTGGTCCATAATATTCTTACGGATAAATATTGAATATAAATAAATAATTACAATATTGATGCAGAAATTTTACCCCATATTACAAACTGAATCCTATTTATGAACGAAACACTAATTTTTGCTATTGGTCTTCCAAACTTTTCTAGCAGAAAATATTACAACGCTGCCGTTATTCCATTCCAAAACTCCCCGGCGAACAATTAAATTCTAACATCCGAACGGATCTAATACAGACAACGAAATTTTCGAAGATATTGCCGATGTTGTTTTAAAGAAAAACATTAAGTAACTTTCAAATAAATGCATTGAATGCGAAGATTTTTGAAATTAATAATATATTGCAATTGAAAATAATATTAATAAATTTAATAATTGTTGAATTAAAATTAGTAGATTTAACTTTAAATAATCATGTACAAAATTTTTCAAATAATGCTCTTGTAATTCAAATCTTACATGTAAATTACACAAAAGTGTTAAATAGAGAAAAAATTTAACTGTTCGAATACAAACATAATATTATAAGTACATCTTTTTATACCCGTGCATACTAGTATATATAAGGCCACGGGTATATTAAAATAACACCTCCGTTTGTAACGCATCGATCTAGACGAGCTAGATATAATGTCAAAGGTACGTATCGGATCAGCATGGAAAAATTAATCGATCTAGCTATGTATGCCTGTCTGTCCGTCCGTGTGTCAGCACGATTACTCAAAAACTAAAGAGGCTACAGTTAAAAAATTTTCACAAAATGTTTTTCAAAAAAATTCTAGGTTCGCAATTTTTTTTCGAACAACAAACTTTTCTAACTCCAAATATTTCATATAAAAATTTTAAATTTTGCAGTACATCTTGTATATGAAATTATTGAAATTATTTCAATTTTTTTTTTGTTGATAAGAAACCATTCAAGTTACGATTTCTTATAATTTAAATGACGCGTAGTTTAAAATATTTTAGATAAGCTAAAAAAGAATACAAAGAATTTTTTAAGTAAATGGCTTGATAAATAATTTATATGCGTTCATAAAATATGTGTCTGTGTAATATTTTGTGATCGTACTTTATATTTTCGGGATGATCATTATACATATATATTTTTTTTTGCCGACAAGTTTTTTGAACTAATATGTATTTTATCAAAACTAATATCGCTGGGAGGATGAAAATTTCACACGGCTAGTTATATTATACACCAAGCACTTTTATAAAGTTTCAAAATGTTGAGGCTTCATTTTCGGGGAACTGCCATACAAAGTTGTCAATTCGATAACTATGAATCTAATGAAGCTACTAAGTTAAAATTAAAACTTATTAAAAAAAACTTTAATAAAAAATAAACTATATTTTATACCTATAGTAAATTTTTAATGTGACGGAAAATAAAAGGGATTCAAACCATTAAGAACTATATTTTTTTTTCTCACAAGGCTATATGTTATATTTCAACTACATTATTTAAAGAAAATTTAATAGGTATTAAGAAAATTTTTTCATTTATTTTATTTTTTTCTTTTTTTTAATTGTTTAAGGAGCAAAGCAAAGTAAAATAAAGATAGTTGTATTTTTGTTTTTTAAAATAAAAGGATTTTTTATTTTTATTAATTTTTAATAATTAATTTTTAAAACAAATTTTTTAAATTTATAAATCTTTTTTTCTATTTCTAAATTTTATTTAAATAATTTTGCTATTTTTTAATGGATTGTTTGGATTATTTCTTTTTATTGTTATTTGTGTCCCCTGGCCTTTTGATTTTGCTGATTATTAGGTTTTGTGTGCTTAATTTTTTTTAATTTGTTTTTAATTTTTTTTTCTCAATTATTGCCTCATTATTTGATAAATATCAAGATTAAAAACAATAAAATGCTTAGATGCAATTAATCAACTTGCCGCGAAATAAATGCTGAAACGTTAGTGATATGTTAGGGTATTTGTGAGGTGCTGTACCATCTTTTTAATGGTTGATAAAATTAAAAGTTTACAGGAACTGGCCTGGTACTGCAAGAAATGCCGTAAAACGTCTAGGTCAGAATTATAATTAAAAATTTTAGAACTTGAACATAAGTTCAGTTCAATAAAGAAAACTTTTTCAGGGTCTGGATGTCTGATTTCAATTATTAACGGATAATTTTGCGGAAGTAACAAATTACGAAAAAAACCAATCCCCATGAATAATTTGAACGACTCTATCGCAAATGATACGAGTGTTTTATTAGATTTCATCTCCTGGACGAAATGTTAAAAATCAATTGCACGACATGGATCACAGTCATCTTTACTCCGAATAAGACTTGATTCAATTGAAACCACCCATCTTAGCTCATTCAGAATGTGTTACACTATCGGATGAATTTAGTATTTCAACTAATAACCTGTGTTTTAAATCTGGTGAGAATAATAATAGAGTATTTGATAATAATAATAAAAATAGTAATAACAACAGTAGTAATAATAATAACAAGAATAATAATTATTAATAATACAGAGAATAATAATATTAATAATAAAAATAATAATAACAATAATAATAATAATTAAACTATTAATTAAAATTGTTATTAAAAAATAGCAATAAAATAATTATTAAAATAATAATAAGAAAAACAACAATAATATAATATCTCTATCTACTCACGTACTCCACTTCAGGTTATACCTAATAATAGACTTATTTTAATTTCACATCTGCTTCCAAATACAAAAATAGGTGATCTTCTAATATATAAAGGAGAAAATTTGTTTGTTTGTTTGTTGGTTTGTGTGTTTGTTTGTCCAGAATTCACGTGAAAACCACTGGTCCGATTGTCACAAAATTTTAAAGGAATAATTCTGAGAGCCCGAAGGATGATATAGGCTATGTCACATTTTTATAAGTCAACAGGTTGCGGTTGACCTCCAGAGCCGTTTTAAGCATTTTCGTTTTTTTTATGTCGAGTCAAAACGGTTTGACCGATTGACTTGAAATTTTGCTTAAATTTTCTTCTTAACAACCGGAATTAGTTGTATAAACTTGGTTGGAATACATTCCCATTTCGGCTTCCAAAAAATTTTGTGTTTCCGATTTGTGTCCAATTTTACAGGCTGATTTTGCATTTAAAAAGAGAGGCTGACACAAATTTTTGTTGAGTTCGATTAACCCATTTGTGCGATCATTGGGAGAAGTTCAAGAATATTTATAGATGTCTTTATGATGGAATATGGTACCACAGATGACGAGCCCGAAGGTTTGACACAACTCAATCAATCTGTCTCCATTATTGTTCTTAACTCCAAGTCCATGTTTTCCAATAATATTTCTTAAACCGGAATTATCATTGCCAACTTTTGCATTTATATCACCCATCAGTATGACTATATCCTTCTTGTGAATTCTTTGCAGCGTGGATGTTAGTTATTCTATACATCTTTCTTTTTTTCTAGTTGAGCACTGGTTTCTAGCTATCCATGGTGTTCTTGATTTGTTTCCCAATTAAGATACATACTCCGCTTTCCTCTTTTGTATCTTTTCTGCTGAATAGCACGGTGTTCCCGTTGGCAGTGGAAGTATCACCGTTATTATTCCATCTCATTTTGCTAATTCCTAGGATGTTTAACTTATAAAAATTTGTTCTTCGATTTAGGCAAGCCTTGATGCTTCACGAAGATTTCGAACGTTCCATTGTCCTATTCGTATTATTGTTTTCCTGCTGAAGATGGTTACCGGAAGATCATTTGTGTATCATTTGTGGCTTCTAGTGTTGTTGCAAATCTTTTTCGACTGTCCTATGTAGATTGGTGTTCCTGTAGGAAGAATGCCATTTGGTCTTATCTCTGACATTAAAGTGCTTTTTTCCTATGCATTTATTCCTATATTATCCTTATCTATGGTAATTTGACAGCTCTATAATGAAATGGGATAATTTTTTATCCCGTCAAGTGTCGTCGTGATTTTTACATAACCCTGTCAGTTAAGAAACTTATACATGACGCAAATGAAACTTCTATATTTACACATGCACAGTGTTGCCATTTTGACAGTATTCCGGTCAAAATTGACTGGAAAAAATATTCTTTGACAGCAAAAAAACTCTTTTTAATGGATTTATATTTTTAATGGATTTTTGACTGATTTATTTTTTTATTTGACCGCTTTTGACATAATTTCGTTTCGGAAAAATTTAAATTATTTTTAAAAAAATTCGTTGACGCTGAACGAATTTTTTCGCACCACTGAAGAAGATTTGGATATTTCCTTTATGGATGAAATTTTTTAATTCGTTTGTTTTGAAAATATATATATTTTTCAGATTTATTTATGTATACCGTCGAGTTATATAGATTTTTTTTTGTTTAATTTATGAAATAATTTTTGTTTTTGTTTAATGTATAAAATAAGTTTTGTTTTTTATTTATCAAGTAATGTTTTTGATTAATGTTAGTACATTTTTTTTTGTTTGTGATAATCTTTATTTGATATTTTGAAATAAATATTTTACTACTTTATCTTAAATAATAAATAAATAAATCTTCGACATGGTCACATTATATCATTAGTTAAATAAGGTATTGCGAATTTATAAAAAGCAACGCTCCATAAATCAATTTAAACAAAGAAATTATGTACATGTTTCATTATACATACTTAATTTTAAGTCTTTCTTAATTAAATTTTTATTTTGACCGATTTTTTGACAGTATTTTACTCTAAAAACTTTTGACTGGATTTTTTGACTGAATTTTTTAAAAAGTTTTCCAGTCAAACTGTCAAATTTGACCGGATTGAAAATTTTGAAGTGGTAAACTGCACATGCACATGTTGATATAGGTTAATATTTATTATTTATATTTGATATTAGTATATAAAGTATTTCAAGGAACACGAGGGTATAGACTTTTAATGAGTAATTTATTTTGGAATAATTTGTTACTAATTAATATTTTTTATATGTTTAGATATGAGATATTATGATATAGAATCTTTATATATTGCGATATGTGAATATTTTATTATTTTAATTATCTACCCAGCCGGAGATTGAACCCGAGACCTCTCACTTATGAGTGAGGGGTGGTGTCTTAACCACTATACCATAGGCTGAGTTAATAAAACAAAACGTTAAAAGTTTAAAAATAAGCACATTATAAACACCTTTGTTTTCAAAAAAATTAAATTAAAACATTCAATTGATTTAATAATTAGTTTTGTTTATTAGTGAGTTCTAGGATTATCTAGAACAACCTAGAACCAATGTTTATTATTTTTAGAAGTGTTTATTTCTTCTCCGAAAGTATCCTACTTTTGTGCTCATTAGTTCTAATTTACACTTTCCTGTTCTGTGATAGTGTGATCTCCTGGCTCGATTTAGCAGTGTCCGTCTGTCTGTCCTTAGGCACGATAACTTAAAAACAAATGGAGCTAGCTTGATAAAATTGTACTGCAGGTTTCTTGTACTGAAAGTACGGCGGGATTGCATATGGGCGAAATCAGCTCTTGGAATCTAATTCTGGAACTTTTGATCGATCCAAGGGCTAAGGAACATATATCCAATATGGGTTACTATCACTAACCTGTATTTCTTTTGGCTGTATTTCATTTGCCTGTATGTCATTTTCCTGTATTTTCATTTGCCTCTATTTCATTTTCCTGTATTTTGCAGATTTTCACTTTCATTAGTATTAGCTAAGGCCAAATTAATTTAATTGATAATTCAATGCACTACTCCCATATTTTATTTCATTTGCCTGTATGTCATTTTCCTGTATTTTCATTTGTCTGTATTTCATTTTCCTGTATTTTGCAGATTTTCAGTTTCATTATTATTAGCTAAGGCCAAATTAATTTAATTGATAATTCAATGCACTGCTCCCATAATTGATGAACATTGCCTTTCATAATTTTATGGGCAACATTAATAAGCCGAATATTAATTATATGTACAATTTATAGGTCACCCCTGATATCTTGAAAAATTAAAATATTGAAAGTCAAAATCTTGAAAACCAAAATCTTTAAATTCTATTATACAATAAAAGTCCTCCTAGATATTTTTTTATATTTATATATATTTTCAATAATAAAGAACTTCCAATAGCTTCCGCTAAACAAATTATTGAAACCCTGTTTTTTAACCAATTCTAAAACTCTCCTAACTCAGAATCTCACATATAGATATATATAAATATTCTGTAAAAGGTGTATAATCCAGATTTTGTAACCAAATATAAAATTGATCCTAGATATTTTGTTATATTAATATATATTTTCAATATTAATGAACTTCCAATAGATAAAACCTTCAAATTTGATAGGAGATTTAAAATAAAACATATTTTTTTAAATTAAAAATTAAAAACTAAAATATTTTTTTAATGAACGGCTGAATTTCTTTTTTTATTTTTTTATTATATCATATATTTTATTGAATTATAACATTTGGTTGGTCTACTGCAGTTGGTTCGAGTAGTTGCCATACAACTTCTTTATTTATAAGAGCATTACTTTATCTCAATAAGCCCACCGGCTTCCTACAACTAATTCAGTTAGCTAAGAGGAACATTCATGCAAAATTTCAAGTCAATCAGTTTTGACGTTTCGACTCGACATCAGTCAATCGTTTCGAAACGAAAAAGCTTAAAACGGCTGTAGCCGCAACCTGTTAACTTATAAAAACTTCACAAAGCCTATTTTACTCCCTCGGGCTCCCAGAATTATTCCTGTGTTTGGTGACAATCTTACCAGCAATTTTCACGTGAATCCTTGACAAACAAACAAACAAACAAATTTTCTTCCTTAAATATTAAATTATCGCAAATGAATATTTCCTTCGAATAACTTTGAGTTTAATGAAAATTATTGACACAGACTATGATTGTAATACTAATTTATTTCAGAAGTGCTCAAAATTCCTTATCATATTATTATAAATATAAAAGATGAGAATTAAATAATTCTAATCCCAATATTTCAATCTGAAATTAATCTTTTCCATACCTGTAACTTGGATCACGTCATATTTCAAGGAAAAGTAAATACGATTCCTATAAATCTATGAACATAGAAGATAGAATCTTAAAATTTGGGGCACATGTGTTTCTTCTTATTTTCTTCTTTTCCTTGAAATTGGAAACATTTGGATTAGCGATTCGAGTACCATCTCTCCTACTCCCACGACCTTAAAGCATATATTCGACATTAATAAAGATAGTAACTTGAAATAAATATAGAAGCGCTAAATTTGGTATAACGGTGTTCTTTCTTATCATCTTCGTGACTCCGAGGGAGATCATAAAGAACACTTAGACTTAATTGGAGTAATGGTTCAGGTACCTCTTTTGATTTCCCAACATTTGAAGCAAGTAGAAGTAGTTCCTGAAATGTGCGATCAATTGGAGTTGTTGTTCGGATATCTCCCACGCAACTTCCAATATCTAACAAAAATATCTTAAAAATTAATAAAGAAAGAAACTTTAAATTTGATGCATGAGTGGTCTGTTTTGTTTCCATTATGTTCCTAGCATAAGGGATTAATTGGAGTCATGGTTCAATTGCCTCCCACACTCTTCAGCAAGCATATCTTTGAAATTAAGAAAGATAGAAATTTAGAACACGAGTGTTCTTTTCTTTTTGCTTTCTTTTAACACTTTTATATTTTTAAAAGACATAATATGTAATTATATTTTAATATAAAACATATTTGTATTATATTTTATGAATTAAAAATTATAGTGCTTATCGTGACCAGCAACTGTCAACCAACTGACTATTGAAAAAATTATTCAATTGTCAATTACGTTCATAGAATTACTAGTTCTAGAATGGCAAAAGAATGTTCCCGACTCTTTTCTTCTAATGTGATTTCCTATCCTGAGGTATTCAGACAAAAAAGTACATATGCAATTTCGTATGCGTATACAAATGATACGGCTACTTCATGTGTCATTGCTTAAATTTGAGTAAATGATAATGTTTATTAGGCAGTTATTTCGAATAAAGATTTTAACTATTTAATTTAATTTACTTTTATTTTAAATATTTACTTTTTAATATTGAATATATAATTGAACAAAACATCAAGAAAAAAATTTGAATAATATTAGAAGAAATTGCAGTAAATTATTTTTAAAAATAATGGAATCTCTATAAGTATATTTTTAGTTTAATTTTAATTAACTTACATATCTATTTTGATTTATCTTAAGGTATTTATTCATCATGGAAATGAAAATAAGTAAATCAAAAACAAATCATAATTTTTTGAACAAAACAAAAAGTATTTATAATCTTGTGAATATATAAACATTTTTAGCCATTTTTAAATATGAACGAACCTTTTGCAAATATGAAATCTACATTTATGTTAACCGTAAGGAGGGTTTTGATTTCTGTTTCAAATAACTTAACGTTTCCGAATAAAGAATTAAAAGGTTTTTTCTTTACCCTTTTTTTATTTTATTATCAAAATTTTACTTATTATTTAAAAATTTTAGCATTCAATATGATTTTCAAATTGATTCTATTCGAAAATATACTATGTTTTGGTAAATTTACAGAACGGTCACTTAATAATAATGAAAAATGGAAAGTAAAAACCAAAAGGAAAATACCTTTAAAATAATTTTAAAAAAATCGGCTGATATTTGTATCGTATATTATCGGCTCAAGAAATAAAAAAAAATCTTTAAGCAACACTTTCTTCCCATCTTAATAATCCTTTATTTAATTTAATGTTTTTTAAAAAACTTCAAAAAGCACAACACACACAAATTTTTTGAATATAATATTTTCTAATTTGTTTTCATTTACTTTTAAATTTGAAATCTTACTTAAATCGTATTTAAAAGTTTTTTTTTATATTTCACTTTCAAAATGAAATGAATCGCGGAGAAACTAGTAAATACATACAAACGGTACACGTACCAAATTTTGAAATTTGTCTAAAAATTTTTTCTCTACTGCCATTCTAGTACTAGTAATTCTATGATTACGTTCGTATTGCGAATTCAAATTTATAAATAATTTTTCTATTGTGAATTGTTGTTAAAATGACGTTTATGAATTTTGTTTCTTTTTTAAGTTAAAAAGTAAAAAACCTTATTAGTACAAAAAAAATTACCAACACCAAAAGAAAAATCATTAATAACAAATTTTTATTAAATAATTACATTTTATAATAATAATTACATTTTTTTTTGTCTTTATTGCTCCTTTTGGGAACAAAGGATATCTACTAGTTAGGCATGTAACTGCCGTCTGTAACTGCCTTGTGTTTCAAATCGTTTTTTCCGTACCTGTTACGCATGTCGTCTTTATCTATTTAAAATAGGTTATTTATAGAATATATAGAATATTATGATATAAAATTTTGTTTTATATTATATTTTTATTATAATTATAGTAAATTATTAAATATAATAGATTTCAATATTCGTTTTTTTATACCCTACACCTATAGAATAGGTAAAAGGGTATATTAACTTTGGTATGGTGTTTGTAACCACCTAAAGGAAGCGAGCTTAATATGGAAAAGTATATATATTTGTGATCAGCGTCACCGCCTGAGTCGATATAGCCATGTCCGTCCGTTCGTCCGTCCGTCCGTAGGCACGATAACTCAAAAAATAATGGAGCTATCTTGCTGAAATTTTAACTGTAGGTTACTAGGACTGGAAGTACGGCGGGGATTGCATATGGGCGAAATCGGCCCATGGCTTCGGATTCTGGACCTTTTAATCGGTTTCAGGGCTAACAAACAAATATAAAAAATCACGATAACTGAACAACTAATAACGCTTTCTTCGTCAAATTTGTGCTGTAGGTTACTAGTAATGAAACTACTTCGGGAATTGCGTAAGGTCGGGATTGGTCCATGGGTTCGGAACCTAGAACTTTTTGATCGAATTTAGGCCAAACGAGCATAATTCCGAAACCAATGAAGATAGAACCTCCAAATTTGGTATCAGGGTGTCCCTTCCTATTTCGTAAGTGTCTTTGAAATTTGGGCTCCATTGGAATAGGGGGTCGGGGACCAGCCACTCAGTTCCGAGAACGTTAAAGCATATTTTCGAAATCAATAAAGATAGTAACTTTAAACAAATGTAGAAGCTTCAAATTTGGCCCAGGGTGTTCTTTACTATTT
Source organism: Dolichopus griseipennis (assembly GCA_963082915.1). Lineage (NCBI taxonomy): Eukaryota > Metazoa > Arthropoda > Insecta > Diptera > Dolichopodidae > Dolichopus > Dolichopus griseipennis. Next base: position 153,384,437 of record OY720441.1, on the reverse strand, counting down.
CTTGCGTGCCCCCCTAATTTGGGATCAATTGGAGTGGTGGTTCAGAACCTCTCTTAGACCCCCCAATGTGTAAAAGCTTATCATCGAAATTAATAAAACTAGTAACTTAAAATTAAGATAGAACATTCCAATTGTGTACAAGGGTTAACTAGTATTGAAAGTACGACGGGACTGCATATGGGCAAAATCGTACCATAATTTCGGGTTCTGGAACCCTTTAAAAGTTCAAGGACTAACAAACATATATCTTAAAAACACCATAACTCAAAAAATAATGCCCGTATTTTGATGAAATTTAACACTAGGTTACTAGTAATGAAAGTACCATGGGAATTGGTGGTGGTCGAGTTTAATTTCGAAGCCAAAGAATATATTTCCTATGTCCTATGTGTCTCCGAAATCTAGACTTAATTGTAGTGGTTCAGCTATGTTCAAAGGTACTTGCTGCATTTATGTAAAATTTATTTTTATATTTAAATGAATTATATGAAAAGGTCTAAATTTGTAATTGTATTTTAGAAATACATTTATTGAATATTTTGCGTTTATAAGCTTTTCTATTAGGTATATAAACTAACCATTTAAAATAATTGCAATTTTTAAAAATTTGGATTATTAAATATATTATGCTTTGATTATCTTTTTATCACAAAATTTAATAATTAGAATTTTTTCATTTTGTAATTGAATTGGAATAAATATATTTTCATTTATTTCAAGTTTGTTTGTTTTTTAATATTTTTAAATAGATAAATTAGTAAGAATTTGTAATATTTTTTAATAGATAGTGTAATTAGAAAATGTTTTTAGTATTATAAAGTTAATTTGGTTAGCTATGTCTTACGATCAAATTAATAACAGCTTTTATGGTGTTAAAATGACTCAAAAAAAGGTCATGGATATGTCCTTAAATTTGAACCAAATAGGTGTAGGGTGTTTCTAAGTCGGTTGCACCGACTGACTGTTGCTTTACTTGTTTAATTTTTAAAAAGGAAAATAACGTAATAACGGTGTTTTTTAATTTATTTATTTATTTACTTATTCAATATTAGTTCCAAGACTATAGTTAATTTTGTCTGATATTATTATAATCCTTTACCTGACATTTGGGTTTCTCAAATTAATGCCTTCTATTTATTTATAATTACAATATTGATTATTTTGTTTATTTATTATATATTATATATTTTATATTTGGTCACCATGGGGATTTGTTAAGAAAAATTATTTTTCAATAATTTTTTAATTAAAAAATGTCTTGCCCCGTACGGGAAACCCGCACCACCTCGATTAGTAAGCCAAATTCCTAACCACTAACCCACCGAAGCCTCATTTAATTAAAATAAATGAGCTTGTTAAAAAAAAAAAAATATAATAAATTTTAATTAAAAAAATAATTGAACAACAATAAAATAGATTTAGCAGTAATAAACAATATTTATTTATTGGAGAATACAACATTTTTGCAGATAAATAGAACTGTTAAGTTTAGTTTTTATTATATTATAATTCATAAATTAAATATTAATGAATTTATAAATTACAGAAAAAAAGATTTTTCAGAAATACAGCTATTGCAGATGTAAATGACATAATAAATGGTGATGACATAAGAAAATGACGTGGTGTAATTGATTCCGAATCATTGCAATCGTTACTTGAAGAAGAAAGTGGTCTGGAGTTCAAACCGGATTCTATTTTACTTAAAAGGGTAGTTATTTCTCCATCTGTTAGTAATTGTGCTCCTACAAACTTTTAAAAAGTCAAAATTTTGTTGAAAATATGCAATTGTAAAAGTTTAAGATAATGGTTTATGATAAAGGTAACAAAACCTTGCAAATTTAATCATTTTTATGGACCATTGAGTTAAATAGTTAATAGAAAGAGGTCCATTTCATACAAATACCATAAAATAATGGAATTTTTATTAATTGTAATTGAAAATTATCGTAGATTATAATATTTGTAGATTGAGACTCTTCTCCAGCTAATATGGTCAGTTTTACAATCTGTGTTGATTTTTGTCCCTTATAATCATTGATATACCTTTTAAAACTTATTATTAAGTCTAATGATTGTTCTTCTGTTTGTTTATATATCTTGGTATTCCTTTAATATAATATTGTTTTGTACCTTTGCTCGAAGTACTTCTGAATGTTGGTACAGCATTTCCATAAGCTGTTTACGCGTTCCAACGATTTTTAAAAAACTCTCAAGCGAATATATCTCTTTACTATATTTTTTATGATTTTTGTTGATTCTAAAAAGCTTTTTAAAAGCAAATTATCATTTTGAATTTCATCACAAAAAAAAAGTAGGCATTTTGTGAACTTTAATCGGCTTGTCCAATTATCTTCTAATCAGTTATAGATAGAGGCTCAGGTTCCAACGACCAATGTTTTGATTGAAGAACTTTTTTTGTTGTTCTGAATAATTAAACATTTACAGTTTTTATAAACAAATTATTATAATAGCATCATCATTTTAATAAATACAATTTTTTTACATATACCTAAACGTTAAACGTTATTAAACGTTATGCAACAATTTTTGCTGATGCATTCTTAAACTATTTAATAAAACATTTGAATATAGTTTAATATGTCAAAAAAATTTATGTTTGAGTTAATGACTTATTAAAAGCATGTTTAGGTAATTTAAAACAAATAATTTCATAGGCAATTGTAATATACATTTTTTATAAGAAGATTTTGAAATCCTACTTACTTGAATTATGTTTAATTTATTTAATTTTATTTAGAAATGAGAAATTATTATAAGATTTAAAACTAATATCGTAATTTGAATTGACTTAATACTAAAATCTGACCATTATTTATTTGATTATTATTAACAAATATCCTATTATTATTCTCACCAGATCTTATACTCGTGTTATTATTTGAAATACCAAATTCATCCGATACGGAAAACCTTCCGAATGAACTAAAATGGGTGATTTCAACAGAATTAAGTCATCATTTTGTATTCGGAGAGGGGATGACTCTGATCCAGGTCGTACAATTGGTTTTAGACTCTCCGTTTAGGAGGTAAAAAATAAAGCACTAAAAAAGCACTCGTATCGTTTGCAATAGAGTAGTTAATCTTATCAATGGTAATAGGATTTTTATGGTAATCTCTTACTTTCTTTAAATCATCCGTTAAAGATTGACAGCTGTATAAGTACTCTGAAACAGTTTTTTTTTCATGAATTGGACTTTTAAACAAGTTTTAAAATTAAGAACTGTAATTCTACCCTAGATGTTTTATGGCAGTCCTCACAATACCTTTTAGTTTTATCAGCCATGGGCCCTGTCAGACCTGCACACCTAAGATGGTATAAGATGCACCGTTTAAAAAGAGTCATTAAAATCACATTTTAACAATTCAACCATATATAACAAAACATCTTTTAATTACCTATGTTGTTAGACCAATCCATGAATATTCAAGTCACATTTGGTCTCCGGATCGTGATATTGATATTTCTGTATTGAATCAGTCCAAAAGAAATTTTTTAAGGTTAGCTTTGCGTAGTTTACCATGGACTGTTTTAATTCGTCGCCCACCTTATGAAGCTAGACTCTTTTAGATTAATCTAAATTCTGTACTCTTCGTTTAGTGGCGGACATTTTCTTCGTTCAGCAAATAACGCGCGGCGAAATTATCTCACCTTATATTCGTGAACAAATGATTTAGGGATAATCCGAGCAATTTAAGAACTGTAGAACTTTTTTATATATCACACCATTCGACAGAGGAAAGTTTGAAATATAACACGAATGAAATACTTACTTCAGACAGCTTTTTCATATTAATGTTAATAAACTAACACTAAAAACCAGAATTTACGCGAGCATGAACGTTAATAGTGGTTTGGGCAGAAACTAATTACGTAGTCTGAAGTTCGCATGTTTGTTTTCTCACATTACGAGTTGAAATCTTTGTCCTCGTATTTGCTTAATCAAATGTAGTTTGTTGCAAATTAATAATTTAACATTATTAACTGATTATTTTATGTTTTTTTTTTGTTATGAGTAATAATTTAAGTTAACACTTTTTTTATCATTTTATCAAGCACTTGTAAATATTAACTCAACCAGTTTGTATAGTTCTCTAAATGAACATATAACTGAAGCTTGTAGTAAACTAAATGTCTGATACATAGAATTACTAGTACTAGAATGGCAATAAAGAAAAAATGTTTAGACAAATTTCAAAATTTGGTACGTGTACCGTTTGTATGTATTTACTAGTTTCTCCGCGATTCATTTCATTTTGAAAGTGAAATATAAAACAAACTTTTAAGAACGATTTAAGTAAGATTTCAAAGTTAAAAGTAAATGAAAACAAATTAGAAAATATTATATTCAAAAAATTTGTGTGTGTTGTGCTTTTTGAAGTTTTTTAAAAAACATTAAATTAAATAAAGGATTATTAAGATGGGAAGAAAGTGTTGCTTAAAGATTTTTTTTTTATTTCTTGAGGTTTTACAAATTTCAGCCGATTTTTTTTAAATTATTTTAAAGGTATTTTCCTTTTGGTTTATGCTTTCCATTTTTCATTATTATTAAATGACCGTTCTGTAAATTTACCAAAACATTGTCTATTTTCGAATAGAATCAATTTGAAAATCATATTGAATGCTAAAATTTTTAAATAATAAGTAAAATTTTGATAATAAAATAAAAAAAGGGTAAAGAAAAAACCTTTTAATTCTTTATTCGGAAACGTTAAGTTATTTGAAACAGAAATCAAAACCCTCCTTACGGTTAACATAAATGTAGATTTCATATTTGCAAAAGGTTCGTTCATATTTAAAAATGGCTAAAAATGTTTATATATTCACAAGACTATAAATACTTTTTGTTTTGTTCAAAAAATTATGATTTGTTTAGATTTCCACGATGAATAAATAAACCTACGATAAACCTTAAGATAAATCAAAATAGATATGTAAGTTAATTAAAATTAAACTAAAAATATACTTATAGAGATTCCATTATTTTTAAAAATAATTGACTGCAATTTCTTCTAATATTATTCAAATTTTTTTCTTGATGTTTTGTTCAATTATATATGTAAATTAAATCAAATAGTAAATATCTTTATTCGAAATAACTTACAATATACAAACTACCCAATCCAAATGTATTTCTATGTAAAAATGTAAACAAAAAAATTAATGAGAAACTGCCTAATAAACATTCTCATTTACTCAAATTTAAGTAATGACAAATGAAGTAGCCGTACCATTTGTATACGCATACGAAATTGCATATGTATTTTTATGTCTGAATACCTCAGGATAGGAAATCCCATTAGAAGGAAAGAGTCGGGAACATTCTTTGCCATTCTAGTATAATTCTATGGTCTTATACAATAATTTATTATCCAGCTACATTTATGATTATATTGGATGTATTTTATTTGAAGTTTAACAAAAGGTTTGTACGACAGTGCATTTGAAAATGACATTGCGAAAAATTTTATTAGCTATAATATAAATTTTTTGATAATTCGATTGGTGAATTCTTGACGTCAAATTATGCAACAAAGGAAGAACTTTAACAAGCAATACCCACCGTGTATAAATTAGTGATGGGCATAATCGTATGTTTTAAACTATTATTAGTTAGTGACGAAAGAGCTTCAACAAACTAATGATTTTTGAATAAATTAATAGTTTTAAATTTTGAATGAATGAATACCTTCGAATGATTGTTGAATTAATAAATAGTTTTAAATTTTGAATGAATAAATACTGATTCCGAATGATTTTTGAATGATGAACAGTTTGAAATTTTGAATCAATGAATATTTGAATGAACACTAAAAATAAGCACTATCGAATGTTTTTTTTATTTTATTTTAAATTAATTTAACTATTATAGTATATTTTTATCTTATATCTAGCAAAACAAAAAAAAATAAATTAAAATAATACAATTAATGTTTTGATTAGATGTAAAGGGTGCATTTACGTTTGCATCAGGAGCTTCTTGTTAGGTTTCCAATATGTGCACGACGTCAATGATCATGTAAATTGGACGTATTGCCTGCATAGCACTTGTAATTGTTAATTCAATCAGTTTGTATAGTTCTCTAAATGAACATATAACTGAAGCTTGTAGTAAACTAAATGTCTGATACAATAATTTATTAACCAGCTACATTTATGATTATATTGGATGTATTTTATTTGAAGTTTAACAAAAGTTTGCATCTACCTGGTTATTTTGAACTTTATTAAAAATTTCCCCCACATGAGATTTTTTTAATAATTAGTAAATTAGTAAAAGATAAAATTAATAAAATCCCAGATTTAATTTTAAGCTTGTTTTTAAAACTATTTGAATTTGACATTTCTAGTACCTAATAAATTCATTCTAATAGTTTTAAACTGAATTAGTATCTTCCTATTTAGTTTTATTCATAGTTTAGTTTTTTAACTATTCCAATAGTTTTATTCAAATTGAATAGTTGTTAAGTCTTACACTATTCGAATGAATTTATTACTATTTTATTAAGTACTTTTTTCGAAAGGTTTCATAATAAGTTAAACATAAATATTTTTCTATAATTTTGCTTCAAAAAAAATTTTTTTTTGAGAATGTCAATGAATGTCAAAGAATGTTTTCATGAAAACTATTTGAATAGTTATTTTGTGAGAATGCATAGAATTTTTTTTATGAGAATGAATATTTTTTAAAAAACCAAATAAAATCGAATAAATGAATTTGATTTTATTATCAAATAAACCGATATTTTTTATTGTATATTGCCCATCGCTAGCATAAATGACAAAACCATGTGTAGTGGAGACTGGTATATACAAATTTTATTTACTGCAGTATTTGCGTGTTGTGTATTGTTAACATAATAATATATCCATAGAAATTAAATTATTTAGGTTACCCATATCCAGTTTGAATTTTATTTTATATACTCCATAATTAAAGAAATGGCAGATGTGTTGGACATAGATAATGCAGAAGATTTTGAAGTTGATGATGAAGGTGATCAAGGAATTGTTCGTTTAAAAGAAAAAGCTAAAAAACGTAAAGGAAGAGGTTTTGGTAGTGAAAGTATTGTCCGTGAACCAATTCATGATTATGATAGAGTAAGAGATGATGAAGATGAATTAGAACCAGGTCCTCAACGTTCTGTTGAGGGTTGGATACTCTTTGTTACTCAAATTCATGAAGAAGCGCAAGAAGATGATATTCAGGAAAAATTTTGCGAATATGGTGATATAAAAAATATTCACTTAAATTTGGATAGGAGAACCGGTTTTTCTAAAGGATACGCACTAGTTGAATATGAAACATACAGACAAGCTTTAGCTGCAAAAGAAGCTCTAAATAGTTCAGAAATTCTTGGACAAACAATACAAGTAGAATGGTGTTTTGTTAAGGGTCCAAAGCGTTCAAAACGTTTAGAAAAGAGAAGAAGATGAATATTGTTTTTATATGTTAAAAATAGAATTCAAATATTAAATATATATACTTAAATAAAAAAAAGTAAATTAACCATTTTTTTGGATGATACAATCAGAAATTTTGTTTGTTTGTAAAATCTTTATTACAATCGTTCTAACTATGGTAATTGATAAAATAAGAATTCAGAATTTTATTAAATTCACCATCAATTATATTTTAAAAAATATTTACAAATAAATATATAAGTCAAACATTTTGAATTAACAATGGTTGGTGTGAAGACTCCAAAGGTTTCTTAAATTCGAGTCCCTAAGTTTGAGTGGTGTGAAGATTTCACAAGGTTCTTAAACTTTCAAAATTTAATTTTTTTTTATTTTAGATGATTCTATTTTGGTTTCAAGCAAGGCAAGGCGGGCGCATTTCCTTTTTTGCAGGGTCTTAAGGGCATGCACCGCTTTCACAACCTTTTTAAAGTTTTCAAATTTAATTCTTTTATCTTGGTTGATTCTTTTCTGCACCCTGGTCTTTTTTTTTAATTTCCTTTATAAAATATCAATTCATACAAAACTTAATAAAAATTTAAATAAAAAGCCAGTGGATGTTACGAAAACTAATGCGATTGTGTATCAGTATTACCGAAGTGGAATTTTTGAATGTTTCTGAACTGCCGTAGTCCAAATTTTTTAAATAAATTAAATGTGGCGTTGTAAAGATTCCATAAACTTCTTAAACTACGGTGACCATACGTACAATATTGTGTGGTACAGTACAACATTTTGAACCTACGTCCCACATTGTAAAGTGTACCACATTTTGTACCACATTTAATTCGTTTCACTAATATTACGATTTGGGATAAGGGTTCTTACTATAGAATATAATCTGCAGTAAGGACTCTTATGTGTCCAAAAACGTACTGTCACCTCCCCGCGGTGGACCCCGGTAACTTTGGATGATACAAAGGCAAACATGGGCTCCGGTATAGTCGGATTTGCGTCCGTGGTCATGTCTCACGGCAAGTCTGAGTATACTGGAACCTTAGCCAGGTATTATCCAAGGGCTAACGACAGATGTCTTAAGTCAAGGTGGAACAGCATACGCCGAGGGCTGCATGGCTAAGGGGATGCTTAGTCGCTAGTATGCGGACTCTGGTTAAGTGGCGACAACCAGTTTTATTAGCCTTCTCTTGGTACGGCGGAACAATGCCAAGAGTGACGTGTCTCTCCAGCCGACTCCCAACGGGGCTCACCTCACCAGAGGCGGAGTTGGCTTAAGTACAACCCGTGATCCCCAGGAGCAAGGTCAGTGGAGTCAATGACTCCGGTAGGTTCAACCATACTGACAAGGTTCTGGGGGGAGGAAGGAAAAGCATAAAGGAGCCCCCGTTAATGAAGATGGAAAAGGAAAAGAGAGAAGAACGACTTAGGATATTAAGTCAAACGTCGGTGGAATCTGCGGCCACCAGCGGGCCTGGCCCCCTGACAGGGGAGAGGTCGCCAGCAGAAGATCTTATGGAAACGAACCCGGCACAGAATACAGGTAATTCTTTGATATATGAAACAGAAAAAACTAACGAATCTTCTTTCCAAGTCGTTAGGCGCAAGCTTAACGCCAAGGCAAAGAAATTAACAAGGCAATGGAGGCAGGAGGGGAAGTCGGAGGAGACGATCAGCGCTCTTCTCGAAAAGAGAAGAGAGCTGAGCCAATCCCAGGCAACCCACCCTAAAACCGGAGCCACAATGAAAGATGCCAGCAAATCGCTGGCATCAATGAAAATCCGAAGCTGGACCAACCCGAAAGTAACATTAGAAAGCGGTAAAACGCCCAAGATGATACCAAAGGTTGTTCCTAAGCCTAGGAAAGAAAGTGTGGTCGTGCAAGGCATGAAGACACCGCAGTGTAGTGGAAGCAATCCGGAAGCACTCTCCGACGGCGATAAAACGCCTAGTAGGACAGTGCCAATGGTTGCCCCATCGTTGGTAGGAGCTGGATTACCTAGCACGTCTGGTGAGAAAGGTGTAGGCAGGAAGAGGCCTAGATCAGAGGATGACCCTACCCCGGTAAGGAAAAAGAAAGCCCTCAGCTACAGTCAAGTGGCCGTAACTGAGGAGTTAAAGCTGGCCATAATCGACCATAGCCGAATGGACGGGCAAATCGTAGAAGAGTCCAATAGGACTCTTCTACGAGAAAGCCTCGAAGTTTGGATTATGGAAGAGGCGGAGAAGGCGATGAGCGACGAACAGGCGGTCATCCCAATCTTTAGTTGGAGTCTGTGGGACTCCAACATTTTCAAGATTACAAGTGTGGACGCCTGTTCGGCGAGTTGGTTGAAAAAGACCATACATGAGCACTCCCAGCTTTGGCCGGGTGCCAACCTACGGTGCGTAGAGAAGGCACACCTACCAAAGCTGGAAAGGGTTCATGTATGGATCAGAGGAGACGTCAGGGATCCTGAGACTGTTTTGAGGAGAATTTTCATCCTCAACTCAAGATCGCTGAAGTTGGGCGCGGACAAGTGGAGGGTCCTGAAGCGCGAGGTAAGACCGGCGGAAGGTCAATGGTTACTCCTTGGAGTACCGTTGACAGATTACCAAAGGTTGGAAACAGTGAACGGGCAGATCAACTACTTATGTAGGAGACTGCGCGTGGTCACGATAAAAAGAAAGGGAGGCGATACACCTCCGGAAGATGCGGGGGGGCGAGGTAGTTGAGCAGCTTTCTCGACTGGCGATAGAAGCCGACCTCGCCGACCCCGAAGTCAAACCGGAGTCCAAAGACTCCGAGGAGAAAAACATGGCCGACAAAGCCATGGAAGAAGATTCCGACCTAGAGGAAACCCGGTCAATGAATTCCTTCACGGAAACATCTGAACCGGGCTCTTTCTTGGCGCAACCAGATACCATGCCTGCGGAACGAAGTGAAGAGGAAAAGGAGACTACATCTCCTGATCCGAACTCTTCCAACGTGGGCAGGGTAAGTGGGAGAAGGGAGGAAGTTACAACTCCACCTCAATAACTTCTCCCAGAGAGAATGGCAGGGAAGGCTATTAAGATCATCCAAGCCAACCTGCACCGAAGCATCTCCGCTACAGATATAGTAGCAGAAAGGATGCTGAGGGAAAATTTAGCCGTTGCTCTAATCCAAGAGCCAAGCACGGCTAATGATCATCCTACTGGATGGAGTAGAAAACACTTTGAGTGTTTCTACAAGATAAATAACGGTAGGCCAAGAGCGTGTATTATTGTTATAAGAAAATTACTTAAAGCTATCTCTATTCCACAGCTTAACAGTAAAGATTTAGTAGCCATCCAAATAGAAGAGGCTATTGAGGGAGTGAAAAACAAGACAGTTATCCTGGCTTCGGGGTACCTGCCTTATGAAGAAGAGTACCCACCAACACCGGAACTCAGGAATCTGGTAAGTTACTCAGAATTAAATGGTTTACACCTAATTGTAGGATGTGATGCTAACGCCCACAACACGGTGTGGGGCAGCACCAACGTCAACAATAGAGGTAAACATCTTTTAGAATATATTAGTACAACCAACCTGACAATTCTTAATAGAGGTAATAGACCTACCTTTATTAACAAGAATCGCAGGGAGGTTTTAGATATAAGTTTAGCAGATATTGGACTGAATAGATCCATAAAAAACTGGCATGTCTCGAATACGATATCCCTTTCGGACCATCGTCACATCAGAATGGACCTTGAAATTAAGGTCACAAACGGACAACGCTTTAGAAATCCAAGAAAAACGGATTGGAATGAATACAGATCGGCCCTTAGAAATACACTAAGGCTGAACCAAGAACAGTCTTACCACCGTATAAACTCGTGTGGGGACATAGACAAAGAAGTCGAGAATATTACCTCGGCTATGCGAGTCGCTTTTGAAAGGGCATGCCCTGAAATAAGGCTGTCAAATAAATTCAAACATAAATGGATGAATGGCAATCTGATGGAAGTCAGAAGCCATACGCGTAGGTTATATAACAAAGCCATGAGTACTAATAGAGAAACTCACTGGCTAGAATACAAGACTGCACTGAGGAAGTACAAATCAGAATGCAGATCTGCGAAACGAAAGCTCTGGAGAGATTACACAGAGCAAATAGATAAAACTAGTGAAGCCTCAAGACTCAGGAATATACTGTCTAAAGGCCACTCACAAGCAGAACTGATTGAAAGGGACAACGGAACCATGTCTTTGACAATGGAAGAGTCCCTTGATATCCTTATGACAAAGAACTTCCCTGAGGACGAACTAGTTAGCGAGACCTCACAGGAAGAAATGACAATCACGAACATTAGAGATAGACCAGTAGATGATCTCGAACGGAAAATCGATCTACTGATAACAGATAAGAAGGTTACATGGGCACTGAATTCATTTGACCCGTACAAATCACCAGGGCCAGATAACCTTTACCCTAAACAGATTCAGGAAGGCTTAAGTCTCCTAAAGAGAAAAATCAAAGCAATCTACAAAGGTTGCATAAGATTAAGTTATACGCCGTGTAAGTGGAAAGAGTCGAAAGTAATCTTTCTACCCAAACCTAATAAGATAAGCTACAATAAAGCGAACGCATATAGGCCAATAAGCTTAACGTCATTCCTCTTAAAAGGATTCGAAAAGATAATAGAGCTGGAAATAAGAAACCAGCTAAATCCTAGATTATCCATAAATCAACACGCCTATATTAAAGGCAAATCGGTAGATACGGCCTTGCATGAGGTCGTACAAACAATTGAAGAGTGTTCCAACAAAGGGAAGGTAACACTCGGTTGTTTTATCGACATAGAGGGAGCTTTCAATAACGTGAGAACCAAAAATATAATCGATAACCTGAAAAGCAGAGGTATCGATGAAATACTCACTGAGTGGGTCAACGAAATGTTAAGTAACAGGGTGATATCATCAACCTATGGGTCGGCCACTAAAAGCAAGGTGGTATCAAGAGGGACTCATCAAGGAGGAATACTATCACCACTACTATGGTTAATAGTCATAGATGACCTGCTCCAAAAACTGATATTGGAGGAACACAAAGTAATATGTTACGCAGATGATGTTGTAATATTGATCACCGAAAAGGAGACTAATAGAACAACATACAAACTGCAGGCCGCAATCGATAAAACATCGATATGGGCGGTCGAAAACGGTCTGAAACTAAATGCTAGCAAGACAGAAATATGCCTATTTAATAGGAAAAGAGAAGTAATTTACCCAATAGCACCGAGAATAGGTAATGACGTGTTGGAATTTTCTTAACACGTCAAATACCTCGGTATATATCTCGACGAAAAACTCAGATAGGGTAAACACCTGAGTGAAAAGAAAGAAAAAGCGATAAGAGCCCTGTGGGGCTGTAGAAATGCGGTCGGCAAAACCTGGGGCCTATCACCTAGTATAATGACATGGATATACACGTGTGTTATAAGACCTATGATAACATACGGAGCGTTGGTTTGGTGGCCGGCCATCAAAAAGAAAAGATACATAAAAATATTGACACAAGCACAGCGCCAAGGCTGCTTGGGGATTACTGGTTCCATTAGAACCACATCAACCAAGGCCATGGAGACAATATTGGATATAGAACCAATTGAAATAGAGGTAAAGAGAAGAGCGATAGATACAGCTCTTCGGCTTTACATGACAGGTAACTGGATAAATTTTGATAACCAATACGGGCACAAAGAAATTATGACCCAAGCAAATAACTTGGGCGGCATAATGAACCTGGCTACGAGCCCTCTTTCAATCAGTGATGATATGGCAGTGGAACTCAGGCTAGATGGAAAATTTGATACAGAAACAGAAATAAGCCGTATCAATAATAGTACCTTACCGAATACAATAGACATCTATACCGACGCGGCTAAAAAACATAACCGCTGTGGTATAGGGATAATATGCGACGAACCAGTTATAAGGGAGGATTATAACCTGAAATTAAAAAGGGAGGATCTTAGACTAATTACAGGGATAAGTACGGGCCACCTAATGCTCAGAGCACATGCAGCAAAAATAGGTAGGGCAACCACGAGTATATGCAGAGGCTGTGGAAGTGAAGACGAAACAGTTCTCCACGTCCTATGTCAATGTGTAACACTAGAAAACCTAAGATTGAGAATCTTAGGAAGAACGTACTGGGATGACTTCAGCACGGTAAGGGAGTTAGACCAAGGTAAACTGCTGAGCTTCATAAAGGGAATTGAATGGCTCAATGAGGAGCTGTAATTATTACGAGCGACTCTGAGAGCAGGGGTGCACAACGGGCCGCAAGGCCTAGGTGTAAGGGAGACTTGCTCTCCCCCCCATCCAAACAACAACAACAACAATATTACGATTTAATGCGATTTATTAATATATCGATTTTCAATTATTATTTCCAAACAATAATCAAAACTCAAAATTTTTAAAAAATCTATTTTTATAAAAGTTGAAATACAAATACTTGAAAACTTTTTTAAAAATAATGCATCAGAATTGTGGTTATTATTTTTTCACAATCAGGCAGCACTTTTTGAAAATACAATAAAATGTATGGAAGGAGATTCTAAAAATGTGAATGAAATTTCTGAAAGTATTGATAATTTAAAATATAAATGTTTTGAAAGAGATAATGAATCATTCCTTTCACTAGCAGTCAAAACTTGTTTAAGAAAACTGGTCAATAAAGGTGATATTAATGAAACTTGGTTTCTATCACGTTAAAAATTTTTATCAGAACTGTTTTCAATATTTAGAAAAGTGGTCGTTTCAATTTACTAACACTAAAATTTTTAAATGGATTTTACTTCAAACTTGCCCACAATGGAAAGAATTACAGAGTTCATATGAATTTGTTTCGAAAAATTTTCCAGATATTAAAATTGATGACAACCTATTATTTGATGAAATTAGTTATATTAAACAATATTTAACTGAAACGAAAATAAATTATTGGACTGAAAATAATGTTACAACAGACATGAGATGGGTAGAAATGTTTCAGCATTTTGAGAGTGAATAAGTTCCTTTTAATAACGTTTTAAAATTGGTAGAATATTTGTTGTGTTTGCCAGGTACAAATGCAGCCACAGAGAGTTTTTTCTTTAGTTAATATCTGGACTTCCGAAAAAACACAATTAACAGTAGAAACGTTAAAGGCAATACTAATTGTGAAATGCAATTTTTCTAATGATTGTGAAAGTTTTTATGGCAATATTATAAAAAATGATCAGATTTTGAAGAAGATAAATTCTGCCGAAAAAAATATCTGCGAATTTGAATGTTGTTAAACATTCAATTTTATTAATTTTTTTATTATTTAATTATATTATTTTGAATTTATTATACTGTTGTAACGGTATAATATATAACTTATGTTCTTTTTTATAGAGTTAGTCGAATGAATTGTTGACTATTTTTTAATTTTTATTAAATTCAAATAAATTTATGTTCAAAAAATACATATATGTGTTCATATAAAGAAATATTTTTTCTGTACCACATTCACTTTCAAGAAATATGGTCACCGTATCTTAAACTCGCGAAGCGAGTCCCACAATTTTATTTTTTTTTATATTGGATGATTCCTTTCTGGTCCCAGGCAAGGCGCATACCCTTCTTTTTGTTAAATTCCTTTGATTTTAGGAATAATTATAATTTTAAAGTTTTCACTTTTCTATATTAAACTAGGTAAAAATAAACTGCAGCTGAATTTTACGAATCCTAACCTAATGCAATTAATTGTATATTAGTATTCCGTAGTACGCTTTTTGAACAGCCGTTGTGCTAGTTTTTAATTAAAAAATGAATTGTGTTGCCGCAGTGCAAGGAAATATCAAAAAGATTTTATTTCGAATAGATACACAATTTTTTAAATTTTACTTTTTGTATACAAAATCTAGGGTTCGGAGGCATAAGCTTCCAATACATTTTTATAACATTTTATATGAAATGTTTTTTTTTGTATCAAAAAGATCTATCGAATTTATATTATTTTTATACCCTGCACCTATAGAATAGGTAAAGGGGTATATTAACTTTGGTATGGTGTTTGTAACCACCTAAAGGAAGCGAGCTAGATATGGAAAAGTATATTTGTGATCAGCGTGACCACCTTAGTCGATATAGCCATGTCCGTCCGTCCGTCCGTCCGTCCGTAGGCACGATAACTCAAAAAATAATGGAGCTATCTTGATGAAATTTTAACTGTAGGTTACTAGAACTGAAAGTACGGCGGGGATTGCATATGGGCGAAATCGGCCCATGGGTTCGGATTCTGGACCTTTTAATCGGTTTCAGGGCTAACGAACAAATATAAAAAATCACGATAACTCAACAACTAATGACGCTATCTTCATCAAATTTGTGCTGTAGGTTACTAGTAATGAAAATACTTCGGGAATTGCGTAAGGTCGGGATTGGACCATGGGTTCGGAACCTAGAACTTTTTGATCGAATTTAGGCCAAACGAGCATAATTCCGAAACCAATGAAGATAGAACCTCCAAATTTAGTATCAGGGTGTCCCTTCCTATTTCCTAAGTGTCTTGTGAATTTGGGTCCCATTGGAGTAGTGGGTCGGGGAGCAGCCACACATTTCCGAAGACCTTAAAGCATATCTTTAAAATTAATAAAGATAACAACTTGAAAAAATGTAGAAGCTTCCAATTTGCCACAAGGGTGTTCTTTACTATCTCTTGCGTGTTCCCTTAATTTGGGATCAATTGGAGTGGTGGTTCTGTACCCCTCTCAGACCTCCCAAGTTTTAAAGGCTTATAATCGAAATTACTAAAAATTAGGATAGACCGTTCAAATTGTGTACAAGGGTTAACTAGTACTATAAGTACAGCGCGGACTATATAAGGGCGAAATCAGCCCAACGGTTCGGATTCCGGACCTTTTAATTGATGTCAGGGCTAAGGAACATATATAAAAAATCACGATAACTCAACAACTAATGAGGCTATCTTCATGAAATTTGTGCTGTAGGTTATTGGCAGCGAAACTACGGCGGTGATTACGTACGGTGAGGATTGGACAATGGGTTCGGAACTTAGAACTGTTTGATCGAATTTAGGCCAAACGAGCATAATTCCGAAACCAATGAAGATAGAACCTCCAAATTTGGTATCGGGGTGTCCCTTCCTATTTCGTAAGTGTCTTTGAAATTTGGGCCCCATTGGACTAGTGGATCGGGGACCAGCCACTCAGTTCTTAGGCCCTTAAAGCATATTTTCGAAATTAATAAAGATAGTTACTTGAAACAAATGTAGAAGCTTCCAATTTGCCACAAGGGTGCTCTTTACTATTTCTTGCGTGCCCCCCTAATTTGGGATCAATTGGAGTGGTGGTTCAGAACCTCTCTTAGACCCCTAAATGTGTAAAAGCTTATCATCGAAATTAATAAATCTAGTAACTTAAAATTAAGATAGAGCGTTCCAATTGTGTACAAGGGTTAACTAGTATTGAAAGTATGACGGGACTGCATATGGGCGAAATCGTACCATAATTTCGGGTCCTGGAACCCTTGAAAAGTTCAAGGACTAACAAACATATATCTTAAAAACACCATAACTCAAAAAATAATGCCGGTATTTAGATGAAATTTAACAGTAGGTTACTAGTAATGAAAGTACCATGGGAATTGGGTGTGGTCGAGTTTAATTTCGAAGGCAAAGAATATATTTCCTATGTCCTATGTGTCTCCGAAATCTAGACTTAATTGTACTGGTTCAGCTATGTTCAAAGGTACTTGCTGCATTTATGTAAAATTTATTTTTATATTTAAATGAATTATATGAAAAGGTGTAAATTTTTAATTGTATTTTAGAAATACATTTATTGCATATTTTGCGTTGATAAGTTTTTCTATTAGGTATATAAACTAACCATTTAAAATAATTGCAATTTTTAAAAATTTGGATTATTAAATATATTATGCTTTGATTATCTTTTTATCACAAAATTTAATAATTAGAATTTTTTCATTTTGTAATTGAATTGGAATAAATATATTTTCATTTATTTCAAGTTTGTTTGTTTTTTAATATTTTTAAATAGATAAATTAGTAAGAATTTGTAGTATTTTTTAATAGATAGGGTAATTAGAAAATGTTTTTAGTATTATACAGTTAATTTGGTTAGCTATGTCTTACGATCAAATTAATAACAGCTTCTATGGTTTAAAATGACTTATGGATATGTCCTTAAATTTGAACCAAATAGTTGTAGGGTAGTTCTAAGTCGGTTGCACCGACTGACTGTTTTTTTACTTTTTTTTCTTCATTTTGTATTATTATGCATTGCCACACGTCTTAATCCTATGTCTGC
The DNA here is from genome assembly GCA_963082915.1 of Dolichopus griseipennis. Classification (NCBI taxonomy): domain Eukaryota; kingdom Metazoa; phylum Arthropoda; class Insecta; order Diptera; family Dolichopodidae; genus Dolichopus; species Dolichopus griseipennis. The sequence goes on along the minus strand of OY720441.1, from coordinate 153,366,661 downwards.
AGTGAGTAGTATATGGTCGCTATTAATGTCCGCGCCTCTCCAGATTCTCATATCTAATAGAGGTTGTCTCCATTTGTTGCTGATACAAATATGGTTTATTTGGTTTCTTGTTTTTTTTATATTTCACTTTTAGATACAAAATTCAGCTTCAATAATTAAGTAAGCGAGGGAAACAAAAACATCACCAGTTTTATAACATGTTATATATAGATGTGTCAAATTTATATTAATTTTTTTTTTAGTTAAGTTTTGGATGCAAAATCTAGCTTCAATAAATAAATAAAGTGGGGATTTGGGGCGGCAGCCCCTGATACAAGAAAATCTCACTTCTAGCTAGTTTTATATAAAATTTTATATGAATTGTTTTTTTGTTTGTTTTTTTGTATCAAATAGATGTGTCAAATTAATATTAATTTTTTTTTATTTCAGTTTTGAATGGAAAATCTAGCTTTAATAATTAATTAAAGGGGGGGGGGGGGGGGTTCGGGACGGCATCCCCTGATACAAGATAATCTCACTTCTAGCTAGTTTTCATAAAATTTTATATGAAAATTCAAAAATTTCTTTTATTCTTGTATAAAGTAGGTATGTTAAGTTTTCATACTATGTTTTTTATTTCAATTTTAGATGCAAAATCTAGCTTCAATAATTAAATAAGCGGGGGTTCGGGGGTCCTGTTACAAAAAATCAACACTTCTAACTAGTTTTTATAAAATTTTATATGAAAATATTTCTTTCATTCTTCTGTAAAGTAGGTATGATAAGTTTTCATGTTGTTGTTGTTGTTTACACGGGGGGGAAAGCAAGTCTCCCTTACACCTAGACCTTGCGGCCGGTTGTGCACCCCTGCTCTCAGAGTCGCTCGTAATACTTACAGCACCTCATTAAGCTATTCTATACCCTTCATGAAGCTTATCAATTTTCCCTGATCTAACTCCCTTACCGTGGGGAAGTCATCCCAGTACGTTCCTCCTAAGGTTCACAGTCTTAGGTTTTCTAGGGTTACACATTGGTATAGGACGTGAAGAATTGTCTCGTCCTCACTTCCACAGCCTCTGCATATACTCGTAGTTGTACTACCTATTTTTGCTGCATGGGCTCTGAGCATTAGGTGGCCCGTGCTAATCCCTGCTAATCTCTGAGCATTAGGTGGCCCGTGCTAATCCATGTCATTAGTCTAAGATCCTCCCTTTTTAATTTTAGGATCTTTTTCGTTTTTTTGCTATTTGTTCCTCCCCAGAAACTCTTGATATGAGTTGATCCGGTGGAGTTTAGCCATTGTTCATTTGCCTGGGTTTTAGCCCAGGTTCTTGTAAACCGTTTCACCTCTATGTGTGAGAGCCCTATCGGTTCTGTATCCGTCCTATGTTCTCTTATAGAACTCTTCGCTATTTCATCTGCTCTTTCATTGCCGGAGAAGCCTGAGTGGGCCGGGATCCAGTGTAGTCTAACTGCATTGAATTCCCCCAGCTTGTTCAGGGCTTTCCAGCAATTCAGTGTAGACTTCGATCTATGCAGACTACCCTCCATTATGTTTATTATGGATTTGCAGTCTGTATAGATATTTATCATTTTGCCTCGGATTCGTCTTCGTTGCAATTCTTCCACTGCTTTCTCTATAGCAGTTGCTTCTAGTTGACGAACCGTTGCGTGGCTTGCAATTGGTTTGGCAATCCTTACAACTGGTTCGTCACATATTATCCCTATACCGCAGCGGTTGTTATTTTTTAGCCGCGTCGGTATAAATGTCTACCGTATTTGGTGACGTTCTATTGTTGATACGGGTTATTTCCGTTTCAGTATCAAATTTCCCATCTAGCCTGAGTTCCCTGCCATATCATCACTGATTGATAGGGGACTCGTTGCTAAGTTCGTTAAGCCGCCTAAGGGTCATGATTTCTTTGTGTCCGTATTGATTGTCAATATTTAGCCAGTTACCTGTCATGTAAAGTCGAAGAGCAGTATCTCTTTTCTTCACCTCTATTTCAATTGGTTCTATGTCCAAGATTGCCTCCATGGCCTTGGTTGATGTGGTTCTAATGAAACCAGTTATACCCAAGCAGCCATGGCGCTGTACTTGTGTTAATATTTTTATGTATCTTTTCTTTTTGATGGCCGGCCACCAAACTAGCGCTCCGTATGTTATCATAGGTCTTATAACACACGTATATATCCACATCATTATATTTGGCGATAGGCACCAGATTTTGCCGACTGCATTTTGCAGCCCCATACAGCTCTTTTCGCTTTTTCTTTCTTTTCGCTCAAATGTTTACCCTACTGAGCTTCTCGTCTAGATGTTTACCTAGATATTTGACGTGTTTAGAAAATTCCAACACGTCATTACCTATTCTCGGTGCTATTGCATAGACTATTTCTCTTTTCCTATTAAATAAACATATTTCTGTCTTACTAGCATTTAGTTTCAGACCGTTCTCGACCGCCCATATCGCTGTTTTATCGATTGCGGCCTGCAGTTTGTGTGTTGTTCTATTAGTCTCGTTTTCGGTGACTAATATTACAACATCATCTGCATAACATATTACTTTATGTCCCTCCACTACCAGTTTTTGTAGTAGATCATCTATAACTATTAACCATAGTAGTGGTGATAGTATTCCTCCTTGAGGAGTCCCTCCTGATACCACTTTGCTTTTAGTGGCTGACCCATAGGTTGATGATATTACCCTGTTTCTTAACATTTCGTTAGCCCACTCGATGAGCATTTCATCGATATCTCTACTTTTTAGATTATCGATTATGTTTTTCGATTTCACGTTATTGAAGGCTCCCTCTATGTCGATAAAACAACCGAGTGATACCTTTCCTTTGTTGAAACCCTCTTCAATTATTTGTACGACCTCATTTAAGGCCGTATCTACCGATTTGCTTTTAATATAGGCGTGTTGATTTATCGATAGTCGTGGATTTAGCTGGTTTCTTATTTCCAGCTCTATTATCTTTTCTAGTCCCTTTAGCAGGAATGACGTTAGGCTTATTGGCCTATATGCGTTCGCTTTATTATAGCTTATCTTATTTGGTTTAGGTAGAAATATTACTTTCGATTCTTTCCACCATCGCGGCGTATAACTTAATCTTATGCAACCTTTGTAGATTGCTTTCATTTTCCTCTTTAGCAGACTTAAGCCTTCCTGAATCTGTCTGGTTGTCTGGCCCTGGTGATTTGTACGAGTCAAATGAATTCAGTGCCCATGTAACCTTTTTATCTGTTGTCAGTAGATCGATCTTTCGTTCGAGATTATTTACTGGTCTATCATTTAGGTTCGTGTTTGTCATTTCTTCCTGTAAGATCTCACTAACTCGTTCGTCCTCAGGGAAGTTCTTTATCATAAGGATATCAAGGGACTCTTCCAATGTCAACGACATGGCTTCCGTTTTCCCTTTCAATCAGTTCTGCTTGTGAGTGGCCTTTAGACAATATTTTCCTGAGTCTTGAGGGATCACTGGTCTCCTCTATTTGCTCTGTGTAATCTCTCCAAAGCTTTTGTTTCGCAGATCTGCATTCTGATTTGTACTTCTTCAGTGCAGTTCTGTATTCTAGCCAGTAACCTTCTCTGTTAGTGCTCATTGCTTTATTAAATAGTCTTCGCGTATGGCTCCTGATTTCCATCAGGTTGCTATTCATCCATCGGTGTTTGAATTTGTTTGACAGCTTTGTTTTAGGGCATGCCCTTTTAATGCAACACGCATGGCCGAGGTAATATTCTCGACTTCTTTGTCTATTTCCCCGCATGAGTTTTTCCGGTGGATAGACTGGTCTTGGTTCAGCCTTAGTGTATTTCTAAGGGCCGATCTATATTCATTCCAATCCGTTTTTCTTGGATTTCTAAAACGTTGTTCGTTTGTGACCTTAATTTCAAGGTCCATTCTGATATGGCGATGATCCGAAAACGATATCGCGTTCGAGACATGCCAATTTTTAATGGACCTGTTTAGTCCATTGTCAGCTAAGCTTATATCTAAAACCTCCCTGCGATTCTTGTTAATAAAGGTGGGTGTATTACCTCTATTGAGAATCTTCCAGTTGGTTGTACTTATATAGTCTAAAAGATGTTTACCTCTATTTTTGATGTTGGTGGTACCCCACACCGTGTTGTGGGCGTTAGCATCACATCCTACAAACAGGTGTAAACCATTTAATTCTGAGTAACTTACCAAATTTCTGAATTCCTGTGTTGGTGGATAGTCCTCTTCATATGGCAGATACCCCGAAGCCAGGATAACTGCTTTTTCTCGCCCTCGATAGCCTCCTCCATCTGGATGGCTACCAGATCGTTACTATTTAGCTGTGGAATAGATATAGCTTTAAGTAATTTTCTTATAACAATACACGCTCTTGGCCTACCGTTATTGGTCTTATAGAAACACTCGAAGTGTTTCCTACTCCATCCTGTAGGATGATCATTAGCCGTGCTCGGTTCTTGGATTAGAGCCACGGCTAAATTTTAACTTAGCATCCTTTCTGCTACTATCTCTGTAGCAGAGATGCTTCGGTGCAGGTTGGCTTGAATGGTCTTAATAGCCTTCCCTGCCATATCTCTGGGAGGTATTATTGAGAGGGGGTTGTTATTTCCTCCATCCTCCCACTTAATCTGCCTGCGTTGGAAGAGTTCGGATCCGGAGATGTAATCTCCTTTTCCTCTTCTCTTCGTCCCGCAGGCATGATATCCGCCTCCGCAAAGAAAGAACTCGGCTCGGATATTTCCGTGAAGGAATTCATCGACCGGGTTTCCTCTAGGTCGGAGTCTTCTTCTCGACCACCTCGCCCCCTGCATCTTTCGGAGTTGTCTCACCTCCTGTTCTCTTAATCGTGACCACGCGCAGTCTCCTACATAAGTAGTTGATCTGTCCGTTCGCTCCTTCTAACCTTTGGTAATCTGTCAATGGTACTCCGAGGAGTAACCATTAAACTTCTGCCGGTCTTACCTCGCGGTTCAGGACTTTCTATTTGTCCGCGCCCAACTTCAGCGATCTTGATCCAGCCTTGGTATGTGTGCTTCCGGCCAAAGCTGGGAGTGTTCATGTATGCGTCTCTTCAATCAACTAGCCGAACAGGCGTCCACACTCGTAATCTTAAATATGTTGGAGTCCCACAGACTCCAACTAAAGATTGGGATGACCGCCTGTTCGTCGTTCATCGCTTTCTCCGTCTCTTCCATAATCCAAACTTCGAGGCTCTCTCGTAGAAGAGTCCTATTGGACTCTTCTACAATTTGCCCGTCCATTCAGCTATGGTAGATGATGTGCCAACTTTAATTCCCCAGCTTCAGCCACTTGACTGTTGCTGAGGGGTTTCTTTTTCCCTACCGGGATAGTGTCATTATCCGATCTAGGCCTCTTTCTACATACACCTTTCTCACCAGACGTGCTCGGTAATCTGCAACTCCCAGACCCAATGGGGCAACCTTTCGCACTGACTTAGGCGTTTTACCGCCATCGGAGGGTTCCTCCGGATTGTTCCCACCACTCTTTGGTGCATTCATGCCTTGCACGACAGTCACAACACTTTCATTCCTAGGCTTTGGAACAACCTTTGGTACCATCTTGGGCGTTTTACCGCCTTTTCATGGCAATTTCGGGTTGGTCGCGGTTCGGATTTTCTTTGATACCAGCGTATTCCTGGTATCTTTCTTTGTGGCTCCGGTCTTAAGGGGGGTTGCCTGAGGTTGGAGCAACTCTCATCTCTGTTCGAGAAGAGCGTTTATCGTTTCCACCGACTTCCCCTCCTGCCTTTATTGCCTGGTTAACTTCGTTTCCTTGGCCCTAAGCCTAAGCCTAACGACTTGGAAAGAAGTTTCGTTAGTTATATTATCAGATATCAATAAATTACCTTTATCCATAACCTTGTTGGTTACCATAAAATCCTCTGCTGGCAACCTCTCCCCTGTTAGGTTCCAGGCCCACCGGTGGCCGCAGATTCCACCGACGTTTGACGCAATATTCTACGTCGCGACTCCTCATCTGCTTGTTCCATCATCTCATAAAGGGGTGTGGGGCTCCTTTATGCTTTTCCTTCCTCCCCCCAGGACCTTGTCAGTATGGTTGGACCTACCGGAGTCATTGACTCCACTGACCTTGCTCCTGAGGATCACGGGTCGTACTTAAGCCAACTCCACCTCTGGTGAGGTGAGCCCCGTTGGGAGTCGGCTGGAGAGACACATCGCTCTTGGCATTGCTCCGCCGTACCAAGAGAAGGCTAATAAAACTGGTTGTCGCTACTTAACCAGAGACCGCATACTAGCGACTAAGCATCCCCTTAGCCATGCAGCCCTCGGCGTATGCTGTTCAACCTTGACTTGAGACGTCTGTCGTTAGCCCTTGGATAGTACTTGGCTAGGGTTCTAGTATACTCAGATTTGCCGTGAGACATGACTCCAGACCCATATCTGACTATACCAGACCCCTATTGGCCCTTGTATCATCCAATGTTACTGGGGTCCACCGCGGGGAGGTGACAGGACGTTTTTGGACACATAAGAGTCCTTACTGCAGATTGTATTCTATTGTAAGAACCCTTAACCCATAAGTTTTCATAATTTGTGTTTTGTTTCAATTTTGGATGCAAAATCTAGCTTCAATAATTAAATAAGCGAGGTTTCGGGAGCCCCTGTTACAAGAAAATCAACATTTCAAGCTAGTTTTTAGAAAATTCAAAAAATATATAAATTGTGGGAGTTCTGTAACGGTGGCCCAAACTAAAATCAAAAATTCTTTTAATGTGAATATGAGACATTTATTTTAGCATAAAGGGGCATAAAATTTTTGACTCTTATATTTCATAAAAACTGAAAAATTTTAAATAAGATTTAAGCAATTTTACACGGTACAATACCTGCGTTATTTTGATTCGGTTTAAGGTCTAGATCAGTCATTTAATATGAAAGTAAAATGGCAACTCAAAACCCACATAATTATTTGGGTTTTATCGAGGTTTGAAAATTTTAAGTAATGCCATTAGTCACAGTTCGTAGTGTTTTATTTTTAATTGTTGGTAGTAATTGCTTTTAGATCGAATAAATGATATTTAAAAAAATTCAAAAAGCAAATAAACAAATTTGAAAAAAATGGAGAGGCAAAGCGAAAGGTAAGATGTAAAATTTATTTAAAAGTATTTCATAAGAAAGATATTTTTAAACGAAAAAGATCAAGACCCTGAACCGAATCAAAAGAACGCAGCTAATATTGGGTAAATATTGGGGGATTCTAAGGTTTAACTAGTATCCGCGTAGGACAAAATGACTATATATAAAAGATAGCTAGTGTTGCCAGCTTTCGAAAAATATATAGCTTTAACGGCGCATATTATTCTTTAAGGACGAAAAGGACATTTAAAAGTATCTTTGTTATTTTAGTCTATTTTACAAAAACCGTTATAACTAGCGATCTGTTCAATATATATATATTCAATCAAAGCTATTAATTAAGATGACGGTCTGGAGAATATTTTACCGTTTATTTGATGACGATAGGTGCTGCCGTTTTGGAGATATTGCAATTTCAAGTAGAATATTAAAACAAAAAAAAAAAAAATTTTGAACTTTCAAAAAAACCACTATAACTATGAAATTTTCAAAACACCCTGTATTTTTTATTATACTGTTAAAGAGGTCTTTTGACACTCTTTCCAACGGTATATAATAAGTATGGTATATGTTGACAAACAGCCCCACCAGAGAACATGAATGAAAAACTGACACAACAATTTTATTAAAAAATACATTTTCATACTTTATTTCTCATAAATTTATTTTGCCTTTTTGTTGGGATGGTGTCATAATTCCAAAAAAAAAATTCCAAAGAAAGAAAAAAAAATAATTCCAAAAAAAAAAATTCCAAAAATCAAAATTTAATGACAAACTATTTTTTAAAAACAGTAATTTTTTACATGCATATTTCAACAAATAAAAATTTAAAAATAGATGGGGCTGCCGCCTCCAAACCCCCGCTAAACAAATTATTGAAACCCTGATTTTGAATCCAACTCTAAAATCCCTCCTAATTCAGAATCTCACGTATTTTACAGAAGTTTATAATTATATATTTTATTTTGTTATTTTTATAATTTTCAATTCAATTTTAAAAGATTTTAATAAATATTGCTTTTGTACATTTTAAAATTGAATGATTTTCTGGATTACATTTGTCTTTTGCTACTCAAAGTAATTTTTTAATACTCCCCTTCTCTAAAAAATATCCTTAATTCATTCATCATTTTGAATTAAACTTTCCCACGGCAATACTATTGAATTTATACCCTATTCACACTACGCGAAAGTAACATGTTATAGCCGTCATATTTCATGTTAATAACAATTCGTTTCAGACTACGTTTTTAGTTTTTAAATTTGACAGTTTGATTTAAAATTTTTATTTATGTTTTTTATCAACAGAAGTTCATAGTTAAATATAAAAATGGTTTCTAAAAAAATTTGTTAATATTGCTTAGAATTATAAAAGAAATGTTTTAATTAATGATATTGGAAACATTACAAGTTCAATTAATAATATAAAACTTGAGAGAAAGAAACTCCTACAAAGAAATCAAATGCTAAAGTTTTTAATTTTAAGTTACTATTTAAAATTTTTTTCAATGGCTTCGAGTAATTTAAAAAATAAAAATATTCGTATATGGGAAAATAAATAAAAAATAAAAAATTTCAAGACAGTTGCTATCCAAGGGTATGAAGATTCAAAAAAACTTCGATGAATCGAAATAAAAATCGATTATGTAAAAAAATTTAAGCATACAACCTTGAAAAAAAACATGTTAAACTGAGTATCGTGTTATTTTCACAATACTTTTGACAACTTTTTTTCATACAAATTTCTAGTTAATTGGGAATTTTAGCAACTAAATAACGCGTTAACGTAAATAACATGTTATTTTCGTGTAGTGTGAATAGGGTATTAGATGTGTTAAACGTCAAAACTTTCAGTCGACATTCAGTATCATTGATTATTAATATATTATTTTCGATTATTTTTTTTAATTTTGTGAAAGTGTTGTTGAAATTTCTATTAATTTCGATTTGAGAATTTGAATTTTCTATAATATTATGGTTGTTTTGGTCTATTATTTCAATTATCTTCTATTTCTTGCCGATCATTATCATCCGTATAACCATTTGTGTACGGTGCCAACCAAATTAAGTAATCCTCGTTTATTTCTATGTGGGATTAATATTCTAATTTTATCCTTATTTACAATACCTAAAACCCTAATTTTTTCACCAATGGTATTATGCAATCGTTCAATATCGGAATTCCCTGTGTGGTTGTTAGATTTAACTAGATGGAGTTCAATTTGTTCGTTTCTAAGATAATCTTTGATATTAACGCTCTTAAATTCGTTATCAGTTATTAATTTTTTGAAATTCCCTCTCTGTGCTTTAAGTTCACTTAGTTTTTCTATTATCGTTTCGTTGTTTCTATCATTCAGATGAAAAATCGTGGCATATTTAGAGAAACGATCCCCAAATGTTAAAAAGTTTTGTTTTGTATTGGTATATATGTCCATATGAATGATCTCTTTAATATCTTTAGGTGTTTCTGTAAGTTCGAATTTGCTCTTTATTGGTCTTCTATCATATTTAACTCGATTACAGATATCACAATTAGTAATATATTTATTAACAATATTTTTTAATTTCAAACCTTCATAATTTTCGTTAATACCGGTATGGCCTGTTTCGTTTTTATGATATTTATGTATTTGTTTGAGAGTCTCTTCTTCTGTCGTCATATCTTTGGCAAAATAATTACATCTAACGAATTTTATGTTATGGCAGTTCCCGTATAGTTCAATTAATTTCCTTTCACAATATTATATTTATGATTATTTAATTCAGTAAAAATTCCTATTTTACCTTTGCATATAATATCTTCTACATATATCCCTCAAATCGTTATTTATATTTTCGGAATTCAAAAATATCCTTTTATTATTGAAAATTTTCTCAAAATCTCTTACTTTGTTGTCAATAAGGATAATTTGAATTTTAAATCTATTTACTACTGAATCTAAAATTGGAAAGTGGTCGTTTGCTTCTTCTTCTTGAGAATGGATATTTTGGTCAGAAGGGTTTTCATTATTCTCATTATATGAATTTGCAGATACACTTTGAAAGTCAGAAGTATTTATGTTATTTTCCATTGAGATATTACTATTGCTACTAAATTCAGTTTGAATATCATCATTATGATTTATATCTTCGGATACACTTTGCAAGTCTGAGGAATCTATGTTATTTTCAAGCGAATAATTAGTAAAGGCTGTTTCAGATTGGTTGTCAGAATTGTAAAGATTTTCTTCTCTATTTTCTAGTACATTTATTTTATGTTTGTCTGTGTCTATTCGACTTAGAAAATTTGCTACTTTGTTTAATTTGCCTTTTATGTAATCCATATTATATTCTCCTAGTTTTAACAACCATCTATTCAATCTAGGATTTATATCCTTTCCTTGAGACTTTAAGTACAACCATTTTAATAATTGATGGTCTGTCAAGAGTTTAAACTTATTACCATATAAATAGGGTCTAAAATAACTGGTTGCCCAAACAATGGCAAGGAGTTCTTTTTCGATCGTAGAGTAGTTTTTCTCATGATCATTCAACGTTCTGCTAGCATAGCATATTGGGTGAGAATCTTGTTGCAAGGTTGCACCAATAGCAAAAGCACTAGCATTGGTCACTAATGAGAAGTTTTTATTAAAGTCAGGATATTTGGGCATAGGATCTTCTGTTATAACTCTTCTTAATTTTTCAAAGGCATTTATATAATTTGAGTCTTTTATATTTACTTTAGTATTCTTTTTAAGATAGTTTTTCAATGGTTTTGCCAATTTCACATAGTCTTTGATAAATTTACGGTAATATCCCGTTATACCTAGAAATGATTTTATTTGCTTCTGTGTGGTTGGAAGCTTTAATTTCAAAATATCATCTACTTTTTTGGAATTTGGTTTTACTCTGAAGGCGTTCACCAATTCAGCTTTTATTTGGTCCCAGTTTGCATCGTTTGCATAGACACCGTAATACATTTAGTGCTTCTCCTTGAATTTTGTTTATTATTATCCTCTGGAATACATAGTCTTTGATTGTTGGACTTGATGCAAGAAGAGATCGTATAGTGTCTACTTCTCTTATAAATGATGTGTACATTGTCTCCTCTAAATTCGTGAATTCTCTGAGCATCTTTTACTAGATGATCGATGGTCAGAGAATAAACCGGTGCATTATTTTGTGCCATAGTTTTTGTATCACTCACTTCACTATTGTTATTATTATTAGTGGTTTGTGGTACACTATAAACTTGAGGTCTTTCAATACCACTTGTTTTTACTTTTGGCATAGAGTATATTATTTATATTATTGTTTTTTTTTTTTTTAATTAAATTTTTAATTAATATAATTTTTTTTTTTTTGTTAGCTATAGTTTTAGATATTTTATTTATACTTTATTTATATTTTTATTTATTTATTTTATTTATTATTTAAACTAGTTTGATAATTTATATTATTTTTTTTTTTTATTTATTTTGTTTTCGGTTCGATAAAACTTGATATGTTCTTTTTATACCCTACACCTATAGGTAAAGGGGTATATTAACTTTGGTATGGTGTTTGTAACCACCTAAAGGAAGCGAGCTAGATATGGAAAAGTATATATATTTGTGATCAGCGTGACCGCCTGAGTCGATAAAGCCATGTCCGTCCGTCCGTCCGTCCGTAGGCACGATAACTCAAAAAATAATGGAGCTATCTTGATGAAATTTTAACTGCAGGTTACTAGGACTGAAAGTACGGCGGGGATTGCATATGGGCGAAATCGGCCCATGGGTTCGGATTCTGGACCTTTTAATCGATCGAAGGGCTAACGAACATATATAAAAAATCACGATAACTCAACAACTAATGACGCTTTCTTCATAAAATTTGTGCTGTAGGTTACTAGTAATGAAACTACTTCGGGGATTCCGTAAGGTCGGGATTGGACCATGCGTTCGGAACCTAGAACTTTTTGATCGAATTTAGGCCAAACGAGCATAATTACGAAACCAATGAAGATAGCACCTCCAAATTTGGTATCAGGGTGTCCCCTCCTATCTCCTAAGGGCCTTGGGAACTTGGGTCCCATTGGAGTACTGGGTCGGGGACCAGCCACACATTTCCGAAGACCTTAAATCATATCTCTAAAATTAATAAAGATAACAACTTGAAAAAATGTAGAAGCTTCCAATTTGCCACAAGGGTGTTCTTTACTTACTCTTGCGTGTTCCCTTAATTTGGGATCAATTGGAGTGGTGGTTCAGTACCCCTCTCAGACCTCCCAAGTTTTAAAAGCTTATAATCGAAATTACTAAAAATAGTTACTTAAAATTAAGATAGACCGTTCAAATTGTGTACAAGGGTTAACTAGTACTATAAGTAAAGCGCGGGCTGTATAAGGGCGAACTCAGCCCATGGGTTCGGATTCTGGACCTTTTAGTCGGTGTAAGGGATAACGAACATATATTAAAAATCACGATAACTCAACAACTAATGAGGCTATCTTCATGAAATTTGTGCTGTAGGTTATTGGTAATGAAACTACGGCGGTGATTACGTACGAGGAGGATTAGACAATGGGTTCGGAACTGAGAACTTTTTGATCGAATTTAGGCCAAACTAGCGTAATTCCGAAACGACCGAAACCAATGAAGATATAACCTCCAAATTTGGTATCAGGGTGTCCCTTCCTATTGCGTAAGTGTCTTTGAAATTTGGGCCCCATTGGACTAGTGGGTCGGGGACCAGGCACTCAGTTCCGAGGACCTTAAAGCATATTTTCGAAATTAATAAAAATAGTAACTTGAAACAAATGTAGAAGCTTCAAATTTGGCCCAGGGTGTTCTTTACTATTTCTTCCGTACCCCCCTAATTTGGGATCATTTGGAGTGGTGGTTCAGGATCTCTCTTAGACCCTCAAATGTGTAAAAGCTTATCATCGAAATTAATAAAACTAGTAACTTAAAATTAAGATAGAACGTTCCAAATGTATACAAGGGTTAACTAGTATTGAAAGTATGACGGGACTGCATATGGGCGAAATCGTACCATGGTTTGGGGTTCTGGAACCCTTGACAAGTTCAAGGACTAACAAACATATATCTTAAAAACACCATAACTCAAAAAATAATGCCGGTATTTTCATGAAATTTAAACTCTAAGTTACTAGTAATGAAAGTACCATGGGAATTGGTTCTGGTTGAGTTTAATTTCAAAGCCAAAGAATATATTTCCTATGTCCTATGTGTTTTCGAAATCTAGACTTAATTGTAGTGGTTCAGCTATATTCAAAGGTACTTGCTGCATTTATGTAAAATTTATTTGAATATTTAAATGAATTATATGAAAAGGTCTAAATTTGTAATTGTATTTTAGAAATACATTTATTGCATATTTTGCGTTTGTAAGCTTTTCTATTAGGTATATAAACTAACCATTTAAAATAATTGCAATTTTTAAAAATTTGGATTATTAAATATATTATGCTTTGATTATCTTTTTATCACAAAATTTAATAATTAGAATTTTTTCATTTTGTAATTGAATTGGAATAAATATATTTTTTTTATTTATTTCAAGTTTGTTTGTTTTTTAATATTTTTAAATAGATAAATTAGTAAGAATTTGTAATATTTTTTAATAGATAGTGTAATTAGAAAATGTTTTTAGTATTATAAAGTTAATTTGGTTAGCTATGTCTTACGATCAAATTAATAACAGCTTTTATGGTGTTAAAATGACTTATGGATATGTCCTTAAATTTGAACCAAATAGGTGTAGGGTATTTCTAAGTCGGTTGCACCGACTGACTGTTTCTTAACTTGTTTTGAGTTAGATCCTACCGACTGCGCCAATTATGTTTGTTCTGCAATATATTTAAATATAAAACAGAAAACATTTCTTATTTCTTTGAAGGGAATCTTAAGACTCTGCTTTCTTTAATGTTTTACAATCGTATTTATAATCAATATCTTAAATTAATTATATGAAATCTTTCGCAACAAATTTGAGTTCGAATTACAAATATAATATATATATAAAATATTATATATAAATACTTATAATATAATATTGTTCGAAATTAAATTTGTGTACAACATTAGTTTCATATTACATATTTATTTAATTCTTATTCTAAAATGAAATTTACTTATTGTGACATTAATTATAATTTTTTATTAGAAATTATCTTTCTAAACAAAATTCAGTATCGAGTTACAAAAGTAAAATCACTTATTACAATATGTATACTTGTTACCAAATCATCCTACTGAATTTTGTGTGGCATAATTTCGACATATGTCTTTAATCAAATTATTATCATATTTTATTTAAATTAAAAAAAAGGTTTAAATGCAATTATGCTGATTATACAAAAATGTATTTAATTGCATTTTTGTATAAGAATAAAAAAAATGAAAAATAAAAACAAGAAAAATAGAAAAACAAAATTAGGAATATTGAGTTGTTCTTATTGTTTTAAATTTTATATTTATAAAGTGAATTCTGTTGAAGGTCAGTTATACTATTTAGGGGTAGGGTTACCAGCTGTGGCGTAACTCGCGTTTCTGAACTTAAATCAAATAATTTTATGTTAATTTAAAACATTTATTTTAACATAAAAGGAAAAAAATTTTAATTATCATGTGAATTCGGCATTCACATTTCATAAAACTAAATATTTTTATAAATTTCCTTATAAAATGTTAAAACAATTTACAGAAGTTTATAATTTTATAACTTTGTGTTATTTTTATTATTTTCAAGTAAATTTTAGATAATTTTAATAAGTTTTAATGAAAAGAATGTAATTATTTTCTGAAATAGCCAAGTAGGGTCTTCCTATCGTGATATAGACATTTCACATTTTTAATCAGTTTTTCAAAAAGTTCTCCGTTTCGCTCTAGGCGAGTTGGCTTCGGCTGATCTCACATGTCTTCCTCACTATGAGGCTGGACTTCTTCTAATTAATATGAACTTCTTTCAGTCACACTGTCTGGAGGCGAACATAATATTTGTTTAGCAAATTATTCGCGCTGAAATTAATTCACCAGCTATTCGTGAACAAATGAGGTTTAGGTAAAATTTAAAAAATTTAAGATTCGTCGAGCTTTTTAACGTCTCACAGCATTCGACAGACTACAGTAAATTTGAGCCAATTTCGCGGATGTTGAAAGAAACTAACTTAAGGTCTGAGCTCTTTGACGTTAAAAAAATAAAATTGCGATTGGTATAGCATTTGCAATGTAACTTGCAGTACCCCTCTCAGACCTCCCAAGTTTTAAAAGCTTATAATCGAAATTACTAAAAATAGTTACTTAAAATTAAGATAGACCGTTCAAATTGTGTACAAGGGTTAACTAGTACTATAAGTAAAGCGCGGGCTGTATAAGGGCGAACTCAGCCCATGGGTTCGGATTCTGGACCTTTTAGTCGGTGTAAGGGATAACGAACATATATTAAAAATCACGATAACTCAACAACTAATGAGGCTATCTTCATGAAATTTGTGCTGTAGGTTATTGGTAATGAAACTACGGCGGTGATTACGTACGAGGAGGATTAGACAATGGGTTCGGAACTGAGAACTTTTTGATCGAATTTAGGCCAAACTAGCGTAATTCCGAAACGACCGAAACCAATGAAGATATAACCTCCAAATTTGGTATCAGGGTGTCCCTTCCTATTGCGTAAGTGTCTTTGAAATTTGGGCCCCATTGGACTAGTGGGTCGGGGACCAGGCACTCAGTTCCGAGGACCTTAAAGCATATTTTCGAAATTAATAAAAATAGTAACTTGAAACAAATGTAGAAGCTTCAAATTTGGCCCAGGGTGTTCTTTACTATTTCTTCCGTACCCCCCTAATTTGGGATCATTTGGAGTGGTGGTTCAGGATCTCTCTTAGACCCTCAAATGTGTAAAAGCTTATCATCGAAATTAATAAAACTAGTAACTTAAAATTAAGATAGAACGTTCCAAATGTATACAAGGGTTAACTAGTATTGAAAGTATGACGGGACTGCATATGGGCGAAATCGTACCATGGTTTGGGGTTCTGGAACCCTTGACAAGTTCAAGGACTAACAAACATATATCTTAAAAACACCATAACTCAAAAAATAATGCCGGTATTTTCATGAAATTTAAACTCTAAGTTACTAGTAATGAAAGTACCATGGGAATTGGTTCTGGTTGAGTTTAATTTCAAAGCCAAAGAATATATTTCCTATGTCCTATGTGTTTTCGAAATCTAGACTTAATTGTAGTGGTTCAGCTATATTCAAAGGTACTTGCTGCATTTATGTAAAATTTATTTGAATATTTAAATGAATTATATGAAAAGGTCTAAATTTGTAATTGTATTTTAGAAATACATTTATTGCATATTTTGCGTTTGTAAGCTTTTCTATTAGGTATATAAACTAACCATTTAAAATAATTGCAATTTTTAAAAATTTGGATTATTAAATATATTATGCTTTGATTATCTTTTTATCACAAAATTTAATAATTAGAATTTTTTCATTTTGTAATTGAATTGGAATAAATATATTTTTTTTATTTATTTCAAGTTTGTTTGTTTTTTAATATTTTTAAATAGATAAATTAGTAAGAATTTGTAATATTTTTTAATAGATAGTGTAATTAGAAAATGTTTTTAGTATTATAAAGTTAATTTGGTTAGCTATGTCTTACGATCAAATTAATAACAGCTTTTATGGTGTTAAAATGACTTATGGATATGTCCTTAAATTTGAACCAAATAGGTGTAGGGTATTTCTAAGTCGGTTGCACCGACTGACTGTTTCTTAACTTGTTTTGAGTTAGATCCTACCGACTGCGCCAATTATGTTTGTTCTGCAATATATTTAAATATAAAACAGAAAACATTTCTTATTTCTTTGAAGGGAATCTTAAGACTCTGCTTTCTTTAATGTTTTACAATCGTATTTATAATCAATATCTTAAATTAATTATATGAAATCTTTCGCAACAAATTTGAGTTCGAATTACAAATATAATATATATATAAAATATTATATATAAATACTTATAATATAATATTGTTCGAAATTAAATTTGTGTACAACATTAGTTTCATATTACATATTTATTTAATTCTTATTCTAAAATGAAATTTACTTATTGTGACATTAATTATAATTTTTTATTAGAAATTATCTTTCTAAACAAAATTCAGTATCGAGTTACAAAAGTAAAATCACTTATTACAATATGTATACTTGTTACCAAATCATCCTACTGAATTTTGTGTGGCATAATTTCGACATATGTCTTTTCATATTTTATTTAAATTAAAAAAAAGGTTTAAATGCAATTATGCTGATTATACAAAAATGTATTTAATTGCATTTTTGTATAAGAATAAAAAAAATGAAAAATAAAAACAAGAAAAATAGAAAAACAAAATTAGGAATATTGAGTTGTTCTTATTGTTTTAAATTTTATATTTATAAAGTGAATTCTGTTGAAGGTCAGTTATACTATTTAGGGGTAGGGTTACCAGCTGTGGCGTAACTCGCGTTTCTGAACTTAAATCAAATAATTTTATGTTAATTTAAAACATTTATTTTAACATAAAAGGAAAAAAATTTTAATTATCATGTGAATTCGGCATTCACATTTCATAAAACTAAATATTTTTATAAATTTCCTTATAAAATGTTAAAACAATTTACAGAAGTTTATAATTTTATAACTTTGTGTTATTTTTATTATTTTCAAGTAAATTTTAGATAATTTTAATAAGTTTTAATGAAAAGAATGTAATTATTTTCTGAAATAGCCAAGTAGGGTCTTCCTATCGTGATATAGACATTTCACATTTTTAATCAGTTTTTCAAAAAGTTCTCCGTTTCGCTCTAGGCGAGTTGGCTTCGGCTGATCTCACATGTCTTCCTCACTATGAGGCTGGACTTCTTCTAATTAATATGAACTTCTTTCAGTCACACTGTCTGGAGGCGAACATAATATTTGTTTAGCAAATTATTCGCGCTGAAATTAATTCACCAGCTATTCGTGAACAAATGAGGTTTAGGTAAAATTTAAAAAATTTAAGATTCGTCGAGCTTTTTAACGTCTCACAGCATTCGACAGACTACAGTAAATTTGAGCCAATTTCGCGGATGTTGAAAGAAACTAACTTAAGGTCTGAGCTCTTTGACGTTAAAAAAATAAAATTGCGATTGGTATAGCATTTGCAATGTAACTTGCATGTTTGCAATGCTTGGCTCAGTATTGTTGGCATGGGTTTTTAATGTTTGTTTTCTTTTTGAAAACATATATAATTTTTGAACTTGTTAAAATATTTGGTTACCAATATTATTAATTTTATTTTTTAGTTTTTTAAGAGTAGCATCATTTTACTAACACACTAACTCTTGTAAATGATGACTTTTCAGTTTATTGTGATGGTTTACTAAGTGACCAACATTTACTTATGCTTGATTTAAGCAATTTGCATGTACATATACAATTTCTATCTGTTACGTATCTCTAATTATTATGACTTAACTTCAATTTGTTTATATTTAGTTCAATTTACATTTATGTCATAAAACTAACAAATTTTTGACAAGAAATTCTGCACATGATAAAATATTCAGCACTGCGCAAGACACTACTGCAGAGTTCTGTATATCTAATTCCTCGTAATTGAGCAATGATTCATATTGGTCGCTTTCAGTAGGACCTAGCGCTACACTAGATTGCAGTGTTGAAGCGTCTACCGGTACATAGTTGTTCTGAGCGATTTGCGCCAAAATTAAATGATATTTGATTTTGAGTAAATTTTGGTATATTTTTATACCCTACACCTATAGAATAGGTAAAGGGGTATATTAACTTTGGTATGGTGTTTGTAACCACCTAAAGGAAGCGAGCTAGATATGGAAAAGTATATATATTTGTGATCAGCGTGACCGCCTTAGTCGATATAGCCATGTCCGTCCGTCCGTAGGCACGATAACTCAAAAAATAATGGAGCTATCTTGCTGAAATTTTAACTGTAGGTTACCAGGACTGAAAATACGGCGGGGATTGCATATGGGCGAAATCGGCCCATGGGTTCGGATTTTAGACCTTTTAATCGATCGAAGGGCTAACGAACATATAAAAAAAATCACGATAACTCAACAACTAATGACGCTATCTTCATCAAATTTGTGCTGTAGGTTACTAGTAATGAAACTACTTCGGGGATTGCGTAAGGTCGGGATTGGACCATGGGTTCGGAACCTAGAACTTTTTGATCGAATTTAGGCCAAACGAGCATAATTGCGAAACCAATGAAGATGGAACCTCCAAATTTGGTATCAGGGTATCCCTTCCTATTTCCTAAGTGTCTTGGGAATTTGGGCCCCATTGGAGTAGTGGGTCGGGGAGCAGCCACACATTTCCGAAGACCTTAAATCATATCTTTAAAATTAATAAAGATAACAACTTGAAAAAATGTAGAAGCTTCCAATTTGCCACAAGGGTGTTCTTTACTATCTATTGCGTGTTCCCTTAATTTGGGATCAATTGGAGAGGTGGTTCAGTACCCCTCTCAGACCTCCCAAGTTGTAAAAGCTTATAATCGAAATTACTAAAAATAGTTACTTAAAATTAAGATAGACCGTTCAAATTGTGTACAAGAGTTAACTAGTACTATAAGTAAAGCGCGGGCTGTATAAGGGCGAAATCAGCCCATGGGTTCGGATTCTGGACCTTTTAGTCGGTGTCAGGGATAACGAACATATATTAAAAATCACGATAACTCAACAACTAATGAGTCTATCTTTATGAAATTTGTGCTGTAGGTTATTGGTAATGAAACTACGGCGGTGATTACGTACGGTGAGGATTGGACAATGGGTTCGGAACTGAGAACTTTTTGATCAAATTTAGGCCAAACTAGCGTAATTCCGAAACGACCGAAACCAATGAAGATATAACCTCCAAATTTGGTATCAGGGTGTCCCTTCCTATTGCGTAAGTGTCTTTGAAATTTGGGCCCCATTGGACTAGTGGGTCGGGGACCAGGCACTCAGTTCCGAGGACCTTAAAGCATATTTTCGAAATTAATAAAAATAGTAACTTGAAACAAATGTAGAAGCTTCAAATTTGGCCCAGGGTGTTCTTTACTATTTCTTCCGTGCCCCCCTAATTTGGGATCATTTGGAGTGGTGGTTCAGGACCTCTCTTAGACCCCCAAATGTGTAAAAGCTTATCATCGAAATTAATAAAACTAGTAACTTAAAATTAAGATAGAACGTTCCAATTGTATACAAGGGTTAACTAGTATTGAAAGTATGACGGGACTGCATATGGGCGAAATCGTACCATAGTTTCGGGTTCTGGAACCCTTGACAAGTTCAAGGACTAAAAAACATATATCTTAAAAACACCATAACTCAAAAAATAATGCCGGTATTTTGATGAAATTTAAACTCTAGGTTACTAGTAATGAAAGTTCCATGCAAATTGGTTCTGGTCGAGTTTAATTTCAAAGCCAAAGAATATATTTCCTATGTCCTATGTGTCTGCGAAATCTAGACTAAATTGTAGTGGTTCAGCTATGTTCAAAGGTACTTGCTGCATTTATGTAAAATTTATTTGAATATTTAAATGAATTATATGAAAAGTTCAAAATTTGTAATTGTAGTTTAGAAGTACATTTATTGCATATTTTGCTTTTATAAGCTTTTCTATTAGGTATATAAACTAACCATTTAAAATAATTGCAATTTTTAAAAATTTGGATTATTAAATATATTATGCTTTGATTATCTTTTTATCACAAAATTTAATAATTAGAATTTTTTCATTTTGTAATTGAATTGGAATAAATATATTTTCATTTATTTCAAGTTGGTTTGTTTTTTAATATTTTTAAATAGATAAATTAGTAAGATTTTGTAATATTTTTTAATAGATAGTGTAATTAGAAAATGTTTTTAGTATTATAAAGTTAATTTGGTTAGCTATGTCTTACGATCAAATTAATAACAGCTTTTATGGTGTTAAAATGACTTATGGATATGCCCTTAAATTTGAACCAAATAGGTGTAGGGTATTTCTAAGTCGGTTGCACCGACTGACTGTTTCTTTACTTGTTTTTATTTTATTTAAGTTATTTTAATTATGGACACAAATTTCTATGGCCATCAAAAACATTTCAATAATTTTATTTTTAACCTTATATTTTTCCTATTTAAATAAAAATTTTTAAAATAAACAAATTCATATTTTTTTATGGTAAATTGTTTTCCCCAAAAAATTCTACCAGCATTTTGCATTTTTGAAAATATCAGCATTTTTTATTTTTGTTTTTATTTTGCGAGGGAATGGAACGCTTGAAAGCCACCCATTGAAACTGTGCGGTATTTCGTTGGGTAGTGTGCGACTTTAACGCACCAAAACCACACCCTTTTTGAACCAAACTTTAGGAAGGAACCTGTGATACAAATGTACAGTTTGGTTACAGGGATGGGATATGAAAGGATTTTAGGATTATCGGAGGTTATTTGGGAATATTGGATTATGGTGGATGGGGAAAATTTGGAGGGATATTTAGGAGAAAGATGTTAATATTCTTCTTAAATTTATTTAAGTCGTACACATACGAATTACCAACTTTAGGAAACACATTGGACGAAATGTGATTCCATAATCTCGACATGCGCATAACAAACGAATTTCCATAAGCCGTGTTTCGCCATCTTAACAATCCGACGCAGTAGGGATGAGCATCTGTTGCACTCCTTTTTTCACGTTGGAAAACTTTGAGTGGAGGCATTCATTGTTTTACATTCATTTACATTCATTTCTCAACAATATTATGAACTGAAAATAAATTCGTGTTCGTTTTTAAAAAATTCTATATCTAAATGGTGCGTTTTACACTAGAGCAACAAGTAGCTTGATTTTTTTGCTCCAACAACAGCTATCGTTTTACATTTGATTTTTTTACATCAGGTTTTTTTTTGGTTTGTAAATGAGTTAGTGTGATTTATTCTCATTTAAAAAAAAATATCTTGTACTTAAAATAAAACCTAGTATTTAAAATAAAAATTTATGTATTCTACATAAAAATCTTCCGCATACCTAACAAAGCATACATAATTTTCTCTTCAATTTTTAAAAGTAAAATGATAAGAGGTAGGATATAAAAAAAAATTTTGGAAAGCTACAAAAACTAAAATTTGCTTTTGTAATAATATTAGTAAAAAACATCAAGTGAATCAGCTAAATTTTTGTTTCAAAAAATCTCTCCCTGTGCATCAAGCAGTGGAGAGTTTTTTCTTTCGTTTCATACCATCAGTTGCAAGTTGTTCTAGTGTAAAACGTACAATGTATTGTCTGCCCCTAAATTTTCGTTGGTGCAAAACTTTTACCCTGACAACTCGGGTAACATGTTATTGTTGTTCTTAATTGAAACTATTAATAAATAAAAGAGAATTGAATAACAATTTTTTTATCATGTTCCCTGAATATTAGGGTAAAATTTTGCGCCATCGAAAATTTAGGAGCATAAAATAATACAATGTAACATATTTTTGAGAAACGAACGCAAGAAAAATGTAGCTATGAAATTAAATTCTATGTTTTGCAAAAATAATATTTAATTTTATTTCATATATTATACAAAATATAAATTTTTGATATTTAGATATAGGGAACTTGATATAGGATAGATATAGGGAACCCTATAAGGTGTATTTTGACCGAATAACTAGTTTTATATATCAATCGAAAGAAAATTTAATAAACTTTCGAACTAATTAAATTCAACAAAATTTTACAAATTATTAATAATTTTATTTAAATATTACTAAAATAACGCAAATTTGCCTATAATCGAACACCAGTTGCCTTTTTTCAAAAACAGATATTCTTTTGTTCGAATACAAATTTTTTTAAAGAATTACTATTAAAAATACCATGTTTTCCTTTTAAATATTGTTATTTCTAATGAATTCAAAGTTTATAAATTCAAAGATTAAATAACTTAATTTAATTTAATAGTTTTCTGAATCATTAAACTATTTCCTTATGTTTTCTTCCTTATCTATTACACGCCTTTGTTATAGTTTCTGTATAACGATGCGATATTTCCTTATGATATATCCTAATAATATCATTTTTGCCTGGCCTGCCGTTGGTAAAAGGGATTGTTCTTTCTTATTTCTTACAACTTTTTTGGACCACAGCTTTAAGTTCTTCTGGCGTGAAGAAGAGTGGTTTTCTTTTGTGAGGTTTAGCTATGGGTTGGCTAATTTTTAAAGAAAATGAAACAATCCTATATTTTTGAATTGAGCTCTAAAATCGCTTCTAATTCAGAATCTAGCAAATTAAATAAATATTCTGGAAAAGGGCAATATCCTGATTTCGTATTCAACCCTGATAGTTGTTTATACTTTACTTAGGTGTTAAAAATTTTCGGTATACGTATATATAAAACAAGTAAAGAAACAGTCAGTCGCTGCAACCGACTTAGAAATACCCTACACCCATTTCCCATGCAGCTAAAATAGGAAGGGCAACTACGGGAATATGCAGAGCCTGCGGAAGAGAGGACGAAACAGTTCTCCATGTCCTATGCCAATGTGTAACCCTAGAAAACCTGAGACTGAGAATCTTAGGAGGAAGGTACCGGGATGACTTCAGCACGGTAAGGGAGTTAGACCAGGGAAAATTGATAAGCTTCATGAAGGGTATAGAATGGCTCAATGAGGCGCTGTAGGTAATACGAGTGACTCTGAGAGCAGAGGTGCACAATGCAAGGCCTAGGTGTGAGGGAGACTCACTCGCTTTCCCCCCGTCTAAACAACAACAACAACATCTTTTTACATTCATCTATTTATGTAATATAAACAAAATTTTTGCAATATAACAGATTGATTTGTGTACATATTAAAAACTTGGTAATGATACGACAAGGGAAATGCAAAGTAGTTATATTTACATAATTTAAGGTTTAAAAATTTTTTTTATGCCGAAGAAACTAGGGTCAACAAAAGTGATAATCAACTGGCACAGCAAAACAAAACATTTACAAAAAAATCATAATCAAGTCAAAAATAACACAGCCTGCTGATAAAACTGCAAAAATTGTTAAGAAGAAAATTTCGCAACCGGAACTAAAACACCAATCATCATGCTAAGAAACATGAAAGATGCGGGAATAATAGTAACATCAAATACTGAAGCAAACAGCGAAAAATTAAAAAAAAGAATTAGTAAAACAATTGGGAACGAAATACAAAATCAACAACTCAAGAAAGCTTCCCAAATTTTTTTTGAACTACCTTCGGCCCGGCATGGGTTAACAAATTCCAAGTCTGTTAATAGAATAAACTGCATTGTCTTACCACAATACCTATACCAAATTTGCAGGCAGTCAGTCACACCTTCTATATTTCAACGCAAAGAAGTTTGAAAACTGCTCCAACTTTTGGGCCAGAACATTCCTCGTACCGAAAAACCTTTATTCACAAATTTTCATGGTAATTGGCTGAGATTTTTTGGAGTCTATACGCTAAAATCCAAACAAACAAACGTTCCCTTTTATTTATATATAGATTAACATATAAATTTAGATTTTGACAATTTGCACGATTCCGGGCACCGCCGGGTAAATCTACTATAGTAGTTATTAATATGCAAGAATGTAGCTTTTTAATAAAAAGCTTTTACGATGCGTTTATAAATAATGTCAACTGTAAGGTCAACTAGATAATGTAATGAATAGCAAGTAAGTCCAACGAACTAAACATATATATGTATAAACTTGAATAAAGTTTATAATGTAAAACAAGTAAGTGCAATAATCTTGTTGTGATAGTATAGTAGCATAGATAATTGTAAATAAGAAAAAATGCTTTTCACGTCCAATCCGTTATTGCAATTGCAGTTGTTATTTACGAGATAAATCAAATGCATACAATATTAAAAAAATTTTAATATTAAGCAAATTTTTTATGGTTTTGTAAACTACTTTCTATTTTTTATTTTTTTTATTTTTTTTATTTTTACGTAGGTTGGAATGGAATCTTCAAAAGACACAATGAGCCTCGTAGCTTGCCATTGCGTGTGGGTTTCTTACCCACTAAACCACAGTACATTTTTCTATAACGGATTTGTAGCTCTTCTTTCTTGTTTTTGATGTGGGCTTTCCAGCAAAGCTTCGCATCTAATGTCATACCAAAATATTTAGCAGTATTTGAATAAGGTATTTCTTGACCATTTATATATACTGATTTATGGTCAATTTTTTTATTTGTGAAATCCACATGAATTGACTTAGCTTCATTTAATTTTAGCCTCCATCTTTTTGTATAATTTTGGATTTTTGTCATAGCTCTCTGCAGTTTTTCTGTAGATTCTTTATTGTTATCTCCGACAGCCAAAACCGCTGTATCATCAGCAAACGTCGCAATTATATTATTTTCTAGTGCAGGAAAATCACAAGTATACAACAGATACAGTATTGGACCAAGTACACTTCCTTGAGGAACTCCAGCACTGATTTCTTTAAGATCGGAATATTCTCCTTCTTGTTTTATGTAGAAGTATCTGTCTGGTAGATAGCTTTCTTTTCTTTTTCTTTATTATCTTTCGCCCACTTTCCGTCCAATTTTCTAATTGGAGGAATTGCTGCAATAGGTTTTTTCAGATTTTTAGCTGCCTTCCAAAGATAGTAATCAGTTCTTTTATCATTTGTTAGCTTTTCCAAATATAAATTTATCGATTTGTTTTTCACTTCCTTAATTTTTCTTCTTAGTTGTTGGGTGAGATTATTCAGCCTAGTTTTATCTTGTGGAGCTCTAGTTTGGTGCCATTTTTTCCTTGCTCTGCGTTTTATTGCAATAAATTCTAAGATTTCGGCTGGATATTTATTTTCTTTTACTCTTTGTTTAATTACTGGAGTATTTTCCCACACTGTAAGTTGTATATCTTTAATATAGTTTTCCACCTCCGCGTTCTTTATATTACAACGGTACAGCTAGTTGTATTTTTTCTTCCAGACATACTTTAAAGCTTTCCCAGTCAGTGTATTTATTGGCGAGAAACGGAATGCTCTGCAAACTCTTTTTCAATAGCGTTTTCACTTACAGTTAGCAGAATTGGTGAGTGGTCAGAGTCCATTTGTTGCCTATCTTCTATCTGTATGAAATTATTCGAAATGTTTTTAATTATGAAAAAATCTATTAAATCAGGTATTTTATTTGGATCTGTAGGCCAATATGTAGGTTTTCCTGTTGATATGATTTCACACCCAAATTCGCTTGTTGCTTCAAATAATTCGCTGCCTTTGGTTGTTGTTAGCCGTGATCCTCAGTGTGTATTTTTGGCATTAAAATCACCTCCTATAACAAACTTTTTTCCTAGTTTCTTAAAAAGATCTAAATAATGATGTTTCTAAAGAGAGTACTTAGGTGGACAATATATACTTGCTACTACAATAAAGTAGTTTTTACATTTTACGTTTACGGCCATAGCTTGTATTTCTTCTGTTTCAAATTTGGCTTCTTCAAAATGTTGTATACTTCGTTTTATAATCACTGCACTTCCTAATCTAGCAGAGTTACCTGGATGTATGCTATGATAAACTTTATAACCATGAAAATTAATAATGAAAACTAGAGTACTGCCCTCTAGTTCTCCTATTCCACAATCCGTATCGACCATAGAACTTTCTATTTTAGTTAATTTTTTTAGTATAAGCAGAATGAATTGTTTTAAATCATTTTCTTGTTCGCTATTATTATTAAGTTTTTTACCCGCAACAACTTGGGCATAAGTTTTACTGCTTTTATTTGTCTGGAAATCTTGCTTCACTTGCGACGTTTGCAGATGGTTTTTGATTTGCTTTTTAGCGTATTCTGGAATATTCCGTTGTTGTGAATTTGGGCTCATATTCTTAAATTTGATTTTTTGCATTTCTTTTGCGATTATGCAGCCTCTATAATTAGCTGGATGTTGATTTCCGCAATGAACACATTTTGGTGGTGTGTACACATACAGTGTGACCGTATGCCTGGCATGATTTACATTGTACTACAAGTTTAGTTTTTCTTAGGGGTTCGATATTCACAATACATTTTAGAATACTTTTAATCTCGTATATTCTGCTAATATCTTCTTCCGCTTTGAAGGCTAACATAAACATGTTTAATGGTTCTTTATTCTTCCAGCTACGTTTATTTGCAGCTCCTATTATTTTGTATTCTCTATTTTCAAGATCTTTAATTATTTCTTCTGTTTTACACGAGTGAGGCAGGTTCTTCACCATAACTCGTATTGGCCTTTGCTGTTTGCTTTCGCATGAGTGCCAACTATATTTATACTATTTCCTTTCTATTAAACAAAAAAATTTAATATAACACAAAATTTTTTATCGCATGAGTGCCAACTATACTTATACTATTTACTTTCTATTAAACAAAAAAATTTAATATAAAACAAATTTTTTATGGTTTTGTAAACTACTTTCTATTAAACAAAGTAAATTAATTTAAATTAAAGTATTTTAAAAAATACAAACAATAATTAATTGTAATCAAAATTAATTGTAAAATTAACTTAAACAAATTTTTATATCATATCAATAATTATAATTGCAAATTACTTAATAACATGTTAATTTACAGTATGTAATTGATAACTACTATGAACAAGTCTAAAAACAAGTAAATTAATTCTTATATCATATGAATTATGATTAATTTTGATTAAGAGATTTTTATACCTATAGAATAGGTAAAGGGGTATATTAACTTTGGTATGGTGTTTGTAACCACTTAAAGGAAGCGAGCTAGATATGGAAAAGTATATATATTTGTGATCAGTGTGACCTCCTGAGTCGATATAGACATGTCCGTCCGTTCGTCCGTATGCACGATAACTCAAAGAATAATGGAGTTATCTTGATGAAATTTTAACTGTAGGTTACTAGGACTGAAAGTATGGCGGGGATTGCAAATGGGCGAAATCGGCCCATTGGTTCGGATTCTGGACCTCTTAATCGGTCTAAGGGCTAACGAACATATATAAAAAATCACGATAACTCAACAACTAATGACGCTATCTTCATAAAATTTGTGTTGTAGGGTACTGGTAATGAAACTACGGCGGTGATTGCGTACGGTGGGTAATGTACCATGGGTTCGGAACTTAGAACTTTTTGATCGAATTTACACTTTTTGAACTGTCAAAATGGTAAACAAAAGTGTAATTTGTATTCAGTGCGATAAAAAAATTAATTATAAAACATACCCGGGACTATTATGTGGTGGAGAATGCCGTAAATGGTTCTGCTACGTTTGCTCG
Source organism: Dolichopus griseipennis (assembly GCA_963082915.1). NCBI lineage: Eukaryota > Metazoa > Arthropoda > Insecta > Diptera > Dolichopodidae > Dolichopus > Dolichopus griseipennis. The sequence continues at coordinate 153,338,255 of OY720441.1, read as the reverse complement.
AAATTGGACAAAGAAGGTGCTTGTGAATATTCCAGGAATGCTGAGAAAATTTGGTTTTGTCAACATTGTAAAAGTAAACGCAATCAACGAAAGTCAATGAGCGTACTAGTAACGGCTGGTTTCTCCAGGGAAACAACAGGCGAAGCTGAACCATTAAATAACAAACTTGATGAAATTCTCAACAACCAAAAGTCTCAGAATATAAAATTTCAGAAACTTCAGAATGAGGTTAAAGAATTAAAAGATTATATTAACAGTCTTATAGATGAAAACATAAAGTTAAGTAATGAAAACAAGATACTACAAGATGAAGTCAAGGTCAATAAGGTTGAATTAGAAAAACTTAAACAGAATAAACTCTATAAGCAAATTGAAATCAGTGGTATAACCACAATTGACTCAATAGAGGATCTCCATTCAGTTGTGAAAACAATTGCAGAAGTAACTGGAGCAAACATAGAATCCCAAGATATAAAAAATATCTACGTAGGAAAAAGCTTATCAAGAACTGGTGAACCAGGTAAATTAAAAATAAAAATAAAATTCAACAACTTAGAAGCAAAAACAAAATTTGTAGGAGCAAGTAAAAAGAAACGATTGTCTATGTATATACTGAATAATTCAGAGGAAATGAAGAAACAGCATATTTTCATTAACGAAAGTCTAACATCCTCTTTCAGTTATTTATATAAGAAAGCAAGGGATTTAAAGAGAAATAAAAAAATTGAATTTGCATGGGTAAAAAATGGCAAACTATTTATTAGGAAAACATCCAGTAGTAAAATAATAAGAGTTCTCCAAGAATCTAATTTAAATGTTGAATGATTTACCATTTAGTTTGCCACTTAAAACCCATGTAAAAACAGACATACATAATATATATGATATAAGTTTCGATGAAGTTAACTCACTAAAAATTCTATATCTTAACGCTAAAAGTATAAAACACAAAATGGATGATATAGCTTATTTATTAGATTGCACTAAATACACAGTTCATATTATTATTATAACTGAAACATGGATTATGGATGAACATATCGATTCAATAAATATAAATCACTACAATACAATATTTTCCTGTAGGAAAGCCAGAAGTGGAGGCGGTGCCGGAATTTTTGTACATAAAACTATCACTGCAACAACTCAAAATATCGTGTGTGATGAATACTATAGTCTCATTAGTATTAGAATTAGCTTTAATAAGAAAGACTACGACATTACTGCTATATATAGGCCACCTGATAACTCCTCTATTCTCACGAGCAATTTCTTTAAAATGTTGGAAAATCACTTGAATAACCTAAAAAGCAAAGAAGTATAATTATTGGTGATTTTAATTTCAATATATATAATATAACTGACTACAATATCCAGAATTATAAAGTAATTGTAAACACAAACGCTTACTTTTTCTGCCACAAGGAAATCACCAGACCAATCTCAAATACTTGTATAGATCACATTTTGACCAACGATTTAAATGCAAATGTAAATATTAATTTTTTTCATACGGATATTTCAGACCATCTAGCAATATTTACTGAATTTAAAAATATTAAACTTAATCGCCAAAAAAATGTAAACAACCAGCTGATAAAAAATATTGATCTGTTTACTGTCAAAAATCAATTAAAAAACTACAGTATATATGAAAGCAATGTTGATGACATCTCAAAACAATTAACAACTAAAATCAAAAACACAATTGATGGTGCAGCTTGGATTGACAGAGAATGTGTAGAATTAATTAGAAGGAAAAATTATTGGTTCAAGAAAACAGTGCAAAATAGGGATGAAGTATTTTTTAAATCAAAATACAAATATTGGTGTAACAGATTGACGTCATTAAAAAGAAAGAAAAGGGAAATATATGATTCTAAGAAGTTTGAAAACGCTCATACTTCCGGTGCTACTATATGGAGCAGAATGCTGGACATTGCCCAGAGCAAGTGAGCAAGCACTTGGAACTTTCGAGCGAAAGATTCTTCGTCGAGTGTTCGGTCCTTATTGCGACGATGGGACCTGGAGAAGAAGATACAATGCCGAGATCTATCAGCTGTACGGTGACGTAGACCTAGTTCAAAAAATTAAGATCAAAAGGCTGCAATGGCTAGGTCACGTTGAGCGAATGGAAAACAATGCTCCAGCTAAAAAGATACTCGAAGCCAGGCCAGAGGGAACACGTCGCAGAGGTCGCCCAAACCTTCGTTGGAGAGACGAGATTTCGACAGACATCAGAAGGCTCCAAATCTCCAACTGGAGAGAATCTGCTCGGGACCGAACGAGGTGGAGAGGAACGCTACGTCAGGCCCAGGACCTTCATGGTCTGTAGCGCCACCTAAGTAAGTAAGTAAGTAAGTTTGAAAAAGCTGGAGGAGATTTACGAAAAAAATGGCTTTACGTGAAGGAAATGATTAACGGCACAAACACCCAAATATGCGAATTATTAAAGAATGCATCACCAGAACAAAAGCTTCAAAGATTAGAGGAATTTAATCAACACTGCACAACTGCAGCTGAAAAAATGGGAAAAAATTACCGACAGCTATATTTTCCAACCATACAAACAAATAGTACATTTAAATTCAATTTAATCGATGAACTAAATACATTGAAACTAATAGACAGCTTTCCAAACAAAAAGTCGGCTGGAATTGATGGAATCTCTATGCGAACAATAAAGTACTGTAGATTGGAATTGGTGGATAATATTATGAAGCTGATAAATGCTTCATTAAAGGAAGGAAAAATGCCAAAATTAATGAAAGTAAATAAAGTAGTACCAATTTATAAAAATAGCGGTGACCCTAAAGATATTAACAACTATAGGCCAATTTCAATTTCCACAGCATTTAGTAAATTAATTGAAACGTACGTGAATACTCAAATTGCTGAATATTTAGAAAGAGAAAACCTTATCAGTAGTAAGCAGTACGGTTTTAGAAAGAACTCCAGTACGCAAGCAGCATTGTTTGATTTGATATCTGATTTACAAGGTGGAATTGACAAAAAGAAAAATGTAGCTGTCATATTTCTTGATGTAAGCAAAGCTTTTGATTGCGTAAACAGAAACATAGCAATTAGAAAATTATACGAACTTGGTATTAATGGAAGAGAACTCGACTGGTTTAAAAGCTATTTTTCAGAAAGAGCACAATACAAGGAAAGTGAGAATCTAAAAAGTAGCACACTGGATACTAAGTTTGGAATAATACAAGGGAGCTCCTTGGGGCCTACATTGTGTTTATGTTACATAAATAGCTTACTAAAACTAAACATCAATGGTAAAGCATTCATGTACGCGAATGATCTCGCTATACTATATACAGAATCATCAAAACAAAGTTTGGAAATGGCTATAAATGAAGATATGAGAAAAGTTAGTGCATGGATGAATATACACAAACTGACAATAAATATAAACAAAACCAAATACATGTTTTTTAAGTCAAAGGCATGCGATAAAATTAATATTAGGTATAATGGATGTCATATCGAAAAAGTCAGTGAATATAAATACTTAGGAGTAATAGTTGATAGCAACTTAAACTGGGCTTCACAAATTAAAGAAAATATAAGAAAAGGGAAAAAGATTGCGGGAGTATTCAAACTAATTGGTACTAGGATACTAACTGAACTGAAAAGTAAAATATTATAGTATGTTTCATAGTGTTACTACATACTGCATACAAATTTGGGGTAATACATTCAACAAAAATCTTAGCATGATGCAAGTGATACAAAACAAAGCTATAAAAAACATATTTGGATATCATAAAAGAACATCAACAAAAGAAATACATGAAAAACATGAGATTCTTCCTATTAGAGAACTTATAAAATATAAACTTGTACTCCAAACACACCTGATGTTAACCAGCAACATAAATACAAATATCAAACTGGCTATGAACAATGAGTTTCACACATACAACACAAGATCAGCACAAATGATTAGAATCGTATCTTCAAACATTAGATTCAATAGACAAGATGCAATATATAATATAGGTTACAAATACTACAACGAACTACCGCTAGCTTTAGAAACTGAGAATTTTAGTATAAACATATTTAAAAATAAACTCAAGAGAAATTATTTGATGAACTATGAGAATAACTGTAGTTGGATTTAAATAATGATCTAAAAATACGATATATTTATTGTATGTCTGTTTATATATACATTAGTATGTCTATTTTTTTTTCTTATATAATTATAATAATTGTTTTTTTTTAACATGATTAATTTTGTTTTTTATCTTTTTTCTCTCTTCTGTACTTGTCATTATCGCACTTTTGTAACACATTAAATACTTTGTGTAAATATTTTTTCTTTAAATATACTCTGTACGAGCATAATGCTCATTTGAGATAAAATATAATAAAATAAATAATAAATAAATAAACCAGCATAATTTTGAAACCAATGAAGATAGAACCTGCAAATTTGGTATCAGGGTGTCTCTTTCTTTTTCCTTAGTGTCCTTGAAATTTGGACCCCATTGGTGCAGTGGGTCGGAGACCGGCCACATATTTCTGAAGACCTTGAGGCATATCTTTAAAATTAATAAAGATAGCAGCTTGAAAAAATGTAGAAGCTTTAAATTTGGCACAAGGGTGTTCTTTACTATTTCTTGTGTGTCCCCTTAATTTGGGATCGATTGTAGTGGTGGTTCAGTACTCCTCTTAGACCTCCCAAGGTTTAAAAGCTTATAAATGAAATTACTAAAAATAGTAACTTAAAATTAATATATAACCTTCCACATGTTTACAAGGTTTAACTGGTATTTAAAGTACAGCGCGGACTGCACATGGGCGAAATCATCCCAAGGGTTCGGATTCTGGACCTTTTAATCGGTCTAAGGGCTAACGAACATGTATAAAAATTACGATAACTCAACAACTAATGACGCTTTCTTCATAAAATTTGTGTTGTAGGGTACTGGTAATGAAACTACGGCGGTGATTGCGTACGGTGGGTAATGTACAATGGGTTCGGAAATTAGAATTTTTTGATAGAATTTAGGCCAAACAAGCATAATTCCGAAACCAATGAAGATAAAACCTCCAAATTTGGTATCAGGGTGTCTCTTTCTATTTTCTTAGTGGACCAATTGGATTAGTAGACCAGCCACACAGTTCCGAAAACCTTAAAGCATATTTTCGAAATTAATAAAGATAGTAACTTGAAACAAATTTAGAAGTTTCAAATTTGGTACATGGATGCTCTTTACTATTTCCTGCGCGTTCCCCTAATTTTGGATCAATCAGAGTGGTGGTTCAGTACCCCTCTTAGACCCCCCAAGGTTTAAAAAACCTATCATCGAAATTAATAAAAATAGTAATTTAAAATTAAGATAGAACGTTCCAATTGTGTACAAGGGTTAACTAGTATTGAAAGTATGACGGGGACTGCATATGGATGAAATCGGATGGGTTTGGGTTCTTGAACCTTTGAAAGTTCAAGGGCTAACGAACATATATCTTAAAAGCAGTATAACTTAAAAATTAATGCCGCTAATTTGGTGAAATTAAAACTCTAGGTTACTAATAATGAAAGTACCATGGGAATTGGTTCTGGTCGAGTTCGGACAATGAGTTCGGATTCTAGAAGCTTTTGATCGATCTAAGGCCAAACTAGTACAATTTCGAAGCCAAAGAATATATTTCATTTTTTCTATGTGTCCCCGAAATTTAGACTTAATTGTAGTCGTGTTTCAGGTGGCTCCTAAGATATCCCAAAATTAAAAAGCTTATCTTCGAGATTCATGAAGATAAAAACTTTAAATTTGATACACGAGGATTCTTTCCTATTTCCGTTTTTATTTAACACTTTAATATTTTTCAAAGGCTAAGAATTTTACCATAAAACATATTTTGTATAATATTTTATAAATTAAAAACAAAATATTTTTTTAATAAACGATTAAATTTCTTTTTTTAATTTTTATTATATCATATATTTTATTGAATTATTACCATAGGTGATATATAATTAAGACATTGTGTACAATACTTAAGCTATATTCAAAGGTACTTGCTGCATTTGTGTAAAATTTATTGTTATATTTAAATGAATTATATGAAATTCTAAATTTGTAATTATATTTTAGAAATACATTTATTGCATATTTTGCGTTTATAAGCTTTTCGATAGGTACAGAAACTAGCAATTTAAAATAATTGCAATTTTGAAAAATTTTAATTATTAAATATATTAAATTTTTATCACAAAATTGATAAAAGTTTTCAAGTTCTTCAAGTATTCAAGTGTTTTAGTTTTTTAATATTTTTAAATCGATAATTTAGTAAGAATTTGTAATATTTTTTTATAGATAGTCTAATTAGAAAATGTTTTTAGTATTATAAAGTTAATTTGGTTAGCTATGTTTTAGGACCAAACTAGTAACAGCTTTTATTGTTTTAAAATGACTTATGGACTTCCCATTAAATTTGAACCAAATAGGTCTAGGGTATTTCTAAGTCGGTTGCACCGACTGACTGTTTCTTTACTTGTTTAGCATTTTATTTCATATTTGTTTTTTTTTTACTCTGCAAATATTTTTAGAAAAATTTGTTACGAATTCAGTGAAGTTACCAATTTAGATAATAAAATTCCACCTCTACAAAAACTAAGAAATTTCATCACCATTTTCCTTACCATCAGAATACTGAAAATTTACGAAAAAATGTGCTATAAAAAATTGTATGAATTTATATATGTATTTAATAAAAGAAAATATTTGGTTTTAAAAAATGTTTTTTTTTCATATATTGTTGACCAACATATTTTTTCTGACAAAAACATAGGTATTTAATAAAATAGTCTGGAAGATTGGCACTGAACTATATGTAAATTAATAGGTATGTAGAAATCTTCTTTTTCCAGTCTGAGTTTGTTCTTTTCAATACATATATCAAAATATTTGAATACATTCATACATTCAATTCGGCTCCATTGTTGTATGATATCACTTCTTGAATAAAGTTCTTATACAAGAGAAAGGCGGGTGTACTCATCTAGTTTCAATGTAATTTTTGTAGTTTGCCCATTATGATTAAATGTTAGCAAAAATCCTTTTGAATTTAATTTTTGTTGGTTGATTGCAAGATATTAATAAAAGGCATACCAAGCCAAACAATTCATTTCATTTCAAATGACTTTGTGATGACGTTGAAAAATTATTGAAATCATGAAAATATAGGCTTCACTGCTAAAGATGTCGAAGAGGACCTTAAGGCTTTTCGTAGTCATTGTGATAGTAACTACTATAATCATTTGTACCAATCTCGCGGAAACTATAACAAGTTTTTTCGTCCGAACACGAAATAATTATGCAAGTCTCGAACAAAATCCTAATCTCATTTCATTATCTAATGTTACGAGATCTAAAAAAACCTCTCGATCTACTAACAATATTAATAACATCAGAATATTTTATCATAACTGTAGCGGTATGAGAGGTAAGCTTAAAAAGCTTTATGTTGATGCTAAGTCAGGTAATTTCAATATACTAGCTATAACTGAAAAATGGCTAAATGATTCGTTTAAGAACGAAGAAATTTTTGATGGTAATTGGTCCATATACAGAAAAGACCGTAACTATCATTCTTTAAATTGTTCGCGAGGGGGTGGTGTACATCTAAATAATAACTTATTAGCGGTAAATAATAACTTATCTAGTGTACCAATAATTACTGGTACATATAATTTTTTTGATCACCAATTTATTAAATTAAACCTAGGTACGAATAATTTATACCTAGGTATTGTATATTTTCCTCCGTGCTCAGACAACTCCTCATATTCTGAATTTTACACTGTTTATCACAACATTATTTCGGATATGCATGAGGATGACTTTATCTTTATTTTCGGAGATTTCAATCGTCCTTCTCTTTCGTTTATTGTCGACGACTCTGATAATTTGTTATTACCTATTAACTTCCAAGATGAAATTGACTTCGATCTCATTAGTGAGTTCTATAGTAATGATTTACAACAAATTATAAGTTATCCTAATAGTAATGACAAGTGGTTAGATCTTGCATTTTCAAATGCATATGATAAAGTGGTGGGTAATCTCGCTGATGATGCAAATAATCTTTTTACTAACACTACTCATCATAACGCAATCATTTTCGAGCTCTCCACTACTATTTACAATAATGAAATTGTATACGATTTTTTAATGCTGACTATCAAAGTATTAATAATGCTTTGCCACTTATTAACTGGGACGAACTGTTACTTCAACAGGATATTAATTCGCTAATCTCTATCTTTTATTCAAGGCTGTTTGCAATTATTGACACTCTTGTTCCCAAAATTCGTAAAAAAAATAAAACAATAGAACCTTGTTTAGATAGATATCTTAGGAATCTGGGAACCGACGCAATAAAATATTTAAAAAAATCAATTATTCATCAGCACCAAGCGGCGATTTATTGAATTATTATAAGCAACTTGCTATTGAATTTAAACATAAAGCCAATACAGCATACAATAACTATGTTGCTGATATGGGCAACAAACTAATCGCTGAACCCAAAAAATTTTTCGACTTTGTTAACACAAAGCGTAAGTTATTTGGATATCCTAACTCAATGATGTCCAAGGACAATGTGCTTTCTTCTTGTCCTAAAGAAATTTGTAACTTCTTTTCAGATAATTTTCAGAAAATTTATCGTCCTAAGGCACCAATGGCTTTTTCTGCTAATTCTTTATCTACCAGCTCAAATTTGCTAATTTCAAACTTACGTCTTTCACAAAATGATATTCTTGAAGCAATTTTTAGTCTGGATATAAAAAAAGGTGCTGGTCCTGATCTTATCCCCCCAATCTTTTTACACAACTGTGCTCAAAATCTAATTATCCCTCTTCAATCCATCTTCAACAAGTCGCTTTTAGATGGCATTTTTCCACAAGGGTGGAAATCCTCCCATTTAACCCCCCCCTTTTTAAAAAAAGGTGATAGAGCTTCAGTTATAAACTATCGGGGTGTAGCCATTCTATCAACTATTCCTAAATTATTTGAAAAGATTGTCGTTGATAGAATTACCCCTATTATTAATGTTAAACTTAATGAGCAACAACATGGTTTCAGAAAGGGTCGTTCTACTACAACTAACCTTATGATGTATAAGTCCGAAATACTGAACCAAATGGAGAAAGGATACCAAGTTGATGCAATTTACACAGATTTTAGTAAAGCTTTCGATCGTGTAGATCACTTAATTTTGCTAAATAAGCTATCAACTTTTGGCATTACGGGTTCTTTTCTTTCGTGGCTTAATTCTTATCTACAAGAAAGAACCCAAAACGTCAAATTTCAAGGTCTGTTATCCAAATCTATTTTATTTGCATCATGTCATCATGTTTTACTTTTGATATTTTAAATAACAGTATTTCTATTCAATCTCTTATATTACTTCTGGTGTACCACAAGGAAGTCATTTGGGGCCACTTCTTTTCAATGTCTTTATTTCTGACCTTTCGGAATATTTAGACGCCATACCACATATTGCTTTTGCTGACGACTTAAAAATATATAAAGTTGTAAAAGATAATTCTGATGCAGTTATACTTCAATCAAGCTTATCTGATTTACAAACTTGGTGCACATCAAATAAATTGGAACTGAACATACAGAAATGTAAGGTTGTCAGCTTTACCCGAAAACGATCTTCTTTAGTATATGACTATAAGATAGATAACGTAACTCTTGAAAGGGTTTCTTCCATTTCTGATTTAGGTATTCTTCTCGATAATAAACCTAATTATAATCTTCACTATGACCAATTAGTTTCTAAGGCTAATAAAATGTTAGGTTTCATTAAGAGAAAAGCTAAAGAATTTAATGACTTAGGTGTGACAAAATCCCTCTATTGTTCCCTTGTTCGATCTAGTTTAGAATACGGTAACATAATTTGGGATCCAGCCTTTCAAGTTCACTTCAATAGAATTGAATCAGTTCAAAAGCAATTTCTCTTATTTGCATTAAGAAATATGTATAATCCTTCTAATTTTGTTAATCTTTCTAGCTACAACACAAGACTTAAGTCTTTAAATATGCTTTCTTTATCTTCACGAAGACAACTCTTGCCATCATGTTTTACTTTTGATATTTTAAATAACAGTATTTCTATTCAATATCTTAATAATAACTTTAGACTTAACGCTAATGTTCGGCAAACTAGAAATACAAGATTTTTAATGGATTATCAACATAATACAGAGTATGGTAAAAATGAACCCATCAATAGATGTTGCATTACTTTCAACAAAGTTAGTCATCTTTATTCTACATCTATCTCCAAAGCTACTTTTAAACACACTTTACATAAACATTTTTTTAACTTAATGACCTCAGACAATTAATTCTTACATAAGCAATATTTTTCTTTTAAACTATGATATAATTAAAACATAACACACAGCACACTTACTGTATTGCATTAAAATACAACAAAATTGCTAATTATGTTTTGTTTTTTTTTTAATTTTTGTGCATTCTAAAATTTGTTTTTATAAATACTTAGTCATAAGTCATAATAATAACATATCACATTACTTTTTAATATGCTACAAAAATTAATATTTATTCTATTCATTATATACACGCATGTATGTATGTACATAATTTTGTATATAAAATTAGTGTTTTTTTTTTTAAGAATGCAAGAATAAGCATTTTTTTTTTTTTTTATTGTTTAAGTCATTATATTGTATAATTTTAAATATAAGTAATAATTTTTAAGAATTTTTTTTTGTAACGAACTTGTTTTGGTTTGTAAAATAAAATAAAATAAAATAAAATAAAGTTAATCAAATTAAGTTACTAAAACAAAAGAAAATAAACTTAAAAGTCATGCCAAAAATGCTGAGCCTAGCATTACAAATGCAAGTTAATTTACAAATGCTAGATAAGTCAAACTAACTACGAGAACTACTCATGCTTTCGTAAAGTCTGGCTCTCAATGTTAATTTGTTAACGTTAGTATCAAAGAGCTCAGACCTGAAGTTAGTCTTTCTTAACATACGCGAAACTGCCTCGAATTTACCGTAGTCTGTAGAGTGATGTGAGTTCTTAAAGAGCTCAACCGATCTTAAATTATTCAAGTTTTCCCTAAACCTCAATTTATTTATTTCAAACCAAAGCAAGGTTTTTATTAGAATTATTAAAGTTAAACTTTTAAAATAAAATAATTTGCTGACTTAGAACTGCACAATAATACATAGTACATTATCATCAATGTTTTTTATTTTTGTCGTTTAGAAGTTACATTTTAAAAAAAAATTATGAATCACACAGAACAATAAAAAACATAAATTAACGTACAAAATATAAATTAGCTAAGTTTTACTTATTTAAAAAAGTACAAAAAAACAATTTGTTTATAAGTAAAATGATACAATAACTATAATTTGATTAAAGTTGAGTTTAATTATGATAGGTACAATAAAGACAAAAATTATTTTAATTTTCTTTATTTTGAAAACTGAGCCATTGTAATTACTATGGAATTTATTATTATTTTTTTTTTATTTTAATTTAAATAAATATTAGCTAAACTTTGTTATTATTTAAAATGATCTTATTGGATAGGACAGCGAACGTAAAATAGTTGGAGAGTAAGATTCTACGGGAATTCGAGCTCAGTAAGTAAACTAATTGTAGCCTTTCATGGTATGGTGGAAGGTTATGAAAGTCTCTGGGACTATGTAAATGTCTTAGAGCAAATAGAAGAAACTGTTTTTGAATTGATTCAATTCTTGCACTGTGAATGAGAAAAGCAGGAATCCAGATAATACTGCCGTATTCTAATAGTGAATGCACGAGTGAGCAAAATAAAGTTATTGTTACCCAAATATTGTTGAACTCTCTTGCTCTTCTTTTTATAAAACCTAGCGTTTTGTTGTCCTTTGATAATATTGATTGGTAGTGGAGATAATAATTCAATTTGTTGTCCAAAATGATTCTTAAATCTGTGACATAATCTACGCGCACTAGGTTTGCTGTTTTGTAAGAAATAATTATGCATAACTGAGGATCTTTTACTTGGTACATTGTAAGATCACCAGCATAAGTAAGGTGAGGAATGCCTGCTAAACAAACAGAAAGATCTCTTATATATATATTGATTAAAATTGGTCCTAATTGACTACCTTGGGGTATCCCAGAGTACACTGAAATAGGGTTAGTCCCATTTTAATATGCGACCAATAACACTTAATTTTACCAGTTTATCTACTAATATATTATGATTTATTCGGTCAAATGCCTTACAAAAATCTGTATATATTTCATCAATCTGATGACTTTTTTCCATCGAAGATAATATATCTGATGTGAAAATCATCAGATTAGTAGTGAGTAGTGGTTAAACGTCCTTGTCTAAAACCGTGTTTTTCTGGGCTAAGAATGTATCTATTATAGGTGTAAAAATTATCGGTTACAAGTTTTTCAAATAATTTAGGTATAGTCGACTGAATTGCTATACCTCTATAATTATCTATTAGTGATTTATCACCTTTTTCATGGATGGGAATCAAGTATGAGGTTTTCCATAATTGTGGAAATGTACCTGATATAAGAGATCTGTTAAAAATTAGTGTGATTGAACCAGTTAATACAGTTGTATAAGAAGGTTGGAGGAAGAAGATCGGGTCCAGACAATTTTTTATTACTAATTTCTGAAAAGAAATTTTCAAATGATAAGTTTAGATTTTGAATAAGGGAGATAGTATTAATCAAGGATTAAAAAGCCACTTTTGCTTGTCCTGGTTGTGACTGACGGTAAATATTTTGGGATTTCTGAGCAAAAAAATTGCAAATATCATCAGGGCACAATGAGATTTTATCATCCAAAAGCATAGGGTTTGGGTAACCTGATGATTTACGTTGAAATGGCTAAATGTGATGCAGAGATTAAAATTTAATATATTCTTCCATTCTACAGAAATGCTCATGGCCAAAACTATTTAATGTATAAAGTATTGCAACTCTTCAATCAATTGTCATTGGAAAATATTAACAATTTGTAGAGATTTAAAACACCAATTAAATCAATAATATGTAGAAATAAAATTTAAATAAATAGTCCATGGATAATTAATATATTTATAAATTTTTTATGAAATTATTTTATAAATTTTGTAAAATTGTAAATAGTTTATCAAATTTTAATTTAATTTACAAAGATGTTAAATAGTTTTAATAAACTAATAATGTAATAAATACAAGTACAAATAAATTTCTTCTACTTTACTTGTCAAGGTGTATTGATTTTTAGTTATGACATCCAACGAATTACTAACATCAGACTTGGCCTTTAAGAATTTGCTAGTTAAATTCTCTATTTTTATACCCTACACCTATAGAATGGTAAAGGGGTATATTAACTTTGGTATGGTGTTTGTAGCCACCTAAAGGAAGCGAGCTAGATATGGAAAAGTATATACATTTGTGATCAGCGTGACCTCCTAAGTCGATATAGCCATGTCCGTCCGTCTGTAGGCACGATAACTCCAAAAATAATGGAGCTATCTTGATGAAATTTTAACTGTAGGTTACTAGGACTGAAAATACGGCGGGGTTTGTGTTTACAACATTGTTAATTCCATTACGAAGTTCAGAAGACAAAGAAACCAAGGTGTCTTGCAATGGATTTACAAAACTGGGCACGTATAGCTCGATCAAATTTGCTGGCATGTCTTTGTGCATTTTGAAAATTAATTGTAAAGATGCTGATTCAGTTGGAAAAATTAAAGGAAATGTAGAAGAAAAGTTGGGAGATCAATACAAAGCGATTATACCTAAAGAAATTAAACCCAGAATATTAATTAGCAGCATGTCTGAAGCTATGATAAGAATACTATTGGAATATAATTAAAAAAAACAGAATATTTGGATGAAAATTGAAGAATTAAAGTGTGTTAAAGTGTATGAAACAAAAAAGAAAGTTAATAAATTTAATGCAATAGTAGAAATGTGTGTGGAAGATTTTAACGAAATAATAAAGAAGGGAAAAATTATAATTGGATAGGATGTGTGCTGAGTTTTTGAAAATTTGGATGTAATGAGATGTTAAAAATGTTTGGGATATGGACACAAGAAGCAGAAATGCCGTGAAGAAAATAATAAATTTTTAAAATGCGGAGAGGACACCTGGCTAAAGAATGTAATGCGAAGGAAGAAAGATGTATAAATTGAGTAAGGGTAAATGAAAAATATAAACTTGAACTAGATGAAAAACATAGTTGTGTAGATAGAAAATGTGAAGTATATATGAGAAAAAGGATTTATAAAAGGATTTTTTTATAAATAATTTTTTTATAGATGAAGAAAGTGATGGTAACGATATAATTGGTATATATTTAAATATTCAAGGGTTAACAACTAACTTCAGTGAAATGGAAAATTTAGTATACGAAGAAAATTTTTGTTTTATATGTTTAAGTGAAACACATATTACTGATAAAATTGATAGTTCGGAATTATTGATCAATAATTATAAAACGTATCATTGTAATTCATATTCCAGACACACTGGTGGGGTAACAATTTATATTAAGAAGAAATATCAAAGTGATTTAGTTGATTCTTTTTATTTGGAAAATATATGGATCTTATGTATTAAAATTAAGATAACAGAAGAGAATTGTAATCTTATATGCTTATATAGATCACATAGATGTTCTACAAATAGATTTATTGATATATTAGAAGAGTGGTGTGAGAGGCATATTGATAATGAATCTCATATTTACTGTGGACTTCAATATTAATTTTGCAGATGAAACGGAGGGAGATCGGATAAATCATTTTTTATGTAATTATGGGTTGATACAAAAAGTTAAAGAACCTACCAGAATCACGTTTTAACGGATCATGTAACTGAACTAATAATAATGAACTAATAATAGTAATATTTGTATTTATTTCAAATTATTTGAGTAAAAAAGGAAAAAAGAAAGAGTTAAAAAATAAAAATTTTTTACTATTTAACTTTAACAATGAAGTGTTTAAATTGCAATAAAAAAATAGAAAGAGTTGATCTTAAAATTAAATGCAGTGTTCGTAATAATTTTATAATTTAATTTTAATTTATATTTATGAAAAGAGCGGTAATTATAAATGCAACACATGTTTGAATGTCAGAAGAAACTCGGTTTGTGGTAATAATAATCAACCTTCGTTATTAAAAAGTGCGAGTAATTATACCAATGTACCTACTACCACCAAGTCAAGCTGTACTTCAAATATAAATGCAGTGAGTAATTCTTCACCATCATGTTCTACTATTAACAACACAACTGCATGCACTACAACTATGACGAGCATTACTTCTATTCTAAATATTCGTAGCATGAGGAAAAACTTTGATTCATTCGTAGCGTATTTATTAACTTTAAAAAAATTACCAGATATAATATTTTTAAGTGAAATTTGGATATTTGATCATGAAATTGCTAGTTTTAATATTCCTAATTACAATTTCCAGGCATGTTGCAATAACAATTATTCTTCAGGCGGTGTTGCTTGCTTTGTTAGAAGTGATTTTGATCATAATTTTTGTCGAGTTAATTTTATTTCTGCAGATATTTGTAAACTAATTTGTTTTATTGACAAAATTGAATACTGTTTCTATTGTATTTATAGATTGCACGAGTATAATTGTAGTATTTTTTTAAATGAATTTAAAAACTTGTTAAATAATACTAAATATAAAAATTGCATTATTATTGGAGATTTGAATATTGATACCCTTAGTTACAATAGGCATGTTGATGATTATAATCTACTTTTATCATCTTTTGGTTTTTCTTCTTTAATTATAGGGGCTACTAGAATATCTAATATAAGTTCTTCTTGTATAGATCATATTAATTTTCGATTTCACAAAAATAATTTTCATATTTTACGTGGTATAAATGAAAATATTGAAGTTTCAGACCATAACATGATTGGTATGGTCTTTGAAAATGTTCAATCGAGTAAAAATAATTATGTTATTGAATCACTTAATACTTTTGTAGACTTTACAAAATTAAAAACGGCATTGCTTTATGAAAATTGGTTAAATGTTTATTCTTGTGATAATCCCGATATAGCTTTTACTCTATTTATTAGTACTTTAAAAGAACTTATTGATAAATGCACTTTTTCTAAGCCAACTGTTGTGAACAAATTTAAAAAAGCGAAACCTTGGTTGAACGACTCTCTTTTGGCACAAATAAAAGTACGTAATAAACTAAGGAAATCTGTTTCAAAACATCGAAATAATTCTCGTTTAGTAGTTCGCTATAAAAAATTATGTAAAAGAATTAACATTTTATTGCAAAATTGCAAAGATAATTACTTCAGGGGAAAATTTGTAGGTAATGCTGGTAACTTAAAAAAGAATTGGCAATTAGTGAATTCTCTATTAAATAAATCTTCTTTTCATAATGTGATTAAGCTAAAAATTAATAATGAACTAGTGTCGGATCCTGGTGTGAACGCTGACCATTTCAATGAATTCTTCTCTAACATCAATAATAAAATTTCTGATCACTTTAATCTTAGTAATAATGTTCCAATCCTATCGGTTATTGATGACTTAAACCAATCTCAAAACTTTGTTTTTACTCCTATTAAGTCTATCGATATATTAAATCAAATAAAATCTTTAAACAACTCTAAATCTGTAGCTTCTGACGGGATTTCTAATATTATTCTAAATAATATTTCATTTCATATATTTGATGTTCTTAAATATTTATTTAATAATTATGTTTCAAAAGGAATATTTCCTAGTTGTTTAAAGGAAGCTGTGATCATTCCTTTATTTAAGAAGGGTGATTCCTCTGTTACCAATAATTTCAGACCTATTCCTATTCTTCCATCTTTATCAAAAATCTTTGAAAAAATTATGAAAAATCAGTTCTTATCTTTTTTAAATAAATTAAGTTTTTTCAGTAATTTTCAATTCGATTTTTTGCAAGGCAAATCTACTGAGGATGCTTTACATACATTTTGTTCGGAGGTCTATGAAGCGCTAAATAATAGTTTATACTGTTAATTGGGGCCCTATCCTCTTCTTAATTGCTTTATTCATAGATATAACTAAGGCCTTTGATTTTGTTGATCATAATATTTTATTATATAAGATTTATCGAGCTGGTTTCAGAGGTTTTATTCATGATTGGTTTAAGTCATATTTAAGTAATCGGAAACAAAAAGTTAGAGTGAATGAAGTTTTTAGCAGGATGACTATTTTAAATTCTGGTGTTCCACAGGGCTCAGTTTTGGGCCCTATCCTCTTCTTAATTTACATCAACTCCTTATTCCAACAACCGTACAAGGGGAAACCAACTGCTTTTGCGGACGACACAGCTTTTACCTATGTTGGTAAAAATAGTTTTGAAATTGTTGAGCTTATTAATTATGATTTGAAAATTTTAGGGAATTGGTTTTACAAACATAAATTAATTATTAGCGACAAAGCGACAAAATACATGAATTTTAGTATTTATTTCCCTCCAGCATTTGATTATAATTTAATATTTCACTCAGCTAAATGTATTAATTCTGCCTCCTCTATTTCCGTTTGTGATTCTAATTGCTTTTTGATTGAAAGGGTTTATTCTTTCAAATGTCTTGGTTTAATGATTGATTCGAAATTTAACTGGTCTGCTCACTGTCGGTATTTAATAATAATAATAATAAGAATAATAGTAATAGTAATAACAATATTAATAATATTAATAATAACAATAATAATAATGACAATAATAATAGTAATAATGATTATACTAATACTATTATTAATAATAATAATGACAACAATAATGAAAATTTTAATAATGATATTACTACTGCTAATAATAATAATAATAATGTTAATAATGATATTACTACTAATAATAATAATAATAATAATAATAATAATAATAATGTTAATAATGATATTTCTAATACTAAAAATAATATTAATAATAATAACCTTAAAGCTAATTTCTCGTTAAACCCTCTTTTACCTCCAATTGTAAGAATGACTCAGAAATCTCTAACGGAAGACTGTACCTACGCACTTTCCAGATTTAGAGAAGAAAAAATTCTAAATTATACGAGGCATTTACACGACGACAAAAATAATCGCGTAATTGAGGGTAAAACAAGAACAAATTTACTGGTGTTAATACATAATGAAGGGTTACCATCTGATTACAAGGAATTATATGACCTTTATTTTAAGTATCACATTAAAATTGGCTTCACTTCCAAACAGGTAGAAGAAGATCTTAATGCTTTTCGTAGTCATTGCAATAGCAATTACTACAATCACTTGTATCAATCTCGTGAAAATTATAATAAGTTTTATCGGCAGAGCAGCAAATAACAATTTAAATTCAAAATTCTATATCGATTCTTTCACTAATTCCAATTTAGCCACACTGTCTAACCATAGTATCAAAAATAAAAATAGCGTTAGTTCCTCTAATAAACTGAAATTATTCTACCACAATTGCAGTGGTATGAGGGGAAAGCTTAAGAAATTATATATTGATGCTAAGTCATGTGAATATAATATTATTGCTATCACTGAAACATGGTTAAACGATTCTTTTGTAAATGAAGAAATTTTGGACAGTACTTGGTCGATTTATAGAAAAGATCGGGACTATCTTGCTACAAATTGTTCCCGTGGTGGTGGTGTACTACTTGCTGTAAACAATACCTTACCTAGTGTGGCATTAATCACTAGGACTTACCACTCTTTTGATCACCAATTTATTAAAGTTAACTTAGGTAATAATTTTTTATACCTTGGTATTGTTTACTTTCCTCCTAATTCTGACAATTCCTCATATTCGGAATTTTTCGAGATATACCAGCATGTTATATCAAATATGAATGAGGATGATTCAATTATAATTTTAGGGGACTTTAACCGTCCTTCTTTATCTTTTATTGTTGACGAATCTGATAATTTGTTACTACCAATCAACTTTCAGGACGAAATAGATTTCGATCTCATTAATGTATTTTATGGTAATGATTTACAACAAATTATTAGCTTTCCGAATAATTATTACAAGTGGTTAGATCTTGCATTCACGAATGCATATGATAAAGTGGTGGTAAAGCTCGCTGATGATTCAGAAAACCTTTTTACAAACACTCCGCATCATAACGCAATCATCTTCGAATTTTCCACTGATATACCTCTTTTTACCAAATCTTACAATAATATTTTTGTATATGACTTTCTTAATGCTGATTATCAAAGCATTAATAATGCTTTATCAGTCATCAGTTGGGACGACCTGTTAACCGAACAGGATATTGATTTGGTTATCTCTCAATTCTATGCAAAGTTATTTGAGATAATTAACTCCTTTGTTCCTAAAATTCGCAAAAAGGACAAGACAACCGAACCTTGGCTGAACAGTGAACTTAGGACATTGCGTAACCAACGCAATAAACTATACAAAATAATTAAAAATTCAAAAGAACCTAATAATGACTTATTAAACAATTACAAGGATCTTGCTTTTGAATTTAAACAAAAATCTAATTTGGCTTATGATAGATATCTCACTAACGTAGGCAATAAATTAATTACAGATCCTAAAAAGTTTTTTGACTTCGTTAACACAAAACGTAAAACTTACGGTTATCCAAGCTTAATGTCAAAAGACAATAGGTCTTCTAATTGTCCTAAAACGATCTGCAATTTCTTTGCCAAATCTTTTCAAAAAGTTTATCGTCCAAACGAGTCTCCAATTAATTTCGATTTCTCTAACTTAATTAATAATTCAAATCCTATTATTACGGATTTATACCTTTCCGAAGTTGAAATATTTGAAGCAATTACAAAACTTGATACCAAAAAAGGTATAGGACCTGACCTGATTCCACCTACTTTTTTATTCAACTGTGTCAATTATCTCACTTGTCCGCTTCATTTTATCTTTAATAAATCTCTTTCATCAGGTATTTTTCCTCTTTTCTGGAAATCCTCTTATCTAACCCCTATCTACAAAAAGGGTGATAAATCATACGTCGAAAATTACCGTGGTATAGCTATTCTATCAACTATTCCAAAGTTGTTTGAAAAAATTATTGTAGACAAAATTACACCCATAATAAATACAAAACTAAACGAACAACAACATGGATTCAGAAAAGGTCGTTCCACAACAACAAACCTTTTAGTTTACACTTCTGAAATCCTTAATGAAATGGAAAATGGGCACCAAGTTGATGCTATTTACACGGACTTCAGCAAAGCATTCGATCGTGTTGATCACAAAATTCTACTTAACAAACTTGCAGCCTTAGGAATTTCCGGCCCTTTTATTTATTGGATATTCTCCTATATTACAAATAGGACCCAAAATATCAAATTTCAAGGATTTTTCTCGGACTCAATCAATGTTACATCAGGAGTACAGCAAGGTAGCCACTTGGGTCCACTCTTGTTTAATATATTCATTTTCGATCTTTCTAGTAAACTTTCCGGTATGTCACATGTTGCATTTGCTGATGATCTCAAGATTTATCATGTAATTAAAAAGAGTTTCGATGTTGGACTACTTCAGACAAATCTCATTAGTCTGCAAGAATGGTGCTTCTCTAATAAGTTAGAACTAAACATTGAAAAATGCAAAGTTTTAAGTTTTACACGTAAGAGATCTACCATTACTTTTGATTATAAAATAAATAATGTAAACCTTGAAAGAGTTAAAAATATTACCGACTTAGGGATCCTTTTGGATGATAAACTGAACTTCCATCTTCATTATGAGTATACAATTTCTAGGGCAAACAAAATGCTCGGGTTCATAAAAAGAAGAGCTAAAGAATTCAGCAACATCGCTGTAACTAGAGCTCTTTATTGCTCCTTAGTACGATCTATTCTTGAATATGGTAACATTGTGTGGGATCCCGCATTTCAAATACATTCTGATAGAATAGAATCCGTGCAAAAGCAATTTCTTTTATTTGCTTTGAGAAATCAATATAATCCTAGAGATTATTCAATTCTGCCTAGCTATCTCGTAAGACTTAAATCATTAAATATCTTAACGCAGGCAAATTTTTTCTTCTGGCTTTACTTTTGACGTCTTAAGAAAAAACATTGACGTTCAGTTTTTAGCAGATAATTTTAAAATAAATAATGGGGGCAGAAATACGAGAAGCGCTAAATATTTAGTTGAAAATACTCATAGAACTGAATATGGAAAAAATGAACCAATAAACAGATGTTGCATTACATTCAATAAACACAGTCATCTTTTTTCAACACAAATTTCTAGATACACTTTTAAACGTAAATTAAAATTAAAATTTCTTAATGACCTACGACAATAATTTTAACCTTCAATATATTATACTCATATTACACTTCAAGTTCACATAATTTTATAATTCTATAATTTAGTTATTTTTGTTTTTTTTTTTTTTACTTTGTAAATTCATTTTAACTGTGTATTCATTTTAACACAATCAACAAAAAAAAATAAATAAATAAACTTTTGATTTTTATGTATGTAAATTTATGTTTTGTAATCAAATTTCATGTTAATTTTAAGTTTTAGCTATAAGAATTTTTTGTTAAAACCTTGTTTTGGTTCAAAATAAAATAAAATAAAATAAAAATATTATTGTAATGCTGTGATCAGACAGCTTTACCATGTTAGTTTGCACAGTTCAAGTAATATTGTATCTATGGTTTATTTTGCTCTTCTACACTCTAAATTACAATATGGAATTGTATGTTGGTGCGGTTCTTATATTAATAAATTGCTTCCGCTTTTAGTAAACCAAAAACATGCAGTTAGGTTAATTTGCAAAAAACACCGGTTAACACCAAGCTTAGAGTTATTTAAGGAGAGACGGATACTTCCATTAAGAAGTCTTTATATCTATAAAACATTAAAGGTTTTTTTTATCAGATCTGGGAATCTTAATACGAGATATTCAAGTGCCTATAATTTGAGAGGTAATTCTAGTCGACTTGTTATCATTCCTAGGTCTAATAAATCTCATTTTTGCAATTTTTATAGTGTAACAGCACCAAGAATTTATAATAAACTGCCTGAGTCTTTTAGTAATGTTAATTCATTATCAAAATTTCTTAAAATTACTAAAAACTGGTTACTTCAACTAAACTATAATGAAGTTGAAAATTTGATGAAGGTAATTTTTTAATTATTTTAATCTTGAAAACACTGTATATACACGTAAGAATGAATAATAGTTTTTGATCTACTATTTAAATCTAGTATTATAACGACATTTTGTATAATTATAATTTTTAATTTTTGACTTTTATAAAAATTGAATTTTTTATTTAATTTAATTTGAAACTTAATTTTAATATTTTTTATGTAATGAAATTAATTTTTTGAATTTTTTGAATTGTTATACTTCCCACCACTATTTTTTTGAAATCTTTTATTACTTAGTAAATTGTAACTAATCGTTCGCCACTTGTTTTTAAGCAATAGAACGATTATAACTATTTCTTTTCTTGTATGAATTTTGTTTTTTAATTTTATTTTAATTGTTAGCATTAAGTTTATACTTTATATAAGAATTGAAATAAAGAATTATTAAAATAAAAAAAAAAAAAAAAAATAAAAACTAGAAGTAAATAAAAATAATAAATATAAAATATCGGATCATGAAACTATACAAATAGAAATACATAGATTTGAAAACAACAACAATGAAAAACAGATAAATTACTACAAATACAATAAACAAGAGTTAATTAATAAATTAATTGCTTTAGATTTTGACAATATATTAAACATAACAAGTGTAAATGACTGTGCGTTGAAATTAAAATCTGATTTAATTTGTAGTGTAGAGAATTTAAGAAGAACAATAACAATAAATAATAAAATGAATAAATGGTACGATGAAGAATTAAAGCTTCTTAACAGGCAGAAAATATTTCTTTATAATAGAGCAAAAATTTTAAATGATCAATTAGCATGGAGTAATTATAAATCTATAAGAAATCAATACAAGTACAAATGTAATTTAAAAAAAAATAAATATACTGAAGAAAAAATTCTAGAAAACATGGGTAATCAATGTGATATTTGGAAAACTTTAAAGATGTATGTATTAAAAAAAGAAGAAAATGAAACAGAACAAATAGTAAGTAATAATAATGTATTAGTTGACAAATTAGAAATAACTAAAGAATTAAATACTTTCTTTGTTAAAAGTATATTAGATATAAATAATAGCAAAAAAAATGTTCAATATGAAGACAATATAATTGAAATAGAAACAAACTTTGATTTTGCACTAGTAAATGATGAAATATTAGAAATAGCATTTAAAGATTTAAAAAATAAGAATGATTACATAGGAATAAATAAGTCGATTATTTTAGATTGTAAACCAACCTTTTTCCAAAACTGAGAAAAATTATAAATAAGTCAATGTTAGAAAGGATATTTCCGGAAAGTTGAAAAGAAACTATAGTAACACCAGTACCTAAAATCAAAAATGCGAAAGAACCTGTGGACTTTAGACCAGTAAATATGCTTTTAATTTGTGAGAAGATTTTGGAAAGAATAGTTTATAATCAACTTAGATATCACTTAGATATATATAATATATTATGTAATGAACAATCAGGTTTCAGAAAAGCTCACTCTTGCGAAACAGCCATAAACTTAGTTATCTATGAATGGAAAAATTATATGGAAAATGGAGAAATCATTGTAGCAGTTTTTCAAGATCTCCAGAGAGCCTTTGAAACTATAGATAAAAATGAATTAAAAAGTAAACTTAGTAAGATAGGTGTAAAAAATGTGGAATTACAATGGTTTAAAAGTTATTTGTATGGAAAGACACAAAGAGTAAAAATTGGACAAATATATTCGGATATGCAAAATGTTCACGTAGGTGTGCCTCAATGATCAGTTCTGGGCGTTTTATTATTCTTGATATATTTCAATGACATAAAAAATTCAATTCAATCTTGCAAATTAGCGTTATTTGCAGATGACACATTATTATATGCAAAAGGAAATTCAGTTCAAGAATGTAATGAAAAGATAAATAATGATTTAATCGAACTTTATAAGTGGCTTAATATGAATAAATTAAAATTAAACATCAATAAAACAAAGTGCATGGTAATAAATGGACGAAATGAAATAGCCAATATACATATAAATGGATATGTAGTTGAATGTGTGAAGGAATATAAATACTTGGGAATTACGATAGATGAAAAACTTAAATTTAACAAACACTGTGATACAATATGCCAAAAAATATCAAAGAAAATTGGATTCTTATGGAAAATTAGAAAGCAAATATCGTTATCATTTGCAAAAATATATAATACAATAATATTACCGCATTTTGATTATTTGTTCATCGATTTTATTTATCTGTAATATGGGACAAATAAATCGCCTACAAGTGCTTCAGAACAAAGCATTGAGAAATAAAATGTAATAGATTCACTAGAAGTTCAGAGATGTTGTCAATCTTGAAATGGCTAAATGTGATGCAGAGATTAAAATTTAATATGTTAGTTTTCGTATTTAAGATAAAAAACATCTTACATCCTAATCACCTAAGTAATAATCTTCGCTTTGTTGGAGAAGGTCATTCATATAGTTTAAGAAATGTTGGTTATTTTAGAATAATTTAATGTATAAAGAATTGCAACTCTTCAATCAATAAATTTTTTCTACTTTACTTGTGAAGGTGTATTGATTTTTAGTTATGACATCCAACGAATTACTAACATCAGACATGGCCTTTAAGAATTTGCTAGTTAAATTTTGTATTTTTATACCCTACACCTACCTATAGAATAGGTAAAGGAATATATTAACTTTGGTATGGTGTTTGTAACCACCAAAAGGAAGCGAGCTAGATATGGAAAAGTATATATATTTGTGATCAGCCTGACCTCCTAAGCCGATATAGCCATGTCCGTCCGTCAGTCCGTAGGCACGATAACTCAAAAAATAATGGAGCTATCTTGACCAAATTTTAACTGTAGGTTTCTAGGACTGAAAATACGGCGGAGATTGCCAATGGGCGAAATCGGCCCATGGGTTCGGATTCTGGACCTTTTACTCGGTCCAAGGGCTAACGAATATATATAAAAAATCATGATAACTCAACAATTAATGACGCTATCTTCATCAAATTTGTTCTGTAGGTTACTAGTAATGAGACTAAGGCGGGGATTGCGTACGATCAAGATTGGACCATAGGTTCGGAACCTAGAACTTTTTGATCGAATTTAGGCCAAACTGGCATTATTCCGAAACCAATGAAGATAGAACCTCCAAATTTGGTATCAGGGTGTTCCTTCCTATTTCCTTAGTGTCCCTGAAATTTGAGCCCCATTAGAGTAGTGGACCAGCCACACATTTCTGAAGACCTTAAAGCATATCTTTTAAATTAATAAAGATAGCAACTTGAAAACATGTAGAAGCTTCAAATTTGACACAAGGTTGTTCTTTACTATTTTTTGTATGTCCCCTTAATTTGGGATCTATTGGAGTGGTGGTTCAGTACTCCTCTTAGACCTCCCAAGGTTTAAAAGCTTATAATCGAAATTACTAAAAATAGTAACTTAAAATTAATATAGAACGTTCCAATTGTGTACAAGGGTTAACTAGTATTTAAAGTACAGCGCGGACTGCGTATGAACGAAATCGACCCAAGGGTTCGGATTTTGGACCTTTTAATCTTTTTCTAAGGGCTAACGAACATATATAATAAATCACGATAACTCAACAACTAATGACGTTATCTTTACAAAATTTGTGTTGTAGGGTACTGGTAATGAAACTACGGCGGAGATTGCGTACGGAGGGGAATGGACAATTGGTTCGAAACTTAGAACTTTTTGCTCGAATTTAGGCCAAACAAGCATAATTCCAGAACCAATGAAGATAGAACCTCCAAATTTGGTATCAGGGTGTCTCTTTCTATTTCCTAAGTGTCCTTGAAATTTGGGACCAATTGGAGTAGTGGGTTAAGGACCAGCCACACAGTTCCAAAGACCTTAAAGCATATTTTCGAAATTAATTAAGATAGTAACTTGAAACAAATGTAGAAGCTTCAAATTTGGCACATGGGTGCTCTTTAATGTTTCCTGTGAGGTTCCTCTAATTTTGGATCAATCAGAATGGTGGTTCAGGACCCCTCTTAGACCCCGCAAGGTTTAAAAGCTTATCATCGAAATTAATAAAAATAGTAACTTAAAATTAAGATAGAACGTTCCAATTGTGTATAAGGGTTAACTAGTATTGAAAGTATGACGGGGACTGCATATGAGCAGAATCGTACCATGGTTTCGGGTTCTGGAACCTTTGAAAAGTTGAAGGGCTAAAGAACATATATCTTAAAAACAGCATAACTCAAAAAATAATGCCGCTAG
Organism: Dolichopus griseipennis; assembly: GCA_963082915.1. NCBI lineage: Eukaryota > Metazoa > Arthropoda > Insecta > Diptera > Dolichopodidae > Dolichopus > Dolichopus griseipennis. The sequence goes on along the minus strand of OY720441.1, from coordinate 153,311,816 downwards.
TTTGATGAAATTTAAAATATAAGGGTTAACTAGTATTGAATGTACCATGGGAATTGGTTCTGGTCGAGTTCGGACAATGAGTTCGCATTCTAGAAGCTTTTGATCGATCTAAGGCCAAACGAGTATAATTTTGAAGCCAAAGAATATATTTCGTATTTCCTATGTGTTTCCGAAATTTATACTTAATTGTAGCGGTGGTTCAGCTGGCTCCTAAGATATCCCAAAATTAAAAAGCTTATCTTCCAGATTCATAAAAATAAAAACTTTAAATTTGATACACGGGGGTTCTTCCTATTTCTGTTTTTATTTAAAACTTTTATATTTTTAAAAGGCTAAGAATTTTACCATAAAACATATTTTGTATAATATTTTATAAATTAAAAACAAAATATATTTTTGATAAACGAGTAAATTCCTTTTTTATACCCTACACCTATAGAATAGGTAAAAGGGTATATTAACTTTGGTATGGTGTTTGTAACCACCTAAAGGAAGCGAGCTAGATATGGAAAAGTATATATATTTGTGAACAGCGTGACCGCCTGAGTCGATATAGCCATGTCCGTCCGTCCGTCTGTCCGTCCGTAGGCACGATAACTCAAAAAATAATGGAGCTATCTTGATGAAATTTTAACTGTAGATTACTAGGACTGAAAGTACGGCGGGGATTGCATATGGGCGAAATCGGCACATGGGTTCGGATTCTGGACCTTTTAATCGATCGAAGGGCTAACGAACATATATAAAAAATTTCGATAACTCAACAACTAATGACGTTATCTACATCAAATTTGTGCTGTAGGTTACTAGTAATGAAACTACTTCGGGGATTGCGTAAGGTCGGGATTGGACCATGAGTTCGGAACCTAGAACTTTTTGATCGAATTTAGGTCAAACGAGCATAATTCCGAAACCAATGAAGATAGAACCTCCAAATTTGGTATCAGGGTGTCCCTTCCTATTCCCTAAGTGTCTTGGGAATTTGGGTCGCATTGGAGTACTGGGTCGGGGACCAGCCACACATTTCCGAAGACCTTAAAGCATATCTTTAAAATTAATAAAGATAACAACTTGAAAAAATGTAGAAGCTTCCAATTTGCCACAAGGGTGTTCTTTACTATCTCTTGCGTGTTCCCTTAATTTGGGATCAATTGGAGAGGTGGTTCAGTACCCCTCTCAGACCTCCCAAGTTTTAAAAGCTTATAATCGAAATTACTAAAAATAGTTACTTAAAATTAAGATAGACCGTTCAAATTGTGTACAAGGGTTAACTAGTATTGAAAGTATGACGGGACTGCATATGGGCGAAATCGTACCATGGTTTCGGGTTCTGGAACCCTTGACAAGTTCAAGGACTAAAAAACATATATCTTAAAAACACCATAACTCAAAAAATAATCCCGGTATTTTGATGAAATTTAAACTCTAGGTTACTAGTAAGGAAAGTACCATGGGAATTGGTTCTGGTCGAGTTTAACTTCAAAGCCAAAGAATATATTTCCTATGTCCTATGTGTCTCCGAAATCTAGACTTAATTGTAGTGGTTCAGCTATGTTCAAAGGTACTTGCTGCATTTATGTAAAATTTATTTGAATATTTAAATGAATTATATGAAAAGGTCTAAATTTGTAATTGTATTTTAGAAATACATTTATTGCATAATTTGCGTTTATAAGCTTTTCTATTAGGTATATAAACTAACCATTTAAAATAATTGTAATTTTGAAAAATTTGGATTATTAAATATATTATGCTTTGATTATCTTTTTATCACAAAATTTAATAATTAGAATTTTTTTCATTTTTTAATTGAATTGGAATAAATATATTTTCATTTATTTCAAGTTTGTTTGTTTTTTAATATTTTTAAGTAGATAAATTAGTAAGAATTTGCAATATTTTTTAATAGATAGCGTAATTAGAAAATTTTTTTAGTATTATAAAGTTAATTTGGTTAGCTATGTCTTACGATCAAACTAATAACAGCTTTTATGGTGTTAAAATGACTTATGGATATGTCCTTCAATTTGAACCAAATAGGTGTAGGGTATTTCTAAGTCGGTTGCACTGACTGTTTCTTTACTTGTTTTAATTTTTATTATACCATATATTTTATTGAATTATTACCATAGGTGATATATAATAAAGACATTGTGTACAATACTTAAGCTATATTCAAAGGTACTTGCTGCAGTTTTGTAAAATTTATGTTTATATTTAAATGAATTATATAAAAAGTTCTAAATTTGTAATTATATTTTAGAAATACATTTTTTTGCATATTTTGCGTTTATAAGCTTTTCTAATAGATACATAAACTAACAATTTAAAATAATTGCAATTTTGAAAAATTTTAATTATTAAATATATTATGCTTTGATTAGCTTTTTATCACAAAATTTAATAATTCAAATTTTTTCACTTTTGTAATTGAATTGAAATAAATATATTTTCATTTAATTCAAGTGTTTTTGTTTTTTAATATTTTTAAATAGATAAATTAGTAAGAATTCGTATTATTTTTGAATGGATAAAGTAATTAGAAAATGCTTTTAGTATTATAAAGTTAATTTGGTTAGCTATGTCTTACGATCAAACTAATAACAGCTTTTATGGTTTTAAAATGACTTATGTACTTCCCATTAAATTTGAACCAAATAGGTGTAGGGTATTTCTAAGTCGGGTGCACTGACTGACTGTTTCTTTACTTGTTTTTTCAAACAATTTAAGAATAGATGATAATTTAGCAATTGGTCTATAATTACTAACATCATCACGAGTCCCTTTCATTTTTGAGTGGGAATGATATAGTATTAAATAAATTAATATACTTTGTCATTCTTTTTCAGTTACATCGCATCCATAAATATACGCAACAATATTGGCCGCAAACTGATGTGAGGTCGCTTTATAAACGCTTATTTTTGAAAACAAAACAATTTGATTGATTTTGTAGAAATTTCACAATCTAATTGTGGAATGGTAAATTTCCCAATGAATCAAAATATTTCCCCTTTATGTATTAGATGAGTATTTCCCCTTATATATGTTGTCAGAAATTCAGCTTTAAGTTTTCCATTTGTTAAGACAATATCGAATTTTTCAAGTAACGTTATTAAACTGTTTGTTGTTTTTTCGTTATCGGTATGACCAAAAAAGTATTTATCAATGTCTATTCTTTTTAAATCTCTGGTCGGAAATTTATACTTTAATTCCCTTACAATAGTTTTACATTTTCCTTTTATTCCAGCTACAGCTAAATTTTGTACAAATATTGTATTGTTGTCATCCGTACAGAATGATAAATCTACTAGAACACAAGCCATTTGATGAATAGAAATGGTACACTGAACTTCTTTTTATATGGTTACGTAGACGTTACGGTTTTTATCAATTTCGATACTTGCATCGAATTCCGCAAACACAATGTATGTTAATGTTGAATATATTCGAGTCTTGCTTCAATCCTTACAACTCCTTGGTTTAATAAACTCTGACAAGTATCAAATGACATGTAAATATGCACGAGGGTTTCAATGGTTATTTGATGTAAAACTTGTTTCAATTGCAGAGTTTGGTGTAGGCACTCCATTCACATATAGTTGAAATTGTGTGAGATTTTGATGATTGAGATGGTATGGATTTTTTTATCTTTTACCATTAAAATTTTCATTATTAATCATACAAAATACAAGAGCTTTTGGTATTTGCCCTATAAATATATTATCCAATGATATAATGGATGTGTAGCTGGAATTGTAAATGTTTTGATTTCACTTCTCGTATAAAAATATTTTGCGTTAGCTTTTTCCAAAACAGTATGTGCTATTAATATGCTAAGATTGATTGTTGAATGTATAATGTAGCTTTGAAAATTTTTAATTAGCTTTCGTCTGAATCATGAATGTAGAAAAAAGTCTTATTTTTCTAATGGCATTAAAATTTTCGAATGTCAATGTTATTTAAAAGAAATTTGGGAGTGTTGAAAAAATCTACCTGTAATTTCCTATTAATTCTACTATTGTAGAATTGCTGTATAATTTTTGTCTGGATTTCGAACTAGAATTGTTAAAATCATTTACATTTGATTTATCCAATTTCCAACCAGATGAGTTTGACAGGAATCCGTTCCATAGTTTAGTGAAGTAGTTAAGTATGCTTTATAATGGTATAAGGAGTCTGAAGGAGTGATGTTTTTTCCATTTAGAGTTAAGTTTCTTTGTTTAATTAAAGAGTGTAATAAATTATATACAACACTCGGTTGCGAGAGGGTTCTTTTGCATCAACTCCGGTTCTTAATTTATCATTTGTACTACAAACTGATCCATCTATTTTTAATATTTTAATTTTGAATTTGATAAAGTTTGACGATATATCTCGATATGTATCTTCATTTACAAGCGAAACAAATTCAATGTTTGACAGTGACGCTTCTATAGAAACTAAAAGATTGTATGCTGCCTCTTCTGAACGCAATATACTTGTTTGTACTGGTAATGATGCAAAAATATCAATTTCAGATTTCATAGGTAATAAGGGTATATTTTTCGTCGACTTTAAATGTGTCTTTTTAGAAACTGGTCGTCTTTCTATACCGCTTCGTATTTTTATGGCTTTTTGTCTTCCATTATTGATCGCATGCATTTGATTAACTACTGATTTTTGTAAATTTTTCATACCACTTTTACTTTGATCAATTACTGCTTCATTTATGTTTGCACCAGATGGTATATCATTCAAAATATTTTTACTTGTGTTTACAGTCTCCGTTTTAATTAACTCCCAACCTTATGTAAAAGCTGGCTTAAAGTAACGAATTAAACTTCCGAATAAATTTTGTAATAAAGGTCCAATATCGTTGTTTCCTTCACCTACTTGAGAGGAATAATATTTCACGCTCTAATGGTTCACTAAGCTCTTTTCATGTTTGATATGATATCATATTTGAGTAGTAGTATTTATATTTTTAATGAACAATCAATGCTTTTTAAAGTGTAATATAATTTTTGTTGGATAATATAATACTGGAAACAAAATTAATTACGTCGCCATATTGATTGTGAATTTTAATCGCTATCGTTTCAAAACATTTTTTTTTCTATAGGAATGTATTGGACATTTTCAAATTCAATATTTGTAGGTATTCTGCAATTTTCTTTGTGGATAGCTCTTAAAATACGTACTTTGATACTTCTAAAAACAGATGACAGATAATTCTGCTTCCTCTTACGTACCCTCACACTCGCGACCCGCTTTGCAGCCTGGTCTTAGAGTCACTCGTATTTTACTACAGCGCATCGTTGAGCCACGGATTACACCATATTATTTTCTCCATATAAGGGTATATTAAACTGTTTATATTTTTTAATAAAATAAAATACAAAAGTGATTTTTCACCAACCTGATGGTTCAGCCACCATCATAGTGAAAGGATGGTTGAAATATATCATTCATTTTCTATTCTTACGTAAACACTAAATTTTTAGATAATGTTTAAATTGTATAAATATAAAGAGAAAATATTTTCTTTTTCACACAGTTGTTCTTAGTAATGAAAATGTATGAATTCTTAAATATTTATTCTTCTGTATTATTATTGAATGTATGAGTCATATTTTATACTTGTATAACATATAAAATTTTTTAAGGTTAAAATAAATTACTTCAATTTACAGCACAAACTACTTCATTTGTCCATTGACTTATGATAATTCTACTTCCAGGCCTGATACTTTTGAATATTACTATATAAAAAAGTGCGAGCTAGAATTACAACAAACATTACAATAAACATAATGTCATGAGCACAAATAGTTTTTCCAGAAAGGCTTAAATTACACATGGCAAATAGATTTGGTGGAAATGATCCCATATAAAAAAGTGGATATAAGTATCTATTAACAGTAATAGATACATTTTCTTAATATACATACGCAGAACCAGCTAAGAGTAAAAGTTCAGAAAAAGTTTTACTTGGCATACAAAACATTTTTAATAATGTTTTGCAAAAAACAGCTGGAATACTCCCAAAAAATATTCAATCTGAATAAGGTAAAGAGTTTTCTAACAAAGAATTTAGAAAACTTATGGAAAGAAAAAAAATTAATCATTATCATACATATTCTGAAATGAAAGCATCTACCGTAGAACGTATTAACCGTATTTTAAAACATTCAATGTGGGAGCAGTTTAGATTTCAGGGTAATTATTAATGTATATCTATTTTACCCTCACTTATTGAGAAATACAACTAAACATATCATCGGACAATTAAACTTTTATTTTTCCGCAACCGAAATTTTATCTCAAAGGAAAATATAAAGTTGGAGATTATGTACGCATAAGTAAATACAAAAGAAACTTTGCAAAAGGTTAACAACCAAACTGGTCAACAGAAATATTAACAATTAAAGAAGTAAAACGCGCAAATCCGATTACTTACAACTTGCTTGATTATACAAAATTTCCGTGTATAATTTTCAATTATACACCGATTTCGGGTTCTTCTTACGAATTCGAACTTACTCTTGTCAAAAATACTGACAAAAAGTGTGTTGAAAAAATATTGAAAAAAGGAAATCGGCTTTTTGTTAAATGATTAGGTTTTGATAAAGATCACAATTCTTGGGTAGATAAAAAAGATGTTATATGAAACTTAATTTGCGTTTTTTTGTTACAATTCGGTACCAAATTTTTATATTTCCCTTAGAGCTAATATTTACAATTATCTATGCTACTATACTATCATAACAAGATCATTACACTTACTTGTTCTACATTATCTAGTTTATCCAATTTTATAAAACACCTGTTTAGTTCATTGCACTTAATTGTTATAAATTACATTATCAAGTTGACCTTATAGTTGGCATTATTTATAAACGCATCGTAAAAGATTTTTATTAAAAAACAATGTATAAATTTATGCGTATTATTAACATGATAAAAGAAATATATTTTTTTGGACTACCAATTTTTTTTGGCGAAGAGAAAAAATTAGCTATACTTCGGAAAAATTTTTAATTAGTGAGTGTCTTAAAATTGTATATTCTAATGCTAGGAGTTTAAGAATCAAATTAGCGGAGTTAGAAGCATGTAGTGGAAGATACAACAATGGAACATACATCATCATAATAAATGAAACTTGGATTTTTTCACATGAAACCAAACATTACAACTTTCTATGATAAAAGGAGATTTTTAACTGTAGAGACAGCAACAGAGGAGCAAGCACAGCGTTATTCATCTGAAACAACATACGATATAACACCCTACAAATAGATAGCAGATTCAACACCATCATTATTGAATTATCCACAGATCAATGAAAATTTTAGTTGGAGCCACCAACAACCATAATTTAAACTGCTATTAAGGAAAATACAAAAGCTAAGTTAATTAGAAATAGAAACAATAAATGGTTAACACAAGGGATTCTAGATAAAATGAAACAAAGAGTTAGGATATACAAAAGAGTTATAAACAACCCGAATGATGTAGCTCTAAGGGAAAGCTTCAAAACAGTTAAAAATTATCTAAATCGGAAAATTAGGATTGCCAAACAGTCATTCTATAGCAAGGAAATGCAGAAGGTCGGCAACGACAAAAAAAAATTATTTACATCAATCAACAAATTAATAAATAACAATACAATCAAAACAGAGGAACTAACAATCCAGAAACTAACGATAAATGGAATTTTCAACGAGTTACCAGCTGACATTAAAAATCAATTATACATAAATTTCTAAAAAAATTAAAGAAAACACTTAAATTTATTACTACAAGAAACAGGGATAAGCTAATCAATTATAACAAATATATCCGCAAAATAAGGGTAGTCATTACACCAGCAAACTAATTTTGTCTATTCAAGTAGCAGCAGGAAAACCTAAAATATCACAATTTATATTAAACCTGTTTCTTTTAATAATATCGCTAATAAACTAATAATAAATATAATAAAAATAAACAAAAAAAAAATTTAGTTTTGCATAATGGTAAATTTTAGTATCGTATGGCAGCCCTTAATATTTGCCTTTTAAAAATTTATAAAGTTTATAGAATCAGCTATCTTTTGTAAATTGAAAATACACCTAACAGAATTTTTGTTATAACATTTTAGGGCTTTTTCCAAGTTTGGGGGGCTTTAACTCTGTAACGGGTGGGGCTACAGAAAAAAGTTCTTCTACGAAATTATTTTCTTTTGCAACACCTATCCGTGGTTGAAACTTCTTTACTCTATTTCAAACGGTGTAAAAGTTTTTGTTAACATACGGACAGAGTGTAGAACATCTTTACAAAAATTTTTGAAAAGAAAATATGCTAAAAATTTTAACGAACAAGATAACATAAATTTAAATTTCTTCTACTGATAATAATTTACATACTAATAATCATACTACATAATCAACCACATTAAATTAATACTTAAACTTTGAATACAAATTCTATTAAACTTTTAATTTAATTAATTTAATAAAAATACTGAGCACTATATATTTACAATCAAAATATAATTCTACACTATTAAAAACATAAATAGAAATAAACACAGAAACAAACCAATTTTAATTTAATTACAACACATGAGTATGACCACCACCTACATTAATTCTTTCAGAAGGCCTGGACATCCAAAATATTTGAATGTATTAGTACACATTGTTAAAGTGTGTGAAAAAAAGCTCTTCCAAATGACGTTTCTTAAAAAAATTTTTGTACTTTTATGTTTATGTTTTTTTTTTAGGTAAAATTTAAATTTTCATCAATTTTCTTTTAGAGTTTTACCTATGAAATAATTGTCCAAATATTTTAATTTTTATATTAAAATAAAATTTGAAATTTTTTCTGTAACATATCAAAATTTCAGCTTTCAACTCGAAATTTTAAATATATTTACAGCAAAATATATTCAATGATTTTTTTAGTATTAAAAATCACCGCCATTTTGACACTCTCAAAAAATATTTGAATAGACATTTATCATGTTTTTTAGTGAACATAACCTTCAAATTAAAAGCTATAATTTCAAATTTTTTCAACGATTTCGGTAAGTAGTTCAAATTCAATCTAAGTTTTTATATATATAAATTTAATAAATAATTATGAAATTTATATACAAATAAAGCTTAAAGAATTCTCTTTTCACTCCTAAAAAAATTAAATTTGAAATCATTTTTTTCAGCACATTTCCAAGCAAGAATTGGAAAAGGAGTACCACATTCTGGGTAAGAAAGTTTTTTCTAATAAGTACAGTTTCAAATAAAAAGTAGTTGCGTAGTGTAAAATTGTGTAGAGTAGTATTTTACAAGTACCTTAATAAAATAAAATAATATTTTTGATCTCAATTAAATATTATTTTAAAAATAATATTTAAATATTTTTTGTCATTAAAGAATTAAATAATTTTAATAAATAAAAGATTTGTTTTTTTTAAATATACTTCAATAATATTTTATTTTATATACAATACAAAGGTACTTGTAGTTTAGTTATCGAATTTCTAATTTAAGTTTTTTAATTGAATGAACTTTCTTAAACATTATATTTGAAATTTAACAAAGTTAATTCAATTATTAAGTGCCTTATATTGCCTTTTCTAATAATTTATTTAAAATGGGTCGTAAATGCTCAGTTGTTGCATGTAAATCCAATTATAACAGTAGCACAAATTACGTTACAACTTATAAATTTCCGGTTAAAGAAAATTTAAAAAAATTATGGGTAAGCGCTGTTGGAAGAACGAACTGGCAACCAACAGCCTATAGTACCGTTTGTAAATTACATTTTGAAGATTCGTGCTTAACTTTAGATAAAACCCAAAAGACGCGATTATTGTCAGATGCAGTTCCAAGTATTTTCCCCAAGAACTCGGTAGAATTAATTTCTGTTAATAAAAATTCAAATATAGATGAAGATCTAATTTTAAATTTTGCTAATTTAGTTTTAAATATGAATAAAAACGTAAATTTAAAACTGGGCCTTATATACTGGCCAAAATAATTTAGTTTTGTGCATTTTAAATGAGAACGAAAACTTTGGTTGTTCTTTTAGATTTAGAATAGTAGTTAATAACGATTTATTAGTTACCTGCTTTTCAGGTAATACTCAAACAAAACTAAATAAAAATGTTTTGCCGGAAAATATGAAACTTGTATTTTGGTCTCAGCTAAAGCAAATAGTATCGTATTTTAATAGCGTGCTATTAGACTCTGAAAATAATTTTTCGCTTCTTTTAGAAGAAGCATCATTTCTTCTTAAACTATACCAAATTTCAGAGAATGATACTGAAAAATTAAATGTTATTATTGACCAAATTCACCTTTTAGGTTTAAAAGTACCTAAATACAGTTGTGATACCATCGTAATGTCATTTTTAATTTTTGCCCACTCTAGATCTACTTATTCTATTATTTCAAATTTTCTTACTCTTCCATCCAGCCGGCATCTTCGAAGATTATCTTCAAAATTGCACATAACTTATATATAAATATGTTCAGTATTTTTAATACTGACCGACAAAATTATTTTCTAAATCCTAACGGTCAGGGTAAAATATACTTACAATATGACACTGTTCATATTTTTAAAAATATTAGAAACAATTCGCTTTGTGCACCAAATAAAGTTCTAATGTTTTCTGATTTCCATTCAAAAGAAATCAAATATGCCCGTTTTGCGCATTTTTCGGAAATATTTGAAAAAGAAGAACATCTTCAAATTAAAAAAGCATATAAATTAAATAGGAAATCCATAAATCCAACTTCAATTAAACTCATTCAAATTCCCACTGAACACAATTTTTTTTTGACCATTAATGTACGACATTAATAATCTTTTTGAAAGCTTTTAAGAAGCTTTTTCCTATTAAAATTTTTTTTGGAAGCAATTTTTTGAAATCCATACTTATGAATGAAAAAATTAAAGTTCAAATTTTTTTTTGTTACTAAATGATGTAAAAAAGATGATATTTCAATTTACTCTTTTAACATAATTTAAAAATATCAGTAGTTTTTGAGTTATTTTAACATTTTTAGGAGGACTCCCGCGTTTTCCCATAAGACTACGTGTAAATTTCATTTGCGGGAGTCCTATTTTGAGCTTTTTTTCTTTAGATGTCCAGGCCTTTTGAATTATTGTAGGTTATGGTATGACACCAGATGAGTATAATTACAACAACAACGTACTTCCTGATACCAGTGCCAGCTGATAGTAGGTACCTACAGGGACTTAAAAAATTATTTTTATTATACTAAATAGTACTGATGTAATTAATCTAAATTTTTGTTATTATAAATAATAAAAACAAAATAATCTTTTGGTATTTAGTTCTTAGTCCAATAAAAAAAAATAAAGTTAAGTAGGTAACAAAAAAAAAAATATATTACAAATTTTGGTTAAAAACAATTTAAAAAATAGAAAAATATGAAGATGTGCAATAAAAAGAAAATACTTGTTAAAAACATGTCCGGAACATGAAAACATTGAAAATATAATTTTTGTGAACATTAATTTAAATAAATGAAGAGTTTTGAAATATAATTAGCTTCTTTTAATTAAAAACAAAAACAAGAAAGAAAATTGTAATTCCCCAAACCTTTTGTGGGGAAAAAAAAAGTTGTGTGACATCTATTGACCTCAAAATGAAACTAGCACCTTAAAATAATAAAGTGCCTGCCCTTCACCGATGAAAACATTTTATTTTATATACTTGGCTATCTATTAATAGGAAGTATTGTATATTATCTATGATGCAATTAAATTTTGGAATCCTAATAATGACGGCTATTTTTTATGCATCCACTATCCACAGTGATGCCATTTTGACAGTATTCCGTTCAAATTGGACTGGAACAAATATTCTTTGACCGGAAAAAAACTCGAAATATTTGACTGATTTATTTTTTTATTTAACCGCTTTTGGCATAATTTCGTTTCGGAAAAACTTAAAATATTTTAAAAAATATTCGTTTTTTGCACGAATAAAACAAGAAAAAAACTAAAAATTCAGTTATTATTCCAAAATACCACGTGTGATAAAAAAAATTGGTAAAAAGGATATATATGAAAACGATACTGAAGAAGATATTGATATTTCCTTTATGGATGAAATTTTTTAATTCGTTTGAAAATATATATTTTTTTGTTATATCCATATTACACCCAAGTGCAATAAGATTTATATATGTGTACCGTCCTGTTATGTAGATATTTTTTGTTTAATTTATGAAATAATTTTTGTTCATGAAATAAAGTTTTTGATTAATATTAGTACAATTTTTTTGTTTATGATAATAATATGAAATAAATATTTTACTACTTTATAAATGCAGAATCAAAATCATCATTAGTTAAATTGGGTATTGCGAATTTATTTAAAGCAACGCTCCATTAATCAATCTAAACAAAAAAATTAATTATTTACATGTTTCATTATACATACTTAATTTTAAGTCTTTCTTAATTAAATTTTAATTTTGACTGATTTTTTGACCGCATTTTATACTAAAACTTTTGACTGGATTTTTTGACTGAATTTTTTAATATGTTTTCCAGTCAAACTGTTAAATTGGACCGTATTGAAAATTTTGAAGCGGCAACACTGACTTTCCAGTATATTATAGTAGTTTTTTTAATCATATTTGTACTATTATTAACATACCAATCCGCGATTAAATCATTTTCAAGTTTCAATTAATTTTTAAATATTTAATCAGCAAAATAATTTTTGAAAATGGGTAAAGTATTGTCAATTATTACAAGGAAAGCAAAGCGTTTTAACATAGAAAATAGAACTATGCGTTTTTTAGATAAAGAAAAATTGGCGGTAGCTCCAAAGTATGATTCAACTTATACAGATATGCAAAGGACGATTATTTGTATAATTAATATAAAAATTAGTGTTCAAATTAAAGTAAAGATTTCATTACTTTATAGATGATCCTGAATTTTTAGATCGTTCCAGTAAAAAAGATTTAACTTTTAATGATCGATTGAAAAGTGTTTTCGTAACATCTGCAACAGTTGTAATATGAAAATATTTTTTTGGTTAATATGTATTCTATAAATCACGATTTTCCTATTACAATACCACAGATCCAAAGTTTGTTTAAATGGTTCCTTGCATCGTTTACTGTGTCCGATTCTGGTTTTTCCAGATTTTTTATGATATGCATTAAAAAGAACTAAAAATAATTTTATTATGCATTAAAAAGAACTAAAAAAGTCGGATCAGAGCCGTAATTCAGGGAAAAATCATGGTTTATAAAATACACGCTACCTTTTTCTTTAATTATTAAAAAATATATTTTAGATTAAATCACAATGTGAGAAATTTGAAAAGAAAAAACATCTGCCTTTAAATCGCGGCGAGATAGAAAATTTTGATTTTAGATTCGATGATTGTAAAAAAATGCCAGTAGGACGTTGCACTTTAAAGCAAGCAATAAAATTTTTAACAGAACACCAAAACGATCCTTTTATATTTACGACAGAAAAAATAGCAAATGATTATAAGATGAAGCACGATATTATAGGTAAATATAATAATTTAATTATATACGTAATAGAATGCGTTTACTCTATTTTATAGAAAATATTTTGTTATTTTACAAAAGTTTTCAAATGCATGTACCAGGCAAAACTTTAAAAGGAAATAGAATTCAAACTTCTGCCGCAGAGCAAAGTGATTAAAAAATTTAAATTCTTGAATTAAGTATTGTCAATTTCAGGATGTAATAACTTAAAAAAATTTAAAAGTGTCGAGTTAATAAATATGACTGGAATTTTATGTACTATTATATGAAAGATATAAATAAAATTATATGAAAGATATAAAAAATAGGAACTATATGAAAGATACAAAATTTTTACATAAGTTATTTATATTAATGATTAGGTTAAAATCGAATGCAAAAATCAAAAAAAGCTTTCAATTTTAACGACATCCATAACCTACACCATATTCTGAAAGAATTTATGTAGGTTCTGCGTCATCTCAAATATTACTGTCAGACTGAAACTTTTTACTTATTAATTTTTTTTTTTTTAATGTCATTAATGTCAATGAATTTGCAGTTTGTGTTGTTATTTAGACGGGGGGTAAAGCGAGTCTCTTACACCTAGGCCTGGGCGGCTCGTTGTGCTAACTCCCTTACCGTGTTGAAGTCATCCCAGTACGTTCCGCAGCTTCTGCATATTGCCCTAGTTGCTCTACCTATTTTAGCTGCATGGGCTCTGAGCATTAGGTGGCCCGTGCTTATCCCTGTCATTAGTCTAAGATCCTCCGTTTTTAATTTTAGGATCTTTTTCGTTTTCTTGCTATTTGTTCCTCCCCAGAAACTTGTGATGTGAGTTGATCCGGTGGAGTTTAAACAGTTTATTAGCTTGGGTTTTAGCCCAGGTTCTTGTAAATCGTTTCAACTCTGAGTGTGAGAGCTCTATGGGTTCTTTATCCGTCCTATGTTCTCTTATAGCACTCTTCGCTATTTCATCTGCTCTTTCATTGCCGGGGAAACCTGAGTGGGCCGGGATCCAGTGCAGTCTAACTGCATTGAATTCTCCCAGCTCGTTAAGGGCCTTCCAGCAATTCAGTGTAGACTTTGATCTATTCCTACCGCAGCGGTTGTATTTTTTAGCCGCGTCGTTATAATTGTCTACCGTATTTGGTGACGTTCTAGTGTTGATACGGGTTATTTCCGTTTCAGTATCAAATTTCCCATTTAGCCTGAGTTCCCCTGCGATGTCATCACTGATTGATAGAGGGCTCGTTGCTAAGTTCATTAAACCGCCTAAGTTCTTTGCTTGGATCATGATTTCTTTGTGTCCGTACTGACTCTCAATGTTTAGCCAGTTACCTGTCATGTAAAGTCGAAGAGCGGTATCTATTGCTCTTCTCTTTACCTCTATTTCAATTGGTTATATGTCCAAGATTTCCTCCATGGCCTTGGTTGATGTGGTTCTAATGGAACCAGTTATCCCCAAGCAGCCATGTCGCTGTACTTGTGTTAATATTTTAATATATCTCTTCTTTTTGATGGCCGGCCACCAAACTAACGCTCCGTATGTTATCATAGGTCTTGTAACACACGTATATATCCATATCATTATATTTGGCGATAGACCCCAGGTTTTGCCGACTGCATTTCTGCAGACCCATAGGGCTCTTATCGCTTTCTCTTTCTTTTCGCTCAAATGTTTACCCCATCTGAGCTTCTCGTCTAGTTGTATACCGAGGTATTTGACGTGTTTAGAAAATTCCAACACGTCATTACCTATTTTGGGTGCTTGTGGATAGACCATTTTTCTTTTCCTATTAAATAGGCATATTTCTGTCTTACTTGCGTTAAGTTTCAAACCGTTCTTGACCACCCATATCGCTGTTTTGCCGATTGCGGCCTGTAATTTGTGTGTTCTATTAGTCTCCTTTTCGATGACTATTATTACAACATCATCTGCATAACATATTACTTTATGTACCTCCACTACCAGTTTTTGTAGTAGATCATCAATAACTATTAACCACAGTAGTGGTGATAGTATTCCTCCCTGAGGAGTCCCTCTTGATACCACTTAACTTTTAGTAGCTGACCTATAGGTTGATGTTATTACCCTGTTTCTTAACATTTCGTTAGTCCACTCAATGAGCATTTGATCGATACCTCTACTTTTCAGGTTATCGATTATGTTTTTGGATTTCACATTATTGAAGGCTCCCTCTATGTCGATAAAACAACCGAGTGATAGCTTCCCTTTGCTGAAACCCTCTTCAATTATTTGTACGACCTCATGTAAGGCCATATCTACCGATTTGCCTTTAATATAGGCGTGTTGCTTTATCGATAGTCTTGGATTTAGCTGTTTTCTTATTTCCAGCTCTATTATCTTTTCTAATCCCTTTAGGAGGAATGACGTTAGGCTTATTGGCCTATATGTGTTAGCTTTATTACAGCTTATTTTATTTGGTTTAGGTAGAAAGATTACTTTCGATTCTTTCCACCTCCGTGGCGTTTAACTTAAACTTATGCAACCTTTGTAGATTGCTTTGATTTTCCTCTTCAGAAGACTTACACCTTCCTGAAGCTGTCTTGGGTTAAGGTTGTCTGGCCCTAGTGATTTGTACGAGTCAAATGAATTCAGTGCCCATGTGACTTTTTTATCTGTTATCAGTAGATCGATCTTTTGTTCGAGATTATCTACTGGTCTATCATCTGGGTTCGTGTTTGTCATTTCTTCCTGTGAGTTCTCACTATCTAGTTCGTCCTCAGGGAAGTTATTTATCATAAAGATATCTAGGGATTCTTCCATTGTCAACGACATGGTTCCGTTTTCCCTTTCAATCAATTCTGCTTGTGAGTGGCCTTTAGACAACATTTTCTTGAGTCTTGAGTCTTCACTGGTCTTTTCTATTTGCTCTGTGTAATCTCTCCAAAGCTTTCGTTTCGCAGATCTGCATTCTGATTTGTACTTCTTCAGTACAGTTCTGTATTGTAGCCAGTGGGCTTCTCTGTTAGTGCTCATGGCTTTATTAAATAATCTTCGCATATAGCTCCTGATTATCACCAGGTTGATATTCATCCATCTGATGTAAGCCATTTAATACTGAGTAACTTACCAGATTTTTGAGTTCCTGTGTTGGTGGATACTTCTCATCATATGGAAGATACCCCGACGCCAAAGTAACTGCCTTTTTCTCGCCCTCGGCCTCCTCCATCTGTATGGCTACCAGATCGTTACTATTTAGCTGTGGAATAGATATAGTTTTAAGTAATTTTCTTATAACAATACACGCTCTTGGCCTACCGTTATTAGCCTTATAGAAACACTCGAAGTGTTTCCTACTTCATCCTGTAGGATGATCATTCGCCGTGCTCGGGTCTTGGATTAGAGCCACTGTTAAATTTTCCCTTAGAATCCTTTCTGCTAATATCTTTGTAGCACAGATGCTTCGGTGCAGGTTGGCTTGGATGATCTTAAGAGCCTTCTCTGCCATGTCTCTGTGAGGTATTATTGAGGGGGGGTTGTTATTTCCTCCCACTTATTCTGCCTGCGTTGGAAGAGTTCGGCTCCGGAGATATGTTCTCCTGTTCCTCATCTCTTCGATCCACAGGCTTGATTTCCGGCTCCGGCAAGAATGCACCCGGTTCGGATGTTTCCGTGAAGGAGTCCATCGACCGGGTTTCCTCTAAGTCGGAGTCTTCTTCCATGGCCTGCACGGCCATATTCTTCTCTTCGGTGTCTTTAGACACCGATTTAACCTCGGGGTCAGCAAGGTCGGCTTCTATTCTACGGAGAAAACTGCTCGACCACCTCGCCCCCCGCGTCTTCCCACCACCTCGACCACCTCGTCTTCCGGAGTTGTCTCACCTCCTTTTCTCTTAATCGTGACCACGCGCAGTCTCCTACATAAGTAGTTAATCTGCCCGTTCACCTCTTCTAACCTTTGGTAATCTGCCAAGGTATTCCAAGGAGTAACCATTGACCTTCCGGCGGTCTTACTGTGCGATTCAGGACTTTCCATTTGTCCGCGCCCAACTTCAGCGATCTTGAGTGATATCTTGAGATATATATTCTCCTCAAAACCGACTCAGGATCGCTGACATCTCCTCTGATCCATACATGAACCCTTTCCAGCTTGGGTATGTGTGCTTCTCTAACCACCGTAGAATGGCACCCGGCCAAAGCTGGGAGTGTTCATGTACGGTTCTCTTCAACCAACTAGCCGAACAGGCGTCGACACTGGTAATCTTAAATATGTTGGAGTCCCAGAGACCGCCTGTTCGTCGTTCATCGCTTTCTCCGCCTCTTCCATAATCCAAACTTGAAGGTCCTCTCGTAGAAGAGTCCTATTGGACTCTTCCACAATTTGCCCGTCCATTCGACTATGGCCACTATGATGGCCAACTTTAGCTCCTCAGATACAGCCACTTGACTATAGCTGAGGGGTTTCTTTTTCCCTACCGGGGTAGAGTAATCCTCCGACCTAGGCCTCTTTGTACCTACACCTTCTCACCTGACGTGCTTGGTACTCCAGCAACTCCCAGACCCCATGGGGTAACCTTTGGTACTGACTTAGGCGTTTTACCTCCATCGGAGAGTACCTTCGGATTATTCCCACCGCTCTTCGGTGCGTTCATGCCTTGCACGCCACTTGCCTCCATTACCTGATGTGCCTGGTATTCCCGCAACTCCCAAACCCGATGGGGCAACCTTTGGTACTGACTTAGGCGTTTTATCGCCATCGGAGAGTACTTCCAGATTGCTAACACCGGTCTTAGGTGCGTTCGTGCCTTGCGCGTCACTCTTCTCTCCTGACGTGCTTGGAAATCCTGCAGCTCCCAGACCCAATAGGGCAACCTTTGGTACTATCTTAGGCGTTTTACCGCCATCGGAGAGTACCTCCGGATTGCTCCCACCGCTCTTCGGTGCATTCATGCCTTGCACGACAGTCACAACTCTCCCATTCCTAGGCTTTGGAACAACCTTTGGTACTATCTTGGGCGTTTTTCTGCCTTTTGATAGCACTTCCGGGTTGGTCCCGCTTTACATTTTTTTTTATACCAGCGTATCCTTCTTTGTGGCTCCGGTCCTGCCTCCATTGCCTGAGTAACTTCTTCTTCTTGGCGCTAGGCCTTATCCTAACGACTTGGAAAAAAGTTTCGTTGTTTATATAATTAAAAATCAAAGAATTACCTTTATCCGTAGTCTTAGTTGTTACCGTTACATCCTCTGCTGGCGACCTCTCCCCTGTTAGGGGGCCAGGCTCGCCGTTGGCCGCAGATTTCACCGACGTTTGACGTAATATCCTACGTCGCGTCTCATCTTCTTCTTGTTCCATCATGAGGGGCTCCTTTATCCTTTTCCTTCCTCCCCCCAAGACATTTTCAGTATGGTTGGATCTACCAGAGTCATTGACTCCACGGACCTTGCTCCTGGGGATCACGGGTCGTTCTTAAGCCAACTCCACCTCTGTTGAGGTGAGCCCCGTTTGGAGTCGGCTGGAGAGACACGGCGCTCTTGGCATTGCTCCGCTGTACCAAGAGAAGGTTAATAAAACTGGTTGTCGCCACTTAACCAGAGTCCGCATACTCGCTACTAAGCATCCCCTTAGCCATGCAGTCCTCGGCGTATTCTGTTCCACCTTGATAGTAGCCCTTGGATAGTATCTGGCTAGGGTTCCAGTATAGTCAAATTTGCCGTGAGACATGACCACAGACGCGAATCTGACTATAACAGAGCCCATATTGGCCTTTGTATCATCCAAGGTTACCAGGGTCCACCGCAAGTTTTGGGACGCATAAGAGTCCTTACTGCAGATTGTATTCTATAGTAAGAACCCTTAACCCCCATAATTTTTGGAGTTAGTTTGCATTTTGATTTTTGAAGTTTATATTTTTATGGGTGTTATTGTTATTTACCACACAACCTAAAAAAAGGTTGACATTAACAACGTTGTTGTGATTCTTTATTTTGATTGACAACAACCTAATTATTTGTCAAAATTACACAACCTAGTTGTAAAGTTGAGTTGTGTTAAAATATAGTTATTCTCAATGACATCACTTTACAATTATGTTGTTTGAGACAACTTGAAAGTGACAACACGTTTAGACCAGTTGTATTTAACTTAAGGGCCTTACCTAATCAAAAGTGTACGACGTATGAGCAGGGGTAACATCGTAAGTGTCGTAAAAAAAACTTCAACCTGATACATTGTGAAAATAACACAATGTAAAATTTCTGCACACATTGTGACGAAAATACAATGAATTTTGTTTACAATTGCGATTGCGTCAAAATGAAATGTCAAAAATTTAACAATTGTAATAGAAAAATTAAGCATCACACAAAAACTAAAAATTGACTTACTTTTCTTCCATGGTTTTTGTTATACCCTACACCCATAGGTAAAGGTGTATATTAACTTTGGTATGGTATATGTAACCACCTAAAGGAAGCGAGCTAGATATGGAAAACTTTATATTTTGTGTTCAGCGTGACCTCCTGAATCGATATAGCCATGTCCGTCCGTCCGTCCGTAGGCACGGTAACTCAAAAAATAATGGAGCTATCTTGAGGAAATTTTAACTGTAGGTTACTAGGATTGAAGGTAAGGTGGGGATCGCAAATGGGCGAATTCGGCCCATGGGTTCGGTTTCTGGACCTTTTAATCGGTCCAAGGGGTAACGAACATATATAAAAACCACAATAACTCAACAACTATTGTCGCTATCTTCATCAAATTTGTGCCGTAGGTTACTAGTAATTTGTGCCGTAGGTTACTACGGCGGGGATTGAGTACGGTCGATATTGGACCATGGGTTCGGAACCAAGAACTTTTTGATCGAATTTAGGCCAAATGGGCATTATTCCGAAACCAATGAAGATAGAACCTCCAAATTATCAAGGTATCAAGGTGTGCCTTCCTATTTCCTTAGTGTCCTTGAAATTTAGGCTAGATTGGAGTAGTGGATCGGGGACCAGCCACACATTTCTGAAAACCTTAACGCATATCTTTAAAATAATAAAGATAGAAACTTGAAACAAATGTAGAAGCTTCAAATTTGGCACAAGGTGTCCTTAACTATTTGTGTGGCCTTCTAATTTGGGATAAATTGGAGTGGTGGTTCAGTACCCCTCTTAGATCTACCAAGGTTTAAAAGCTTGTAATCGAAATTACTAAAAATAGTAACTTAAAATTAAGAAAGAACGTTTCAATTGTGTACAAGGGTTAATTAGTATTGAAAGTACAGCGCGGACTGCATATGGGCGAAATCAGCAAATGGGTTCCGATTCTGGACCTTTTAATCGGTTTCAAGGCTAACGAACATATATAAAAAATCCCGATAACTGAACAATTAATGGTGCTATCTTCATGAAATTTGTGCTGTAGAGTATTGGTAATGAAACTAAGGCAGCGATTGCGTATGGCAAGGATTGGACAATGGGTTCGGAACTTAGAACTTTTTCATCGAATTTAGGCTAAACGAGCATGATTCCGAATTCAAAGAAGTTAGACCTCCAAATTCGGTATCAGGGTGTCCCTTTCTATTCCCTTAGTGTCCTCGAAAATTGGAACCAATTGAATTAGTGGGTCGGAGACTATCCACATAGTTTCGAAGACCTTAAATTATATTTTCGAAAATAATAGAGATAGTAACTTCAAAAAAATGTAGAAGCATGGAATTTGGCACAAGGCTGTTCTTTACTATTTCCTACGTGTTCCCTTAATGTATGGTCAATTGGAGTGGTGATTCAGGTAACTCTCTTAGACTTCACAAGGTTGAAAAGCTTATCATCGAAATTAATAAAAATAGTAACTTAAAATTAAGATAGATCGTTCCAATTGTGAACAAGGATTAACTAGTATTGAAAGTATGACGGGGATTGCATATGGGAAAAATCGTATCATGGTTTCCGGTTCTGGAACTTTTGAAAATTTCAAGGGCTAACAAACATACATCTTAAAAACACCATAACTCAAAAAATAAAGCCGCTATTTTGATGAAATTTAAACTCTAGGTTACTAGTAATGAAAGTATCATGGGAATTGGTTCTTGCCGAGTTTGGACAATGAGTTCGGATTCTAGAAGCTTTTGATCGATTTGAGGCCGAACGAGTATAATTTCGAAGGCAAAGAATATATTTCCTATTTCCTATGTGTCCCCGAAATTTAGACTTAATGGTAGTGGTTCAGTAAAATTTATTTTTATATTTAAATGAATTTTATGAAAAGGTCTAAATTTGTAATTGTATTTTAGAAATACATTTAATGCATATTTTGAGTTTATAAGCTTTTCTATTAGGTATATAAACTAACCATTTAAAATAATTGCAATTTTGAAAAAATTGGATTATTAAATTTACTATGCTTTGATTAGATTTTTATCCCAAAATATAATAATTAGAATTTTTTCATTTTGTAATTGAATTGGAATAAATATATTTTCATTTATTTCAAGTTTTTTTGTTTTTTAATATTTTTAAATAGATAAATTAGTGAGAATTTGTAATATTTTTTAATAGATAGTGTAATTAGAAAATGTTTTTAGTATTATAAAGTTAATTTGGTTATAAAGTTAATTTGGTTATGTCTTTCGAACAAACTAATAACAGCTTTTATGGTGTTAAAATGACTTATGGATATCTCATTAAATTTGAACCGAATAGGTGTAGGGTATTTCTAAGTCGGTTACACTGTTTCGGTTGCACTTTTGCACCTACTGACTGTTTCTTTACTTTTGTTTTTTGATAATTTTAAACATAAGTATAAAAATATAAAGTAAATGTTTTGGTTAATAAATTCTCTTTTTAGGGGGAGAGTCTCAGATTGTTTAACAATTTTTAAATCGCTATCACTTCCATAGGTTTTCAGAAAACCAAAGTTTTTGTTTAATTTTTCGACTAACTCCGAATATGGTGCGTTCAATAGCCAATCTAAATCTCCAAGATTATATTTCGTTACTGCTTTTCTTTTACGATTAACATTTTTTTTTTTTTCTGCCTGAATTTTAATTATGTCTAACTTGGCCCGTTCACTTCCTTCATTACGGCACTTTGAAATTGTTGAGTTCATTCTTCTTTAATCAGCTGTATTATATGTTTATAATTTTTATTTTTCATTTTAGTCCTCGATGAAAATTCTTCGATGAAAATTCTTTGTACCATTTTTCGGGGTTATTAATGATAATTTGGATAGTACTGTAACTGTGGTTTTAGGTAAACGTTCCACCTGACCATTACCTGTTGGAACTCCTCCTGCTATCAAATAAAGTTTTGTATCGTTTCATTTACAATACTCATGTAATTGATTTGATATGAACGCTTCTCCTCTATACGCAATTATTCGGGATCGATTATCGAACATATCAGCAATTATTTCACATTTTGTAGCTACTTCCTCTGTACTTAAACTCTTTGTAGGGAACAGCCAACAAAACATAGAAAATCCGTCAACTACCGCCAACACATATCGATAATACTTTTTGGTTGTGCTCATGGTCTATTTGAAAAGTATCCAGCGGTGTATCACCTTTAGGTATTTGGTTGAGTAGTCCTTCTTGTTTCCAATATTTTCTGTTGGTCAGGATGCATGGTATGCACTTGGCTATAAGGAATCTATTTTTTTTGTTTAAATCGGATATGTAAAATTCTTAATTAATTTTTTTCTTCATTTTCGTGTAATGAAAATGACATTCGTAATGTATCGATTGGATTAACAAGTTCTTCATCCCATCTGGCACTACATATAATAATTTACCATCTATATGGATGTCATAGTGTATGATGAAATCCTTATATGGACCATGTTGTAAAAGTTGAGTTATTGCGTTCCACTTTTCATCTTTCTTTTGTGCTTCCTGTAAATGTTTTAAAATATTTTGGCTAGATTGTACTAGCGGATTTGTTCTAAAAGCATCCACATGACAAATTTTTATTCCTTCTTGATGTTCTAACTAACCTTATTGGACTTTGGAATACCGGTTTTTCATCTAAAGGAAGAATCTTCATTTGAATAGGTGACGTGTTCATAAATGCAGGTTTATAATTTTTAATCATTGTAATAATATGACTTACATTCTTCTTTTAGAATAAACAATCCTGGAATATCAGTATTGTTAAACTCACTATTTAGGCTAATTTCGGCTAAAAAGGTTTTTCGGTTTTTCATCTAAAGGAAGAATCTTCATTTGAATAGGTGACGTCTTCATAAATGCAGGTTTATAAGTTCTTATCAAACCATCAAACCATTAACAGATCTATTAAATGATTTAAAAGGTGAGCTTATATCGGAAACATCAAAGGAGCTGGTTGGCATTCGTGAAGTGGTGGATCTAATGAAGGACAACTTAAATCGCATGAACGTATCCATTCATGCTTTGGGTTCTGATCAACAAATACCCAATCATCGACAGAAGGAAATTCAGTGCGATGTGGAGTTAATTAAACAACAGTTGGATAAATTAAATAAACCACCAATAGTTCATAAAGATGTATTTATCCAAACTGACAATATCACACCTAGCACAACGGCAAAGAGTAAAATAAATAAGACAAAACCCGGAGTTAAGGCTTTACTAACCCCAATTGTTACAACAAAGCCTTCGTTTTCTCTTTGCATTTCAAGGCTAAATTGTAAAATGACTGAAAAAAGCCTTGAAAGCTTTATTAAACAAAAATTTAGCGTGATAAGTGTGATATTGCAATTTGTAAAAAAGTTACTCCCAAAAGGATCCGGAATCCGAAATACCTGTCATTTAAAGTGTCCGTTCCTGATATCATGGTTGAGAAGGTGAGAAATCTTAAATTTTGGAAGAAGGGAACGAAAATTACAAATTTTCGGGATGTTAGAGGTAATAAAAATAAAAATAATGATAATAATCGTAAAAATAAAAATATATCTAGTAATAAAAGTAATAAGACTAAAAGAAATAAATATAATAATAACAATAATAATAAAAATAATAACAATAATAATAATAATAATAATAGTAATAGTTCTGGAAATATTAACTCTGACAATAGAAATACTAATACTAGCATTAACGTTAATAATATAACTGTACATCCTAATAATAGCGCAACTGCTAACAATTCAACTAATTCTAACTCAACAGATTCAAATAATTCCATAAACACTAAATTAAATACTAATAACAGTACTTCAAACATAAATCAGAAAAACATTTATCATAACCACAATACTATTCAGAACAATAATAACAATATTAACACTTTTAATACTTCATCAGTAACTAAAGAGCCTGAAATTGTCAGTGCTAATTCTACAACAGTTATTGAACCTCCTCCTTCTTCTGTGACTTCTTCAAACATTCCTTCTACTTCTAAATTTGTAAGATTTGTGCAAGGTGAAACTCTTCAGCCTTCAATTATTAACCCACTTTTACCAACAATAACTAGAATGACACAACAATCTCTTGCCAACAAGGACTATACAATAGCTCTTTCTAGGCTAAGAGATGATAAAGTTTATAACATGGTCAGATTGTATTTGTCGTATTTGTTTGACGATAATTATAATAAGATATTGGAAGGTAAGACTAGAATAAGTGTAAAGGTCTTAATTGATAACGAGGTTTACCGACCGATTATAAAGAACTCTATAAATTATATATTAAATTTCACGAAATTAAAGATATACCAGTAGTATACATGTCACTTGGGCATGGGAAAATATTTATGCAAATGAGGTATTATCCCAAGTTCAATGACCTTAACCGGCATACCGGCATCGTGATACCGGCATAATTAATTTCCGGAAAACACTTTTGTAAATAATAGACAAGGTCAACTAGATAATGTACAACAAGTAAGTGCAATGATCTTGTTGTGATAGTATAGTAACATAGATTATTGTAAATAATAAAAGTTTTATTTAGTTTTCACGATCAACCAGTTATTGTAACAAATAAAATGCAGATATTTAACTTGTTATTTGTATTTTAGTTTAAAGTAATTTTAAATGAAAAATAATTGGAGGTGTTTTATTAGGTGTGTTATACTCTGCAAAAAATTAATAAATATTTTGTAAAAATAAAACAAATAAGTTAAGTTTCATATAATATCATTTTTATTATTTGGGAGGGAGGTACAATAGTAAGGAAAAAAAGTGATTTATGTTTAACTGAAATATATTTTGAAAAAAATTTGTTCGTGTAAATTACTTTGTAGAATATGAGGTAGAAAATGAAAGTAGTTTAAAATAGACTTATTCTATTTAGATGTAGCCAGTCACGAGTTTTATTTTTTAGTATTAATATATGCGTTAGATGGAATTTCAAATAAACTTTTTTTAAACAACTATGTCAATTTATATTTTTATGCTTTTTGTAAATTACTTTGTATAATGCAAAAAAATTAATAAAGACTTGTAAAAATAAAACAACTAAATTAAGTTTCATATAATATTATTTTTATTTATCCAAGAATTGTGTTCTTTATCAAAACCTATAAACATTTAACTATAATGGAGATAACTTTGATTTAATTTAAATGAAAAGTAATTTGAGGGAGGTATAATCGTGAGAAAAAAAGTTATATTTAGTTGATTTATTCTTTTTTAGGTGCATTTCCAGACAGTCACCTTTTTTTTTTTTTTTAGTATAGATATATGCATTAGATGGAATTTCACACAACTCTTTTTTCAAGAAAGAGGTTTTAATTAAATTATTAAATTTAATTCTGGGTTATATTACTTTGTATAATGCAAATTAATAAAAAAATATTAAATAGACCTATTTCTATAAAATTTATAGAGATGGAATAAATATTAATTTTGTATATAAAGTATGAGTATATTGTATTTTTTAACAAAGTAAATTTGTACATTTGTCTTATATTATCAAAATGAAAGATTGTGGTAGAATTCAACATAACACAGAAATATGCTTGTCAGAGCATATTTTTGGGTTTATTAAAATGTTTTTGTGGGATATTTCCTTCTTAATCGTATTAAGAAAGCATATTTTCGAAATTAATAAAGATAGTTACTTGAAACAAATGTAGAAGCTTCCAATTTGCCTCAAGGGTGTTCTTTACTATTTCTTGCGTGCCCCCCTAATTTGGGATCAATTGGAGTGGTGGTTCAGAACCTCTCTTAGACCCCCCAATGTGTAAAAGCTTATCATCGAAATTAATAAAACTAGGAACTTAAAATTAAGATAGAGCGTTCCAATTGTGTACAAGAGTTAACTAGTATTGAAAGTATGACGGGACTGCATATGGGCGAAATCGTACCATAATTTCGGGTCCTGGAACCCTTGAAAAGTTCAAGGACTAACAAACATATATCTTAAAAACACCATAACTCAAAAAATAAAGCCGGTATTTAGATGAAATTTAACAGTAGGTTACTAGTAATGAAAGTACCATGGGAATTTTTTGTGGTCGAGTTTAATTTCGAAGCCAAAGAATATATTTCCTATGTCCTATGTGTCTCCGAAATCTAGACTTAATTGTAGTGGTTCAGCTATGTTCAAAGGTACTTGCTGCATTTATGTAAAATTTATTTTTATATTTAAATGAATTATATGAAAAGGTGTAAATTTTTAATTGTATTTTAGAAATACATTTATTGCATATTTTGCGTTTATAAGTTTTTCTTTTAGGTATATTTATTTATTTATTTATTTATTTGACTCATGCTTAACTCAAACACGATATAAACTAACCATTTAAAATAATTGCAATTTTTAAAAATTTGGATTATTAAATATATTATGCTTTGATTATCTTTTTATCACAAAATTTAATAATTAGAATTTTTTCATTTTGTAATTGAATTGGAATAAATATATTTTCATTTATTTCAAGTTTGTTTGTTTTTTAATATTTTTAAATAGATAAATTAGTAAGAATTTGTAGTCTTTTTTAATAGATAGGGTAATTAGAAAATATTTTTAGTATTATACAGTTAATTTGGTTAGCTATGTCTTACGATCAAATTAATAACAGCTTCTATGGTGTTAAAATGACTTATGGATATGTCCTTAAATTTGAACCAAATAGGTGTAGGGTATTTCTAAGTCGGTTGCACCGACTGACTGTTTCTTTACTTGTTTTTTTTATAGTCACGATTATTTTAATTTTTTTTTTTTTTAGTCAAGAAAGATTATTTTAATCATAATGTTTTACTAGAAAATATCTTATTAGATTATTGAAAACACTATAATGTATATCGTTATAATTACAAAAAATCTGATTGAATTAAAAGAATTTAATTTTAAAGTTTTAGAAGAATTTAATTTTTGGGGTAGGGTAACCGAAACCTATGTCTTAATATTTTACAAAAGTATATAAACTCATGACAATTAACTTACTTTAATCAGTTTAGTACACTGAACAAACACTAAAAACAAAAAACGTCCAATCAAAAAAGGTAAGATTATGTTATTTATTTATTCTTAAATTATTTCTAATTTTTTTTTTTTAATCTATATTAATTCAGGCAACTTTTATTAAAAGTATAATAAACATAGCAAAGGGTGAAAATGAACATGAAGAATACTTGAACATCGATACACTGGAAAAGGATAAATTATATAATGTCATCTGTTGGAAGTTTTTGGATACAAAAAGAGGTGACAGAGTACTTCTATGTCAGTTGCGAGATCCAATTAATAAGAAAAAATATACAATTTTTATGCCAGAACGCTTCTCAAAGAAGGTGACTATTGAATCAGAACTAGAAGAATTAAATATGACTCGATTCAATTTCAAATTTTTGGGGCGTAACAAGGAAAGAATGAATATGGCTCTGATTGAGCTGATTCCAATATAAATGTAATCTGATATAAAAATTTTTAAAATAAAAAGAAAAATAAAATTATATAACATTAATTTTGTGTTTTTTTATTTAACAATTAAAACAAACAAAAAACTTTTTAGGTTTTTATTCTTCTTTAGGCATTTTTTCGTAACAATGTAGGTCCAAAGATTTTTTAATACTTTGCCATGTTTCATAGCAATGTAGGTCTATTGTTGAACGTTTTTTTACAGGTTGCTGGTTCTGCTGACATGGAAGTTTGTCCAGGTCTATCGTCTCATAAAGTGTAAAATCACCTTTCAAATGAAAGACATCACATCTGTCGATTTCAAATTCAAAAGGCTCTGAAACAGTGAAGTATTTTTCCTCCATAATATATTATTGTTATAATATATATGTATATATTGGTATTTAATCTTGAATATTTTTGGAAAACTTAAAAATTTTGAATTTAAAAACTAACTTTTATACTCTAACAAAAATGTTTTGTTTTTTTTCCACCTATACACAAAATTTTATATGAATATGTTTAAATCACTATAATATAGAGGCGGGGTTAATAATTTAGAACTCCAAAAAAGAAAACTTGGAATTTTTTTTTTAATGGTGTAATTTAAGGTAGTTGATTTTAGTGGTTCGGATTTTCCCGGGCGACGGCCGCCCCTTGTACGTGCGCGCGGCCGCCCTTTGTACGTGCGCCCTTTGGAACTCAAAAAAGCCAAAAATCCGAAAATTTCTCCCCGTTCTGTATAATGTGCTGGTATCCTACCTTGAGTGGGGGGAAACAGGTATAAATAAAAGGCCTTTGGCTTATTTTATTATAGTAAAAAACAAAATGAGCGGTAGGAAGGCAGTAGTTGATCTACAATTTGTTGTCGGAAATAATAAACAATATTTCTTGAAAGAATTATCTTTGATTGCTGAGGGGTCACTGATACCGATGCTGTTTATGTTTAAAGCACCTTATTCATCCGAGGAGTTAAATAATGATGCTAAAAAGCAAAATGAATTCAATAAACAACAAATAAATGGTGTTAATTGGGATGATGGATTTATAGAATATTTAGAAATTAAAAATATCTTAAAGGAATATTTAACATTTGATATTGTTTACGTGAAGGGGTACAAGAAAAAGGAATTTTTAGATAAATTTGTTTCGTGTTCAGTACAAGTTATCAATTTAGATAATGACATTCCATCTCTTCAGAAGCTAAAGAATTTCACAACCATATGCCCTCATCATCACATTACGGAAAATTTACAAAGATGTGCTGTAAAAAATTGTATGAACTTATATATGTATTTAATAAAAGAAAATAATTGGTTTTAAAAAATGTTTGTTTTATTTATTATTGACCAAGATATTTTTTCTGACAAAAACATAGGTATTTCATAAAATAGTCTGGAATAGTTGCATTGAGCTATATGTAAATTCATAGGAATGTAGAAATCTTCTTGCTCCAATCTTAATTTGTTCTTTTCAATACACCTTTCAATATATTTGAATACATATTCTCGAACATTCAAATCAGCTCCATTGTTATATGACATTACTGCTTGTATAAAATCTAACATAAGACAAAAGCGGGTGTATTCATCTATATTCAATGTAAGTTTTTTAATATGTCCACAATGATTGAATTTTAGCGGAAATCCTTTTGAATTTAATTTTGTTTTGGCTTTTTTTTTAAATCATGATAAAATTCATACCACTCCAAATAATTCATTTCGCAGATAACTTTGTGATGTCTTTGGAAAATTATTGTTGCAGCAAAATTTTCAATATTAAATCCAATTTGAATTTTTATTGTTTGTTTTTTATCCAAAAAATAAATATAGCTTAATAAAAGATTCGGCTGCTGCTGCTGCTGCGCTGGTTGATCATTTTCCGATGTTTTTTCAAATACTTCTGAATTTGTTGTTTGCTCCATTTTGTCTTTTGTATTTTTTTAAAGTGGCCAATTCTATTTCAGAGTTTGGTATTTATAGTTTTTCTCCCATATTTTATTTTTTAAAAATTTTTCGAAACATTCTTTCTATTTTTCTGTCATTTTGGAGTGGGGATGATCTGTTGAATAAATTAAGAAAAAATTTCATGCTTTTACAGGAACTTCGCATCCATAGATATACACAAGAATACTGCCCGCAAACAGACGATAGATTACTTTGTAAGCGTTTATTGTTGAAAACAAAGCATTTAGATTGATTTTGTAGAAATTTTATGATCTCAATGTGAAAAGGCGGATTTCCAAATGAATCAAAATATTCTGCACACCCTTGAACTGGAACAAATATTGCTAACCAATGTGTTCCACTTTCATTAGAAGTATCAGTATTTACCACCAAAATACTAGGTTTTGAAATTTGTTTTGGCAATTGATCAAGAGCATAAACACCTTTAAATATTTTACGTGTCACATTATTACTTTTCAGTACCTTCGAAATCTGAAGTGTGTTCATTATCTTGTAAACGAGAAATATCTACTAGACGAGTATTTCGTTTTATATATGCTTTCAAAAATTCTGCTTTAAGTTTTCCATTTGTTAGGATTATATCGAATTTTTCAAGCAAGTTTATTAAGTTATTGGTTGTTTTTTCGTTATCGATATGCCCAAAAGAGTAATTTTCGATATCTGTTCTTTTTAAATCTCTGACAGAAAACTTATACTTTAATTCTTTTACAATCGTTTTACATTTTTCATTTATTCCGGCCACAGCAAGGTTTTTTACAAATATTGTATTGGTGTCGTCCGTACAGAACGACAAGTCTACTAGAACACAAGTCATTGTATAATGATGAGAAACGAAATACTAATCATTCTTTTATATGTTTAAGTAAACATTACGATTTCTGTCAATTTCTATACTGGCATCAAATTCTGCAAATACAATGCATGTTAAAGTTGAGGTTAACGGAGAACTCAGCCTTGCTTCAATTTTTACTGTTCCTTGATTTAAAAGGTTTTGACAAGAATCTGTTGTTGATCCATCTGCAGATAAATCAAAAGCTAGTATTGTGCAGCCTTTTGTAAACATTTCTTTTGTAATCTGATGTCCTCTATCAGAGTGATGTATACCAGTTCCACTGAATAATGTTAAGTATGCTCGTGAATTATAAAAGTTATTGGTTGAAAAGTTTGTTTCTATAGTAGAATTAGGTACAGGCATTCCAGAGTTCCGTCTCAACCTTTAACGAGATAAGTCGTGTTTTTATCGCGATCGAATTCTATATAGTTATTTATTATTAGTAAAACATATGAATTTAGAATTTACTTTGCAAAACAAAAAAAAAAAAAAAAGACATTGAAATTTAATATAATAATAAAAATAAAAAAAAACATAAAACAATAAAAACTGTTATTTAAGTTCTATTAAATTTTTTTTGGATTGCATCATTGCAATCGAACAATAAAAATAATGTAGAGAAAGATTTAAAAATTATAATTAACACCAAATTAAATAAAATTATGAATAAAAAAATAGACAGTGATATAGCTGGCTCAAGTAGCAGCAATGATATTATTGGTTTAAAAAAAAATAGAAAAAAATTTGTAGACATTCGTGAAGAAAATATTTTTTTAAGAAAAGAATTGAAAAAACTAAAACAAATAATACTTAAACTTAGCAAACAAAAAAGTGAACATATCGATAAGGTAGATCAACTCGAAGATAATGACTTCGAAAACTCCATGGAGTACGAGTACGACAATGATGCCGACGAATCATTATCTATAAACGAGGAATTCGATCAAAATTCCGAAATAAATATACCCGAACCAAATAATAATGCTGAAATAAATATACCCGAACCAAGTAATAATGCTGAAGATTCCCAAAACAATATGGAGGATGATTTTGAAAATTTTATTCAAATTATATCAAAAAAAAATCTAAAAAATAAGAATAAAATTCAGACTTACCAAAATAATACAATTAATAATAAAACCAATAGCACTAATAATTACAATAAAAATAACAATAACAAAACAAAAATGCCACCTATAAATGTCTCTACGACAGAAATAGAAGATATAACTAAGGCTATTAAATTAAAAACTAATGATTTTTCTATTAAAAAAATTAAAAATTTCAACTATAATATTAACACTAATAATCTAGATAATTATAAATTAATTAACAACATATTAAAAAGCACTAAAACAAATTTTTACACATTTACCCCGAAAATCGAAAAAAAATTGACCATGTTACTAAAAGGCCTTAGTTTGCATTACACGGAGGAAGAAGTACTGAATTTTTTAAAAAATTACGAAAACGAAAATATTAAATTCGAAACGGTTACAAGATTAAAAACAAAACAATCGATTATGAACAACAATACTCTCCCGTATTTTATTATCCAAGCTTCAGCCGAAAGCTCTTTAAACGAATTGATGAAAATAAAGGCAATTGAGAACCAGATTATATACTGGGAGAAGCTCAAAAAACCTGATATATTACAGTGCAAAAGATGTCAGCGATTTGGGCATACAGCTTCAAATTGTCAAATGGACTACCGCTGCGTTAAATGTGGAGAAAGTCATCAGCCAGGGGAATGCAAAATTACCCTTGAAGACCCAAAAGAAAAATTATTTTGCACCTTATGTAAAAAATTTGGACACCCAGCATCATTCACAAAGTGCGAACAATACCAAAAAAGACTCAAAGAACGAGAAGAAGCCAGAAAACTATCAAAACAAAATATAAAAAACAGACATTTTGGTAACAATTATGTAAAACCTAACATTTCTTTTGCTAATGCATTAAAAACTAATAATAATAATAACACAAATAATATTTATAAAAATACTACTAACAATAATACTAATAATTCTAATGATAATAATAGCATATTAACTGAAATTAGAAATAGTATATTAGATATAAAAAAAAGTATAGATGATCATTCTAAAAAAATTAATACATTATTCGAAATTTCAAAAAAGATTACCCAACCGACAAATAAATATTAACAATGATTAACAACATAAATCTCAAATTAATTGCTGTTAACGTAAACTCTCTTATTTCTTATAATAAGAGATTCTCTCTAATGCAATTTCTTGAAAACAATAAACCTGATATTCTCTGTATGAGCGAAACAAAATTAAAAAAAAAGCACAATCTACATTTTGATAATTACGATCTCATTAGAAGAGATCGTAAAAATCAAAGTGAAGGTGGTGGTACAGCAATATGCATTAAAAACAACATTAAATATAATATCGTAAAAAAAAAAGCTTTCGAAAATTTTATCTGCATAGAAATATGCACTATATGTATTAAATTAAACAATAGGGAAAAATTATATATTATAAGTATTTATTCTTCACAGCAAAACCAACAAAAGTTCATAGAAGAATTCTCTTTAGTATTTAATAAATTAAAACTAAATAATTTAAATAATTTTTACATTTTAGCTGGTGATCTTAACGCTAAACATCAAGCTTGGCTAAACGAAGTTCGAAATAGTAGAGGGTCACAACTTTTTAATTGGTTAGAAGATAATAAAATAATTTACAAATGTAAATTATTGCATTCTGACTCCCCTACCTATCCACGAGCTAATTCTTACTTAGACATAGGTTTATCAGACGTAAGGTTAGAAATAAATAACACTGATTCTTTAGGTAGATTGCCAACTTTACCATACGATAGCGACCACTGCGCAATAGAAATATGTATAAAACTCGATAACGCTAATATTGAAAACATAGTAGTAACTAATGAAACTAGGTATATATACCATAAAACAAATTGGATAAAATTTCGGAAAAAGTTAGATAAAAATTTTGATACAACATATCAAAATGAAGAAAACAAAATAATTGATCATGCCAATATGCCAATAACTGACATAGACTTACACCTTCAAAAAATAGATACAATAATTCTTAAAACTATAAAAGAGACAATTCCAACAGTTTCTAATTCAAAAAATTACCTTAAAAAATACAATTCAACCCAATTACAAAGACTTTTAAAAAAGAAAAATAATTTACAAAACGACATACATAGAATTTATAGACAAAGGTTAGATTTTACAGCACAAGAGATAATATTGTTAAAAAGCTTACTAAAAAATGTGAACACACTAATCAAACAACAAATAAACTTAGAAATTAGTAATTACTGGGAAAATAGAATCAAAAAAATTAACCCCTCCAAAAGTCATAGCATGTTCCCAGAAATAAATAAAATATTTAGGAAAAAAGAAAATTTCAATATTAGTTGCCTGAATATTGACCCAAGAGATCAAGAATTATTAACTACCAACAATTTTGACATAAATACTTTAAAAAAAACACCCGATAATAAATACATAATAGAAGATAATATAAGTATAAATAAAATTCTAGGTTCACATCTTGAAAGAACACATAAAATTCAAAATTTCCCTAGTAGTTCTTTTCACAATAGAATATCCAATAATATTAACATTTTGAAAAATAATATTTTAGAAAGTAGAAATAATCATATTTAGATAAATCTTCCAATCAGAGTTACAACAATAACCCATTCACAACAATAGCAGAACTAACGGACAAATTCAAATGTCTTAACAACAAGACTTCAACAGGAATTGATAATATCCCAAATATAGTACTTAAAAATTTAACCAACAAAATAATAGTTCAATATGTGATTCTTTTTAACAATGCCATTAACTTTACATATTTCCCTAAATCATGGAAAATAGGTAAAGTTATCTTTTTTAAAAAACCTGGTAAGGATCCCAAAAATCCAAATAATTATAGACCTATTAGCTTGCTACCTAATATTAGCAAAGTCTATGAAACTATAATTAATGATAAAATTACCATGCTCATTAATGATCACAATCTATTACCAGAAAATCAATTTGGTTTTAGACACAAACATGGAACAGTTCATGCCATAACAAAGTTAACATCAGATATTTGTTGGTATGTCAATAAAAAATTTTGTGTAGGCGCCTGCGCTATAGATTTAGAAAAGGCTTTTAATAGTATTTGGATAGAAGGGCTAATATACAAGTTAATAAAACTGAGATTCCCTGAATATTTAATAAAAGTAGTCTTAGACATGGTAACAGGCAATGAATTCGTAGTAGGCAAAAACTTATGTCATAAATTTTCAATAGAAAAGGGATTAATGCAAGGCACTGTTAACTCCCCAATTTTGTTTTCAATCTATATAATAGAACTATTAAAACAACTAGATAGCTTATCAGGATTTAATTTCGCGTTAGCATATGCTGATGATCTATTAATATACTCAGCAAGTGAAAGTGTTAAAACTGCTCAGATAAATGTACAGAAAATGTTTGATACTACTTCTGACTATTGCAAAAAATGGATCCTTAAAATTAATACAGATAAATGCGAAACAATATTATTTCGAAATACAGTAGATAAGGTTAATTCGAACATAAAAAGAAATTGGAAAAATTTTATAATAAAAAGTAGTAATACACGCCTAAGAAGAAAAAAAGTAATTAAGTATCTTGGGATACATCTACACCAAAATCTTAACTACATTGATCATATAAAAAATTCAATCTCCAAAGCCAACAAAGCATTTATGGCGGCGAAAAGATTGTTTTATAATAAAAATGTACATGATCGAGTTAAAGTTATTTCATATTTAACTTTAATAAGACCAATTATAACATATGGAGCACCCATATGGTACAACATTAGTGCAAGCCTAATGGAGAAGATACGGATGTTTGAAAGAAAGTGCATTAGAGTTAGTGTTAATAAGATAAGAAAAACAGATACGGAATTGAAACATTACTATTCTAACAAATATATTTACAAAGTTGCAAATATAAACAGAATAGATAATTTTATAATTAAATTAATTCGAAATCACTTCGATAGATCATTAAGAACTCCAGAAAACGGTTTAATATCTAATATATTCTACCATAATGAGGAGTACATAAAAAAAACACTTGAAACTGGATTCATACCTCCAGAGTATTTCATATACCTCGATAGGAATGGTTTTATTCAAAACCATGAACATGTCCCTATATTATACCATTATAATAGACGGGCCACATGTAAAATATTAGACTACAACCCAAATATTCTTATTAGGTCGCAATTTAAATATGATATGTCAATTCCATTTAAGGACTCGCAAATAGATAAAAACTATTGGTGGTTGGGTAATACTTTTTGATAAAATGTAATTATAGTAACATAGTATTACATAGTCTAGATTAAGTTTATCGGTAAGTTTAGGTTAGTTTAAATTAGGTTAATTAGGATAGTGTAGGCTAAGTTTTATAAAATTAAATCCATAATATTCATTTGGTTTTTATAATGTTTTCCAAATAAAATAAACAAAAGATGTTATATAATTGAAATATTATAATTAATTCAAAAAACCTTATAACCTATATATATATAGTTAAATTAACAAATTAAAATATTATTTTTTAAAGTTAATTCAAAAATTAGTGAATAAGAACAATTATTTTATAAAACTTTTTAAATTGTAATTTAAATGAATGAAATATATAAAAAAAAGTTAAAAAAAAAAAAAAAAAAGTACAGGCATTCCATTTACATATAGTTGAAACTGTGAAAGATTTTGATGTTCGAAAAAGTATGGATTTTTTGATCTTTTCCCATTAAAGTTTTCATTGTTTACCATACAAAATACAAGAGCCCTTGGAATTTGTCCTATAAAGACATTGTCCAATGATATATTTGAAGTATTAGATGGAATTGTAAATGTTTTAATTTCGTTTCTTTTGTAGTGATACTTTGCGTTTGCTTTTTCTAATACGGTATTGTGTGCTAACAATATGTTAGGATTTATAGTAACATGCTTCATGTATAAAGTAGCTTCATGAATCTTTAAATAGCTTTCGTCTGAATCATTGAAAAATATAAAAAAATCTTGTTTTTGTAATGTCAGAGCAATTCTCATGTCAACGTTATTTAAAAGTAGTGTTGGAGTATTGAAGAAATCTACATGTAATTTTCCCATCAATTCCACCACTGCAGAATTATTATATAATTTTTGTCTTGCTTTAGAGCCACCATTGTCAAAAGTATTAATGTTAGGTTTGTCTAATTCCCAACCAGATGCTTCTAAATGTGTTTGACTTGAATCACTGCCATAATTTAGTAAAGTTGTCAGGTATGCCTTGTAATGATATAATGAGTCGGAAGGTGTAATGTTTTTTCCATTTAATGTCACATTACACTGTTTGATCATGGAGTGTAATAAATTATTTATAGCACTTGGTTGTGGAGCTGCTTTAGCATCATTTCCGATTCCTGTTTTATCATTTGCACTCCAAGATGATCCATCTTTTTTTAATATTTGAACTTTAAATTTTATATAGGTGCTGGATAAATCTCTATAAGTATCTCCGTTTCCAAGTGAAACAAATTCAATGGTTGATGGTGATGCTTCTAATGAGGCTAAAGGGCTGTATGCTACCTCCTCTGAACGTAAAATGCTTGTTTGCACTGGTAAAGAAGCAAAAATATCTAATTCAGATTTCATACATTCCATTTTTTAGTTGAAAATATCAGATTTCTTGGTTTGCTTTTTGCGTCGTTTCAACTTTGAATGCTGTTTTTTAGAAATTGATCTTCTTTTTATAGATTTCCGTCTTCCACCATACATTGAATGTAGTTGATTAACCATTGATTTTCGTAAATTTTTAATACCACTTTTGCCTTGATCAATTACGGTTTCTTTAATATGGGCACCTGATGCTATGTCACCAAGAATATTTTTACTTGTGTTTACAGCTTCTTTTTTAAAAAGATCCCAGCCAGTTGAAAGAACTGGTTTCAAATAACGAAATAAACTTCCAAATATGTTACCGAAACCACGGCCACGCTGTATATTTGGATAAAACTGAAATAAAGGTCCAATATCATTAATTCCTCCTCCTACTTGAGAGGAATAATATCTCACGTAAGCTCGTTCCATGTTTGATAGAATCTTATTTGAGTAGTAGTATTTATATTGTTTGGCAATCAATGCTTTTTAAAGTGTAAGACAATTTTTGTTGGATAGTAACTTGAAACAAAATTTATTGCATCACCGTATTGGTTACAGATTTTAATTGCAATAGTTTCAAAAATATTTTTCTCTATAGGTATGTAATGAATATTTTGAAATTCAATATTTATAGATGTTCTACAATTTTCTATGTTGATAGCTCTCAATGCCCGTACTTTGTTACTTCCAAAAATAGATGATTGAACTATATCTGAATAAATCATAACCATTCCATTTAATTCGTCTTTGTTATTAGCAATAGCTAATTTAAATAGTTCAGGTAATTTAGTTTTGAAACTTTTTAAACCTTTTTTCTGTTGAAATAATTCTTTTAACAATGTTTTTATATTATAACTGTGATTAACCTTTATAAAGAAGCTGTCTTCATCAAAAGTCTGTGATATTCGAATTAAACCTTTTTTGTTTTGATCTGCTGCTTTTTGAAAAGTTACATCATCGTAATTTTTTGTATTAGAGATATATGCCAAAATTTCATTAAAAAATTCTTTGAAAACTTGGTGTCGAGTAAATCCCGGATTTGGAGTTATATTTTTAATAAGTGTTGGTAAAAAATTAAACTTCCAATCATCCAAATGTAATTCCGAATCGTCATATGAATAATATGTGTAACCTATAGATTTGGTTACTTTGATTTTTTCAAGAGGTTTTTCAATGTTTGTTACATAAACGTTATACTCCCCAATATTAATAAGAGCACAATTCTCTTTGTTAAATGTTTCCGTTTGTAGGAAATCGTTCAGATAAATTTCTGAAAGACCAACTTTCCAATTTCCATTTCTTAAATCAAAGTGATTAGGTAGTTTATTTTCGAATGAAGCTAAAGTATTTTCAGGAAACAGTTTTAAATTATCATTGCTAAACAATGTTATATAGAATTCATCTGGACTATCCATCTTTGTTAACTTCTTCTAAAACACAAAATGTCACACTATTTATATGTTTTCCATGCTGGAACAGACAAAGTTCTTTTCGGTGTTCTATGCAGTGATTCATTTTGTTTTCGTTTCTTTGAATCAGGAAAACGTGATAGTATACCAGGGGAAATTTTAGCACCAGCTGATCTTAAATTTGCTTTTCTAGGAGATGGTGATGGAGCTGCTACTGTTATTACATCACCTCCTGGTGTTTCGAATATACGAAAGTCAGAACTTACGGAAGGTCTTTCAATTAATTTTACACCTTTGTTTATCTCATCTTGAGCTAACTTTTTATCAATATCTTCATCATCATCGTCATAATCATCAATATCATCTAAATTAAAACTTTTATCTGATTGTTCTTTTTTAGGATCGTATTCAAAGACATCATCTTCAACAAAAGGAATAAAATTTGTTTGTGTATTTGCTGTTTGATATTTAGGTGATATGGTTTCTGTATGTGCATTCCGTTTTGAAACGAATTTAGTTTGAGTTGCTGCATCAAATGATTTACCAAATGATGATTTTTCTGGTATTTTTTTTTGCGAATCGTCTGTTGATTCCATATTTCATTAAATTTTGTCTATATAAATGCCATTTTTGAAGTGGTTTTAGTTTTTTATCATACAAAACCTTTTTCATTTTTTGATCTAGTATGTTTAGATTTTTATCATTTTCAATTAAACTTTTAAATTTGTTAAATATTTCAGGTGGCATAACAATCATTCGCTGCATTATGTCTTACTGAGAAGTTTTCCTATTACACCAGATAATATAGTTCCGATTAGAGTTGGTAAAAACCCACCATGTTGAACTAATATTTTTCTTTTGGCTTTTATACCTTTTTGTGGACACGCTAAGAGTCTCAATTGTTTTTTATGTTTTTTTAGTTTTGCTTTTTGTGATGGTGATATTTTGTTGTTTCCATTTAACACATTAATTGCAATTTC
The DNA here is from genome assembly GCA_963082915.1 of Dolichopus griseipennis. Taxonomy (NCBI): domain Eukaryota; kingdom Metazoa; phylum Arthropoda; class Insecta; order Diptera; family Dolichopodidae; genus Dolichopus; species Dolichopus griseipennis. The sequence continues at coordinate 153,271,622 of OY720441.1, read as the reverse complement.
AGCAATAGTTTTTATTATATCATCGTCGCAATATTTTAGAATATTTTTGCGAAAATTCTTATTGTTGCATTTTTCTAGAACATGTAACATATGTCGGTTTTTCTTCAATCGTTTCATATTTTAAGCAATTGTTTAAATCTTTTGTAGCACAATAACAAACGCAATATCCCTCTGAGAATATATTGGTTCTAAATCGAAACAAATCGTTAACGTCTTGTGTTAAATCTAATACAATATAACCATGTGGGCTTGATGTTGATTCATTATATACCCCTAGGAAGACTTTTATATTTTCCGGATATAGTTGTCTAGCTAGAGGAAAAATCTGCGATTTATCTCGAGGGTTCTTAAAAAGTACCAAATATTTACAATTTAATGAAATATCTCGTGAGAATTTCCCCTGGTGGAAGACGTTTTGTGTTAATAATATAATAGACAAATTGCGGTGGTGCGAACCTTTAGTAAAAAGTTCACATACTTGTTTGTTTGCTGAATCTAACATTAAATCATCTAAAACAACTAAAGTAGGTTTATTTTCATGCTCACTTAGCTCTTCCGGAATGTTGGTATAAAAGTCTATATCAGGGAAACCTATATTTCTTGGAACAGCAGAAATTTCTGGGTTACACCATTTTATGTTTTCAATTTTTGGATATATCAATCTAGTAATATTTTTAATTAAGTTGCATACAAATGTTGTTTTTCCACATCCAGATGGCCCCGCTACCATCATTGTAAACGGATGATTAAAATATATCATTATCGGCTCGTGTTTTAAAAGTGATTAAGAGGTAAAATAGTTTCGTTCTTGAAATATATATAAGCAGCGAAACTGTATTATAGCTTATTCTCAGTTTAAAAGATGGAGGTGGAGGAAGTGAAAGAGTTCTTAAAATCTTATTCCTCTGTGTTATTGAATGAACACAAGCAGCGTATTTATTATATTTATAAATACATTAAAAAATATTCAGCGACAGAAAAATTTACTTCAATATACGGAACTCATTTTAGCTTTGTCCTTGGGCTTACGATAACTCAACATCTGGGCCGGATACATGTATCTGTTCTTTTATAGAAAATTATAAAATTGAGTTGAAAAATCTTATTGATTGGTACAAACATAATGTCAAGGGAACAAATTGTATCTGAAATACATAGAGGCGCCAGACGAAACTTTCGTCGAAGAAAATTCATTCAGAAAGGTTTAAATGATACATGGCAAATCGACTTAGTAGAAATGATTCCATATGCAAAGTTTAACAATGGAAATAAATATTTATTGACTGTAATAGACACCTTTTCAAAATATGCTTATGTTGAGCCAATTAAAAATAAAAATGCTAATAATGTTTTACTTGGTATGAAAAATGTTTTTAAACGTGCTGGAACACTTCCAAAAAATATTCAATCCGATCAAGGGAAAGAGTTTTTTAATAAGGAATTTAAAAAACTTATGGAAAGAAAAAAAATTAATCATTATCATACATATTCTGAAATGAAAGCATCCATAGTAGAACGTTTTAACCGTACTTTAAAAAATTCAATGTGGAGGCAGTTCAGTTTTCAGGGTAATTATAAATGGATATCTATTTTATCCTCGCTTATTGAGAAATACAATTCAACATATCACCGTACAATTAAACTTCAGCCAAAAAAAGTTACAAAAGCAAACGAGAAATATATACTGAAAAACATTTACATGCAACCGAAGTTTTATCAGAAGGCAAAATATGAAGTTGGAGATTATGTAAGTAGTTTAGATATGCGGGTTCTGGCGCTGTCAGATGACGTAGTAAAATATTTGACAGTTGTGAATAATGAAATAATGAGACGTATTAGGGAATAGAATTTCAGTTGTGAATAATGCAATAATGAGACGTATTAGGGAATAGAATTTTTATAGTGGTATTATGAGAATGTGATGAGGTATTGTGTTTGGTAGGGGGTAAGGAAGGAGTAGGGGGTAAGGAAGGAGTAGGGGTAAGTAGGAGTAGGTGTAGCAGCAGGGTAATAACTGCGACGGTTGGTTTGACAAACTCCTAATCTCTATATTATAGAATTCTAGATAGGGGTTTGGTAGGATAAGGAGAGGTGCAACAGGGCAATAATTGCGGCGGTTAATAATAGCGGCGGAGCATTGGCTGCGGCGGTTAATAAAATCGACGGTTGGTATGAGAAACTCCTAATCTTTATATTATTTAATATAGAACTTGACAATTCTAAATTCGTAGTTCTAGAATTCTAGATTCGAAGATAGCTGTTGCTGTTGAGATTTCGAATTTTTTTTATAGTTTTGAGAATATCCTATAGTTGTATGAATAAAGTTCAGTTTAGAGATAAGGAAAATTTAAGAAATATTTCTTTTTTTTTGCGGTTTTGTTTAATTAATGTTTTATATAAAAGATAAGAAATTGTATTAAAAATTTTATGTTGTTTTGCAGTAGAATGAAAGAATTGAAAGTTGAATTTTTTTGTTTTTTTTTTTTTTTTTTGATAATAAAGTTTTTAAGTATAAAGAGCAAAAAAAGTCTATAATCAGCTAACAAAAACGCTATGTTCAGATGCTGATTATAATCATGCCCTTTTAGTATGGCAAACATTTAAATGTAAAAATATGTTAGATTATTTAAAAATATATTTAAAAACTGACGTGTTAATATTGACCGACGTTTTTGAAAGTTTTCGTGATATATGTAAAACTGTCTACGATTTAGATCCAGCTAATTTTTATACAGCACCGGGTCTTTCTTGGCAAGCAATGCTCAAATATACCAATATAGAATTGGAACTATTTACTGATATTAATATGTTTAATTTTATTAAAAAGGGAATGCGCGGAGGTATTAGCCAATGTTCTTTACGTCATTCTCTTGCAAACAATAAATATATGAAAGAAAAATTTGATTCCGAACAGCCAGCACGATATATTATATATTTAGATGCCGTAAATTTGTACGGTTATGCTATGTCACAGTACCTACCATATAAAAATTTTAAATGGATTGAAAATTCATTGGTAACCAATTACGATGTTAATAATATTTCAGACAATTCATCACTTGGGTATATTTTAGAAGTTGATTTAGAATATCCCGATTATTTGCATGAATTGCATAACGACTTACCATTTTGCCCAAAAAAAGAAACCCCTCCCAATAAAAAACTTTGCAAATTACTAACAACATTGGAAAATAAATCAAAATATGTTATCCATTATAAAAATCTTAAGCAATGCCTGAAAAATGGGTTAATACTACGCAAAATTCATAGGATTTTAGAATTTGAACAATCTGATTGGCTTAAAAAATATATTGATCTAAATACTTTCCATAGACAAAATGCTAAAAATGATTTTGACAAAAAATTTTTCAAGAAACAAAATAATGCAGTTTATGGCAAGACGATGGAAAATGTCGAAAAATATAGGGAAATTAAAATAGTAGATAGTTGGGAAAATAAATATAGACATTTAGGAGCGAGAGCTTATATAGCTAAACCTAATTTTCATAGTTTAACAGTATTTACAAATAATTTGATAGCAATAGAATTAGAAAAAACTAAAATATTTTATAATAAACCAATTTATGCAGGATTTTGCATATTAGAATTATCAAAAGTTCTAATGTATAATTTTCATTATGATTACATAAAATCAAAATTTCAAAGCTCAACTAAATTATATGGATACCGATAGTTTTGTATATACTATACAAACCGAAGATTTTTATAAGACAATAAGACCCGACCTTAATAAATATTTTGATACCTCAGATTATGAGATAAATAATCCATACAATTTTCCTTCTGTAAATAAAAAAGTTTTAGGAATGTTTAAAGATGAAATGAGCGGAAAAATTATTACAGAATTTATAGGCTTGCGTTCTAAAATGTATTCTATAAAGACGCTCACAAATGATACTATCAAGAAATCTAAAGGTGTTAAGAAGTTTGTGATAGATAATTTAGATATAGATGATTATAGAAATTGCTTGAAAAATAAAAAAATATTGTATAGAAATATGCAGGTTTTCAAATCTAAGTTACATACAATTTATACGCAGGAACTAAATAAAATAGCTTTAAGTTATTTAGATGATAAGAAGTATATTTTGCCTGATAATGTAAAAACTTACTCATGGGGACACAAAAATATTAATGTCAATACTATTTAATGTTCCACATACTTATGTAATAAATGTTATCTAAATCTGCAAGAAAAAAAAAAAAATATATATATATATGAAATTAAAATGAAAAAAACTGTTTTTAATTTTTTAATAAATTTTATTTTCTCTTTTTTCTATAAATTTTTTTATTTCCAAAGCTTTCTCTTCGTATTCACTTTGATGCAAAATCTTGTATATTTTATTTTGATGTGAACAACAACTACGACATTTAGGCCCTTTTTTGCTCACGAAATCCTCAGCCTCTTCTATGCAGTCAAACTCCGCAATATGATATTGAGTATTGCAAATTTCTGCCCACGATTTCTTATTACGGTTTTCTAGCTTTTCGTTTTTGCGGAGGAAGCAAGTATAACAAAATACTAGTTCCTGAGGGTAAACTTCACACATTTCCTTGAAATCTTCTCCGCGATCGAACAAAAAACCTTTCAAATCGCAAAATCTATAAACTGCACAACACGGATTTCCTGTGTTTGCACATTCCAGTATTTGGAACTCACACGGAAAACCGTAGCATGAGTATCCCATCTTGATGATTTCGTGATTTGTTGGCATTGTTAATAAAAAATGTTTACACTTTACGGCGGTTCTTTATATTTTGATTTAATTTTAATTATTTTACATTACTTTTATAGAGAATTTTTCAATGCCATAAAATGTTGAACATAGATTACTATAGAATGTTGAACATAGATTGAATTATATTTTTATACTCAATAATAATATTGTTATCAAATAAAAAAAAAAAAAATTAAGAAAACATATTGTTATCAATTTATAGAGCATAAAACCGCATACATCCTTTATTGTATTAAAAAAGCTTTCTTGTAATTATTTTTACATAAATTAACCAAGTTTTCTTTAAAATATATTAGTATTTTATTACAATTAAAACAACGCAAACCTAAAAATGGATCCAATCGCAGATTTAGTAGATTTCACAAATTTCACAGAAGATGATGAATACGATGTCGAGATGGAAGAAGAAAATTTGTTAGCAGAATTCCTAAGTGACATCAACAGAAAAACGAAATTCGTTCCAATGGGTGAGGTTAATTTAAATGAAACCTTTCAAGTAACAAGACTGCAGGAAACAGTGTCAAAGTTTCAAAATAAGGTGGATGGGGGTCGCTGTGTGGTTTTCCACACAGAAAAGTTTTTTACTTATCTACCAAAATATTATGCTGACAAGCATAATTCCACCATCGTAAACTTGTTAAATAAAAAAATTGCCAATGGCAAAATTAAATACTTTTTTAAAATTACAGATAAAAAGAATAAATTTATTGAAATAGAATTTATTAAAAAAATGTAATTTTATTAATAAAAAAAATTATCAAAAGAAATTAAACAACAACAATTTTTTATTTTTTTCCAGATTTTTTTTTTTTTTTATTTTCCTTATATTTTTTCAGAATTTTAGGTTTATTAATCTTTTAAAGATTGATTTGTTTTCAGATTTTTATTTTTTCCTTTAAAACTAGCGATTGTAAATGGTAAATTAGATATGTTTCTGATCATTTCTTTTCTTCTTAAGCCCCCTTTGAATTAGCTAAATCAACAATTTTAACATGTAAACATTTTCCAAAGCACAACACCAATATGGTTAAAAGAACATCTTTTAGAACAATGAATTTGCTGATTCTTCTTATTCTTCAATATTTTTAAACATGTAGAATTGCGATTATTCAAATCGAAAACATTGTTATTTTTCAATATGTTAATAATCCAAGATTGTTTTTCTCCTCCTTTAACATAAATTTTTGTTTGATTGGATAAAAAAATTTTCAAAAAATTGATGATTTCACAAAAATGGGTTTTACCATCAGACCACTGCAAGCCATGATGATTTTTAGTGAGCCATTTATTGGTGGTTTTTGCTTTTGCGTCTAAATAATGCCAACTGTAAGGTGATCTTATTATAAAATGTTGAATTTCATCATTTGATGAAAGAATAGCAATTTCTTTTAAAATAAATTTATTGCTATTGTCTCGAAAACCTTGCATGTCAATGATTACATATTCCATGTTTATTAATAAGCTTTTTCTTTATAGACAAAATCATTTATTTTTTATACATAAATTTAGATAATTTTAGCAACTTCTCCTGTTAATGGTTTAAATTCCACTAAGCGGTCATGCAAAATAAGACAATAAGCTGCAGTATTGTTTGGAATTTCATTTAAAGTCTTTATTTCAATTTTAACATCAACTGATCCCATTTTAAGATTATCATTTTGAAAACGAGTATCAATTATGAAGATAGGAGAATTATTTTTAAAGTTTTCCCATGAAACTAACGGTTCTGTTGTCGAGTTATTATAATAAAGGCTTCTGAAATTTGAATATGCTTCATATGCTAAAGCATAACGGTTTTTTGCTAAATCTAAATTCATATCTTCATATGGGTATGATTCAGAATTTAAAAATACTTTTATATTTTCAATATCGCAATAATTAAAAATTGATGGATTTTCTTCCACGTTATTTTGTTTGTTAGTTTGTAAAGCAAAAATTATAAAACGAGGCTTTTCAAGTTGTGATGCTGTTTTAACATTCCAAATATGGTGTGTAGTTCCTGCTGGTAATGTAGGATACTCGTGTAATTCCCAATTTCTAAAAGGAATTTTCATAACCGAACCATTTTCAATGCTTTTATATAAATTTAATTTAAGATTATCAGCTAAGTTAATATGCTGAGCTTTCCAATGTATTTTTGTAATTTGAATTTTTGGTTTTTCATTAGCAGCAGTAGTAGCACTACATAATAATGAATTATCATTTGATCGAGAGCGAGTTAATATTAATTCATGTTTTGCATTCGGAATAATATTTTTATAATCTTCTGCAAATCCTAATAATCTCTTTAAGGGTATTAAAAAATTGAAATGAATTCCATTTATTTTAGTTGATGCACTAGGTGACCAACTTCCATTGAATAAAGCTGTACTTTCATTTTGATTGAGTGAAATATAGTTTTTTAATGTTGAAGTTATCCCCACATTACGATTATGATCAATTTCTTTACCATTAAGTTCATAACGAATTTCATCAAATAGAAATGGTATAGCATTATTAATTAGTTTAGTATTTACAACAGCTGTTCCATCATGTTTTGATACAAATCCTTCTACATAAATTTGACTTGTTGATGGCAATATATTTAAATTCTGATTATGTATTTGTATTCGTATAATATCACTTAATCCAAATGAGTTTAAGAATGGAGAATACGAATGCCATTGAGCACTAGTTATAGTTTCATCAAAAATTGAATTATTAAACAGATCCATTTTAATTTACTTTTAGTAGATATCCAAGAGATTTTAGATATTCTTTATTTTCAAATGATAATCGTTTTTTGTATTTAAAATGTCGAGTTCCTCCTCCTTTGACTAGCTTTGATGAATTAAGATGATGTTTATTATTCTGCGAATGTATATGGGGCCGATAATTTTGATTAAATACTATCATTCTGAAGCTTTAAGTGCAATCTAATTGTTATTGTTTCTCCACGAAAATTAATTAAATTACCGTTCTGATCAAGGAGTTTTAGAGTAATGGAACTTATCTGATTAATAGCTACAGGTAAATAAATTACATTTTTAGGGACTTCAATTATTTTATATCCAGGACTGACGTTAATTGAGAATTCATGTAAAATGTGAGCTTCTTTTTCATTAATATAAGCTCCAGAAATAACATTGCACTCTACTCTTATTATATTTATTTTATTATTATAAACAAAAAGATCTGAAGTATGCCATTTATTAGCTAATAATTTCTTCTTACTGAAACCTAATAATCCACCAATTGTATCTTCTCTTTCGAAATCAATATCCTTATCAGCAAAAATTTCGCACTTTAATGTATTATTATTTGCTCTTATAATTAATTTTTCCTTATCTGCTTTTGGTACATTCAATGTTTTTCTAAGAAAAAGCTCAATATCTCCAATTTCATATGAACCTGTTGGAATTGTAATAGGTTTATCATCAATAATAAATCTATTATTCTCTTCATCTATGTTAGGTATTGAATTATATGTTTGGAAATCCACTAAACCGCAGATATATTCTCTTCCATTTAGATCTATAGGAGGAAAATAATTAGTTGTCAATGTAGAAGAGTTTCCGTTTAAAGTTAATGTTATTGACATGTCTTTAATCGATATAATGAGATATTTCAGTTGTGCATTCTGTTTTTATAGGTTTTTAAATCCAAAATTCAATGATTTAGATTTAAGGCTAATACACATTAATAATATAATATATACATAAATACAAAAATCTTTCGTTTAAATTTCTTTTGTTATAACTAAATTCTAATTATTCTTTATCAGTTAGTTTTTTATTTCATTTATGTTCAAATATAGAGAAATAACCTTGAACTTCAACAAAATTATTAATGTAGGTCAGTTTAAATAAAGCTAGACTAAGAATAAAAACTTTTTTTATTTTTTATTATGTTTTATTTACTGATAATAATTTTTTTTCTTAACAATATGAAATAAAAATTCTAAGCATAAATGTCCACAATTGTAAGAATTAAAATTTTGATATTTATTATAATTATATGTAAGCTTATCTCCTAAATATTTTATTACTTCTAATGGTGGTCTTAAATTTCCAAAACTATCAAAATAATGAGTTATTTCATCATTTTTAAAATAAGCTACCCAATGCGTTCCATCTCCAATAGAATTATCTAAATTTATTATACCACATTCATATTTCAAAGGTTTGCGTGTTGGTAAATTATCTCGCATAAAAACTCCGCGGAAATGCTTTAAATATTTTTTACTAAATTTTTCTATATCATAATTGTTTAGTGCTCTTTTGGGTAGCTGATTTATTGGTTTTTTGGATTTAAATAAAGCCCTAATCCTTTCTTATATGGTTTTAAGTGCAATCCAGTTCCTCCTTTTAATGCTATTGCTTCCATCATTTTATTATGACGTTTACTCTCATGTAATTCCTTGTGAGCACTTTTAGCATCGTTTACAGCTTTTGCTATGCCCGCAGCACCGCCGGAAAGTGCACCAATAGCTGATAGACCTGCAAATATAAGGATTAAAGGCAAAAGTCCTCCAATTTTTGGTACAGGAATTATTCGAGGAATGTTAATGTTTTTTTTCTGTCCTTTAGAAAATTTTCTAGCAGCATGCAAAGCAGTTTTTATAATATTCTTAGCATTCGTTGGTTTTTTTATACTTTTAACAGCTACTTTAGCTTCCTTTATAACATTTTTCAAGGGCTTTTTTCTCGGAATTTTATTTTTTTTATTTTTTAAACCCATACCGAGCTTAACTTTAGCTTTCATTGTGTTTGTAACTAGATATGAATTTAATCGTTCACCAAAACTGGAGTCTTTAGATTTAACTCTTTGCCAAGCTTTTTCTGCTAATATTTTATCAGTTATATGACGCTGATTTTGATCAGTATTTTGAGAATATGCTATATCATGCTCTCGACAAGCCTCATCTAAACCATTAATTCCTTTATCACCTCGTGCTAATCGTTTTGCTAGTTTCGTCCCAGGACCGCAATAATTATAGCCAGGTAAATGTGCTTCAAATGGTAGTTTATTAATTAGAGAATTAACTATACCTTTTCCAATAACAGTTTTTTGGTTACTGATTGGATATTTATTATGAAGAGACATAACATTAAGTTGTTTAGTTTAATAAAGTCACTCAAATACTAATCACCTTTTATAAAATGAAATTTATAAAACTAGATAATGCAGTTAAAGTTAAAAATTTTGATCAAAATTCAAAAAAGAAAATAAAAAGACATGGTGAATGCTTTCCAGATAGTATAAGAGGGTTAATAGTCGGACCTTCAAATTGCGGTAAAACTAATGCTATGATAAGTATGCTTTTAGATCCTAAAGAGCTCAAATTTCAAAACATATATATCTACTCAAAATCATTGCATCAACCTAAATATTTATATTTAAAAAAATTAATAAAACCAATCAAAGGAATGGGATATAACGAATTTTCAAATAATGCTGATGTAATTGAACCATCGGCCTCACAACCAAACTCAATATTTATTTTTGATGATGTAGCTTGTGATAAGCAAGATAATATAAGAGCCTATTTTTGTATGGGACGTCATCAAGAAGTAGATAGTTTCTATTTATGCCAGTCATATACAAGAATTCCAAAGCATTTAGTTAGAGATAATGCAAATTTTTTAATTATATTTAAGCAAGATGATTTAAATTTGAAACATATATATAATGATCATGTAAATTCTGATATGTCTTTTAATGAATTTAAAAAATTAAGTGCATGTTGCTGGAATGATAATTATGGTTTTCTATTAATTGACAAAGATAGTGGTTTAAATAATGGTCGATATAGAAAAAATTTTGAAGCATTTGCTAAATTTTAGTTAACCCAAGATCTATTAACTGGTGGCAGTTAGTAACTGAACAGGTCATTTAATAGATAACAGGTAGTAGTTAGCAGATAGCAGATAGCAGATAACAGTTATCGATTAGCAGTTAGCAAGAGAACAGTTCAGTCAATAATTTACAGTTAATAATTGAACTAATCCACATTAAAAAAAAAAATGGATGAACAACTTATGAAAGATTTAATGAAAACTCGTAAAAATTTAAAAAGGAAATTTCAATCTTTAAAAGTTCAGAAGCTATCAGAAGACCGTAATCGAGAAGAAGCTTTCACTCCAATTACAAAACCATTGAAAGAATTGACAAATGCTGTCAAACAACAACAACAACAATTTTCAAATAATGTTATCAAACCGGAAATTAAACTGTCTGCTAGCCATGATAACACCTTAAAATTATTAAGGCCATTTAAGCCGGAAGTTAAAACGCCTAGCAACAAAAGTAATACACACAGTAAATTTATAACTTCAACGCCAAATACTATAAAATTTGAGACATCATCTATAACTGATAATATTATTGATGAATCATCAATTTCACAATTTCCTGTTTTTAACAAGTCAGAACTTGATAAGACATATGGACCATATTTTGATGAGTCATTAAATGTTCGAAAACTTGGGAATGCTAATTTTGAAATACATAGATGAAATTACTAAAAATATTGTGATTGATAGTGAAGTTTTTAAAGGAACTGATGGTCTATATGAATTGATATTTAAAAAAAAACCCATAAACTATACTGAAAGTGATTTAAAAACATATCATCAAATACTTAACAAAACAAATGCACATAGAAGAAATTACGATCAATTAGAGCAAATAAAAGGAAACAAAGGTTTTAAATATAAAAATATATTAAGAAAATTATATGAACATGATTATAATACTAGACATAAAAAAACTGGTTCAGGTTGTTTGAAAAAAAAATTTATTAATTATTTTAATAAATCTTCTTCTACACCGGAAACCCATTTAAATTATACAAATCAATCAAATCAGTATGTTTATTGGGATGATCCTAATGAATTAGTTGACAGATTAAAACTTTTAATTAGTTCACAATCAGCTGGTAACAATAATCATCACAATGAAATTGTATCTATAATTGAAGAGTTAAGAGAAGCAAATATAATTCAATAGCTATTTAGATTAACAATCAGTTAAAACCATAATGTCACTTGATAAGTTTGGGCGTAGTACAGCTTCTTCTTCTAGAAAACTACACACTCAAGGTCCTCCAGGTATTGGTTTTAAATTGACTTCTGAAGGAAATTATGATTTAGATAACAAAATTTTATCAAATGTCCGAGAACCTATTATTGGCAGTGATGCAGCAACACAAAATTCTGTAAATAATCATATTTTCTTTCAGAAAGAACTATTACAAAACGAAATGCGAGAAATGTCTAATCATTTAGAGACAACAGTATCTATAGAACTTAAATTAGCAGAAGAAAAATTAAAAATATTAGAAGAAAAAATACAAGTTAGTTTAGAGGAAATCCATATCAAATTCTCGGGATTGTTAAATGAAAAATTTTCAAATATGAGTGATGTCATTGAATTTCAAATTAAAAAACCAATTAAATTTATTCATGAGAGATTGCAAAAAGCTGAAGCCCAAGCTCGATCAGCATTGGATTTACTTAGTAGTTTAGAACTTATAAAAACATAATTGGGGATCAGTTTTCATTTACTTTTCGAAATGGATGTACATCGAATCGGATATTCTTTAAATAATTTTTTAGCTAAATATGATGATATTTTATTGGAGGAACATTATGAACAATTAAAAATTCACTTTAATTTTTTTAAATTATTTAAAAATTCTATCCTAATTGAAACGAAAGAGAATGGATATCATTGGGATATATGTCCCTATACATCAGACAACATGACAACTGTTCCAGATACTTGTCCTTGTCATTCAGCAGATCATCATATGTTAAAATGTTCCAAACTAATGGATTTATATAAAAGAATAAAAAATAAATAATTATATAACTTTATATACATACATAAATAAAGAATATAAATATTAAATACATTTTATTATTTGCTTTTTATTATATATATAAATTATACAGGCACATTTTATTTAAAAATGAGTAAAAGAGAGGTGGTTGAAGAGCTGCATAAGCCTGCACGAAGAAATTTTAAACGACGTAGAGTTATAATTAAAGGATTTGATGATCTTTGGCAAGCTGATTTACTAGAAATGGGTTCATATGCTAAAGAGAATAAAGGATTTAAATTTTTATTAACTGTGATTGACTGCTTTTCTAAGTATGCCTGGGCAATCCCTATAAAAGCAAAAACTTCAGAGAACGTTACAAAAGCAATGCAAAATATTTTTCTAACTTCTAAAAGACATCCGCAAAATTTACAAACGAATAAATATCATATAAATCATTATTCAACATTTAGCATATTAAAAGCCTCTATTGTTGAACGTTTTAATAGAACCTTAAAAGAAAAGATGTGGAAAGAATTTAGTTTTAATGGAAATTATAAATGGATTAACCTAATTCAAGAATTAACAAAACAATATAACAACACTAAACATCGAACAATTAAAAAACGACCATCTGATGTCAATAAAGATAATGCTGAAAATTTACTTAAAACTATATATAATCATATTAAAATTTCACCACCATACAAATTTAAAATTGGCGACTTAGTTCGAATAAGCAAGTATAAACATGTTTTTGAAAAAGGCTACACACCAAATTGGACAACTGAAATATTCAAAATAAGAAAAGTTCAAATCACTAACCCTGTAACATATTTACTGGAAGATTATCAAGGTCAACCTATACAAGGAAGCTTCTATGAATATGAATTGTTAAAATCTAAACATAATAATATTTACCTAGTTGAAAAAGCTATTAAAAGCAAAGATAATAAGATTTTTGTAAAATGGCTTGGATTCTCATCCGACCACAATTCATGGATAAATAAAACTGATTTAATATAGAGAAAAAAAATTTTTTTTATTTCATATTATTTTAATTACATTTTTTTTTTTTTTGTTTTTAATGAATTTCCATTTGATATGTCGGATCCTGTTTGATTGTTTGTAAATCAATTACAGTGAAATCCGTTTTATATTCTGTATCTACCATCATAATTTTTTCTGCTTCTCCTTCATCTGTAATTCTTTCAACTAATATTTCTCGATATTCATGACATTGAATTTTGAGATACTTTAAATGCTTTCATATTCACATCTCACAGTGAGTTTTTGATTCTCACCAAAATTCAATACAAAATGTCTATAAAATATATGTTCACTATTTATTATTCCACCAATATTCTGCTCTTTTAAAACTAATTCATTTCTAAAAGCTTTAATAGCATCATCTATAGATCCATATTGTGGTACTGAATCAGCTTTATCTGATAAAAATTGATCAACTGCTTGCAAAGTAGTTAATGGTTGTGTTGTAGTTGTTGTTGTAATTTCATTAGTATTAGTTTCTGAGGAAATTACATGTTTCAAAAACTGAACTGATAAATTTACTTTAACAGTCTCATTATTTGGAAGTAATATATAAAAATATGTGCTCCCAAAAGCTGATTCATCCAATCTAATATTGGAAGTTGGAGCTGAATTTGCTTGAATAGTAAACAAGCAAAATATTAAAATTAAAAATGATTTCATGTTCACAAAAAAAAAAAAAACTTTGATCTATCTTCATTCAGGGTTTATACAGTAATGTGCGATTGGAAATTATAAATATATAAGTTATACTTTTTATTTTCTAGAAAGTTCTTTATTATGTACAAACTTTACTTGACTTATAATAGAACACGCATACATAAAGAGCGGTAAAAATCTATCTCTTCCATCTGAAAAAGCTTCCATATAATCTAAATATTCCTCTTTTAAACTTTCAAGTAATTTTCTAAATTTAATTAACACGTCACCAATTTTTGATTTTTTATTTTTTTCATTATATGTATTTTCTATTGAATATATAAATATAATTCCCTCATCGATTCGTTTCCTTATCATTGACTTTTTCAATTCATTCTGATTTTCTTCATATTCATTTCTTGTCAGTGGCAATAAATCAATATTTTCAGTAATTCCTTTATTGTTACCAGCTGGCAGAACATTTGAAATATTCTTTTCAATCATCTCCCAATCATCTTCTTCAGAAAATGGACAATCAGCATGAAAATGATTAGGTGCTGGCTTTTTTTTATTTGTTAAACCTCTTATTTTACCAATAATAGATATGTCACCACCATATACTTCTATTTTTAGATGTTGCCAATCCAAAGGAGATAAATCGAATTGATTAGTAAATGATTCACCATTTCTAATTTTAAATAAACAAATTTTTTCACCGCCTTCTGGAGTTATATGTACCTCCAAAAAATCGTGAAATATTCTCCAATTAATTATTTTAATTGAAGCTCATTTCCGACCACAAATACAATATTTATATCCATGTAAAATATTATCAGCCCAAAACATTATGATGCTTATACTTAATAGTCTAATCAGATTATGCTATATTTTATGTTAGAATTAGTCTTTTTTAGAATTTTGAGTATCAAATTATTATTATTAGAAAAAAAAAATATATATATATATATATTAAATTATTTATTTATTATAAACACCTAAATAATTGTTACATTTCGAACAATAATGATTCACATTTTTCATGTTATCAGTACAATATGGAATACAACAACAACACCATAATCCTATCAAACACATTAATAGAGCTGCAATATGAGTTTTGTTAGCATTTTCACATTCAACTCTCGTTACGTTTCTTTCACCACAATTGAAACATATTGCAACTTGAGGATAAGGTCCAAATGATTTTTTAAATGCTTGTCGTACAAATACAGTGGAACCAATACATCCTTGGTTTGTGTTGTATGACGATGATGAATCCATGAATGTCTTTGATTAACTAAATTTTTTAGAAAAAATTAAAAAAATCTTCTCTGGGTAAGAGCATAGAATTGGGATCGAACCTTATACTAATAAACTTACCTAATTGATTTTATCTGCACCCTAGCACTCCTACCCACAGAAGATTTAGTTAACACTTGCTATTTTCATATTTTATTTAGATAAATTAGCTATTTAATTAGTTTTAACCAAACAATGGAGTTCGCAAGAACAATTCATATGTTCAAAAAATTTTATTTGGCAAATAAAATATTTTTCAGAAAGAAATATAAGAAAGAAATTAAGTATCATATCAGGTTTCTTAGCAATTATGCTGACTCAACATTAAGAAAATTTAATTCACTTAGAGAAAATGAAGATGATAAATGGATGGAATTATTTGCCCTGAATAAAATAGAATTTTTCAAGAGATGTTTATTGAGATTAGCTAAAATTGTAAAAAAATTTAATGAAAATAATTATAAATATCGAAAAACTTTAAAAAATAAATAAAAAAACTTTGTAATACCAATATATTTTGTTTTTTTCTTTTTAAATTAACAAATAGCAATCCCCTGACGTCATTGCAGATTTCTATTTTACAATTTAAAATAATTTTAATTATTAAGTGATACATAATATAAGAACTTTTTTTGCTCTTTATACTTAAAAACTTTATTATCAAAAAAAAAAAAAAAAACAAAAAAATTCAACTTTCAATTCTTTCATTCTACTGCAAAACAACATAAAATTTTTAAAACAATTTCTTATCTTTTATATAAAACATTAATTAAACAAAACCGCAAAAAAAAAAAAAATATTTCTTAAATTTTCCTTATCTCTAAACTGAACTTTATTCATACAACTATAGGATATTCTCAAAACTATAAAAAAAATTCGAAATCTCAACAGCAACAGCTATCTTCGAATCTAGAATTCTAGAACTACGAATTTAGAATTGTCAAGTTCTATATTAAATAATATAAAGATTAGGAGTTTCTCATACCAACCGTCGATTTTATTAACCGCCGCAGCCAATGCTCCGCCGCTATTATTAACCGCCGCAATTATTGCCCTGTTACACCTCTCCTTATCCTACCAAACCCCTATCTAGAATTCTATAATATAGAGATTAGGAGTTTGTCAAACCAACCGTCGCAGTTATTACCCTGCTGCTACACCTACTCCTACTTACCCCTACTCCTTCCTTACCCCCTACTCCTTCCTTACCCCCTACCAAACACAATACCTCATCACATTCTCATATTACCACTATAAAAATTCTATTCCCTAATACGTCTCATTATTTCATTATTCACAACTGTCAAATATTTTACTACGTCATCTGACAGCGCCAGAACCCGCATATCTATACTACTTATGTACGCATAAGTAAATATAAGGGAACCTTTGCAAAAGTTTATCAACCAAACTGGTCAACAAATATTTACAATTAAAGAAGTAAAACGTACAGACCCAATTACTTACAATTTATTTGATTATACAAAAACTCCGATTTCAGGTTCTTTTTATGAGCCTTAACTTACTCGAGTCAAAAATCCTGACACTTTTCTTGTTGAAAAAATATTGAAAAGAAAAGGAAATCAGGTTTTTGTTAAGTGGTTAGGTTTTGATACAGATCACAATTCTTGGATAAATAAAAATGATATTATATGAAACTTAATTTATTTGTTTTTTTATTTTTACAAGCCTTTATTAATTTTTTTGCATCATACAAAGTAATTTACAACAAGCATAAAAATTTTAATTTACATAGTTGTTTAAAAAAGTTTGTTTGAAATTCCATCTAAAGCATATATTAATACTAAAAAATAAAACTCGTGACTGGCTACACCTAAATAGAATAAGTCTATTTTAAACTACTTTCATTTTCTACCTCATATTCTACAAAGTAATTTACACGAACAAATTTTTTCAAAATATATTTCAGTTAAACATAAATCACTTTTTTTTCCTTACTATTGTACCTCCCTCCCAAATAATAAAAATGATATTATATGAAACTTAACTTATTTGTTTTATTTTTACAAAATATTTATTAATTTTTTGCAGAGTATAACACACCTAATAACACACCTCCAATTATTTTTCATTTAAAATTACTTTAAACTAAAATACAAATAACAAGTTAAATATCTGCATTTTATTTGTTACAATAACTGGTTGATCGTGAAAACTAAATAAAACTTTTATTATTTACAATAATCTATGTTACTATACTATCACAACAAGATCATTGCACTTACTTGTTGTACATTATCTAGTTGACCTTGTCTATTATTTACAAAAGTGATTTCCGGAAATTAATTATGCCGGTATCACGATGCCGGTATGCCGGTTAAGGTCATTGAACTTGGGATAATACCTCATTTGCATAAATATTTTCCCATGCCCAAGTGACATGTATACTACTTATACCTTCCAAAGATGTTTCTGACGACTTAAAGGCATACCGTAACCATTGTAGTAGTAATTATTACAATCACTTGCAGGTTTCAAATGACAACCATAATAAATATTTTCATGTTAAATAATATTTAAATAAGACCTCTACATCTTTGATTGATACTTCAAGTTTGATAAATTTATCATTATATTATCAAAATGTCAGAGGTTTTAGAACAAAAACTAGACAAGTCCTACTTAATTCAATAAATTTAAATTTTGACGTATTTGCTTTGACTGAAACTTGGCTAAATTCTTCTATTAACAATCTTGAGCTTTTTGATAGCTCATACTCGGTTTTTAGAAAAGACAGATACTCTGAACTTAATGTATCTAATAGTTACATTCCTAAAGGGGGAGGAGTATAGATAGCCGTTAAAAACTCTTTTAATGCAAATGAAATTCCTATTTCTGACGTGGACTGTCTTGAAATAATTGGTGTGAACATAAAATTTTCTAATAAAAGTGTTAATATTGTTAACACATACATTCCACCTTCTTCGAATTTAAATATTTATATTACTCTTTTAAATGTAATAGATTCGATTTGCTGTAATTCTGGTCCTAATGATGAGTTAATTTTATGTGGAGATTTTAATCTCCCTAATATAACTTGGATCAATCATGACGAAGAATCTTTTTTGATTGCTGAATTTTCAGTGAATGAACCTGATTCTCAATTTATTGATGGTTTAAATACCAACGATTTACAACAGGTTTCCCATTGCCGCAATTTTAAAGATAAACAATTGGATCTAATATTTACTTCTGATTGGAATAATATTATTTTCTGTGAATCGGTGTTACCGCTTGTTGCGTTGGACCCCTATCACCCTTCAATAAATTTTACTTATAGTTTGACTAATTCCATAAATCATGAAGCAGCAGATTCTTATAGGTTTAATTTCAATAAAACCAACTTTCCCGGACTAGTAAATTTCTTAAATACCTATGACTTCACGTCTATATTTAATAATATAGACCTTAATCAAATGACAATTAGGTTTTATGAAATAATGTTCGAAGGTTTTACACAATTTGTTCCTATTTCAAAAAAACAGATGTTATAACTCTGGCCCACCATGGTTCACAAAGGAGCTTAGATCTCTCAGAAATAAGAAAAAC
Organism: Dolichopus griseipennis; assembly: GCA_963082915.1. Taxonomy (NCBI): domain Eukaryota; kingdom Metazoa; phylum Arthropoda; class Insecta; order Diptera; family Dolichopodidae; genus Dolichopus; species Dolichopus griseipennis. Next base: position 153,252,497 of record OY720441.1, on the reverse strand, counting down.
AAAGTAAATAAATATCTCAAAACAAAAGATATTAATGAACTTAATAATTTTGTCATATTATTTGAGAATTTTAAAACTTCTTCTGAAATACTTTATAATAGTTACATTAACTTAATGGCAACTAAATTAAAGTCTGATCCGAAAAAATTTTGAAAATTCTTAAACTCTAAACGTATATGTGATGATTACCCAACATTTATGAATTTCAATTCTCTTTCAAGTAATGATCCTTCAACTATTTCGAAATATTTTCGTGAGTTTTTTAGCACTTCATATAGTGATTCTTCTTTTACGCCAAATGAAAATTTTTTCTCCTATATGAACACATATCAAAAAACTTCTCTTACTGACATTAATATTAATGAACAAATAGTTGCCAGCTATCTAAATAAACTGGGTGATAATACTTTTCCTGGACCAGATGGTATACCAGAAATAATTTTGAACAAGTGTTCTAACATTCTCACTACGCCTTTAACATTACTCTTTAAAAATTCATAAAATTACGGATATTTTCCTCCTATTTGAAAAATTTCTTATATCAGGCCAATTCACAAAAAGAATGCTAAAAATGAAATCACTAACTATCGCCCAATAGCTAAATTATCTTCAATTCCTAAATTATTTGAATTAATTACAACGGATGCAATTTATAATCATTGTAGGAATCTTTTAATAACTCCGCCGTAGCCGGTCCCAAGCCCGGTTGAGAAAGGAGGAGGGAAGAAGAGTTGTAACCTGAATGGCCACATACATCGGCGTCTCAGGAAGTAGGAAAATGCTATATAATGCAGTTGAACTCGTGACATAGTTATGAGAACTTCAACGCATTATATGGAAAATTCTGAAGCAACTCTTCAAACCCAACGGCCCTCCAAAGATGGGGGTTGGGCGAAAGGCTAGCATCCTCTCCCCGTGAAAACTTAATGTGCTTTGAAATCTCAAATAGAGCCTCGGATAAATGGTGGAATTAATGGTAAATTGACCCGGCAACGTAAAAAGGATAAAGGAAATGACTTAAGATTTGGAACGTGGAACGTACAAACAATGTTACAACCAGGAAAAATGTATGAAATTGCACAAGAACTCCTCAAGTATAAAATTGACGTAGCAGCATTGCAAGAAATAAGATGGCAAGGTAAAGGAAAAATCAGAAAAAGGCTATTCTCATTTTATTACAGTGGAAACGATACAAGAACAGGCATGTATGGCACTGGTTTTATAGTTAGTAAAAATATAGAAGAAAAAGTATTAGGATTTACACCAGTTAATGATAGAATAAGTTACATAAGATTAAAAGGTAAATTTAACAATATTACAATTATAAACGCATATGGACCAACTGAAAATGCAGATGACAATGAAAAGGATGCTTTCTATGAAAATCTTGGAGATGTATGTGAAAGAATAAATAATTATGACACGATAGTCCTCATGGGAGACTTTAACGCAAAGATTGGAAGAGAAGCACATATACATAAAATCGCAGGAAAATTCTCATTACACGATATTACAAACAATAATGGCGCAAGATTGTGTCAATTAGCGTGCGAACAAAATATGCGGGTCAGAAGTACGGCCTTTGAACGAAAAAATATTTACAAAGGCACATGGAAAATACCGGGAACAAACGAAGTAAATCAAATTGACCATGTACTAGTGTCAAAAAGATGGGCAACATCAATAATAAACATCACAACATGCCGCGGAGCCAATTGCGACAGCGATCATTTCCTTGTTGTTGCAAAAGTAAGGCAAAGAATATCAAATATTGCAAAAAAGGGTGGAGTTAAAAGAGTGAAATGGGATAATGAAAAGTTTAAGGAAACTGATTTAAAAGAACAATACCAAAGTGCAATAAGAACAAAAATAGAGTCCCTAGAAGGTACAAATGAAACTATAGATGGAAAATGGTCGCAAATAGAAGAAAGTTTAATTACCGCAGCGAGAGAAGTTATAGGAAGAAAGCGACCTGAAAGAAATTCTGAATGGTTTGATGAAGAATGTGTACTAGCAATAGAAGAGAAGAATAAAGCTAGAGAAAAGACATTACAGAATAACACAAGAGCAAATAGAATGCAATACATCGAAAAAAGAAGAATATCTACAAAAATCTGTCGTAGGAAAAAGAAATTAATGATGAGAAACAAAATAATTGAAATCCAGAATGAGCAAGATCAAAACAATGTAAAACGGTTTTACGAAAAAATAAAGAAAGAAACCAGAGGTTAATAGCCTGCATAGACAAAGACAATAAAATATTGTCAGAAGAAAACGAGGTTTTAAATAGATGGTCCGAATATTTCAAAGATCTGTTAAATATAAACCATATAAGTGCAGAAATTAACAATGACATAATGTACAACGTGGAACCTAAAGACATACCACCATCAGCAGAAGAAATTAGTGAAGCAATAAAAAAACTCAAGCGTAATAAAGCCCCGGGTGATGACCAAATAACAGCGGAATTATTACAAAATGGCGGGGAATTTTTACATGATAGAATTCACAGATTAATAGTTGAAATATGGAGCAATAAAGTTATGCCTAAAAAATGGAGTGTAGGATTAATATGCCCCATACACAAGAAGGGGAACAAGTTAAACTGTGAAAATTACAGGGGAATAACGCTGCTAAATTGTGCATATAAGGTTATGTCAAATGTTTTATATGAGAGAGTAAAACCAATATATGAAGAGCAAGTCGGAGAGTACCAGTGTGGTTTTAGAAATGGCAGATCGACAATAGATCAAGCATTTCTGGTTAAACAAATCATGGAGAAATGCTACGAGTATAATGTAGATTTGCATATGATATTTATAGACTTCAAGCAAGCATTCGATAGCATTAACAGAAAAGAAATTCCGAAGACCTTACTGAAACTGGGCGTGTCCACGAAGTTGACTGGTCTTATAATGATGACAATGCAAAATTCCACGAATAAGATATTAATACAGGACTCTACATCAGAAGAATTTATTAGTACAAGCGGTGTACGACAAGGGGACGCTCTTTCAGCAATAATTTTTAATATGCTTCTGGAATATGCAATAGGTAACATGGATTTGGGAGGTAATATATTCATGAGAGAGTATCAGATTATAGTGTACGCAGATGATATTTTGATTATTGCCAAAGCTTATAATAAAATGGCAGATATATTTAAATTAATCACAGAAAAATCGCGTAAAATAGGCTTAAATATAAATATGGCAAAAACTAAATACCTAAAAATGTCAATAAATGAAGAAAGAAGACTTCCACAAAATATAAAAATAGAACAAGATGAAATTGAAGGTGTTAATAGCTACAAATATCTTGGCATAATATTAACAAACAATAACAGTAGCCAAGCCTGCGTACAAGACCGAATACAGGCAGCAAACAAATGTTACTACTCTCATAAGAAGCTGATGACATCCAAGCTAATAACAAGAAGAGCAAAGTTGCAAATATACAAAACCATCATACGCCCAGTAGCAACTTATGGAAGTGAAACATGGACCATGAATAGAAATGAAGAAGAAATGTTAAGAATATTTGAAAGAAAGATATTTAGAACTATTTATGGTCCAATACGAAATGAAAACGGCGAATACCGTAGAAGGCACAATGCAGAGTTATACGCGCTAGCAAAGAACGAGGACATTGTAAAACATATAAAGTCCAGTAGATTAAGTTGGGCGGGGCATGTCATCAGAATGGCGGAAAATAGAGCACAGTACAAAATTTACAATGCTAGACCATTGCTTAACAGAGCAAGAGGTAGGCCTAGAAGCAGATGGGAAAATAACATTGAAGACGATACCAGAAAACTAGGGGAAATAAACTGGAAAACCACCGCGAGAAACAGAGATGAATGGAGGAAGATAGTGAAGAAGGCTAAAACTCTCCAGGAGTTGTAACGCTAAAAGATGATGATGAGGAATCTTTTAATAGATAACTAACATGGCTTTGTAACACAAAAATCAAAGGTGACTAATTTAGTTGAAACTACATCTCTTCTTCTTAATAACATGGAAGAAGGATTTCAAACAGATGTTGTCTATACTGATTTTAGTAAAGCATTTGATCTATTGCCACATAAAATGATTTTACTAAAACTTGAAAAATATGGTTTCCACTATTTTTCCTTAAGTGGATACATTCTTATTTATGTGATCGCTCCTATAGTGTTATATTTAAAAATGTGATTTCAGAACCTTTCATGGCAAATTCAGGAGTTCCACGAGGTAGCCACCTTGGCGCTCTACTTTTTATCTTATCTGTAAATGATGTTTCTTCTATAATTTCTAATTGCGAGCTTCAAGTTTACACTGATGATAAGAAACTTTTTAAAAAGATTACATCTTATAATGAGCATAAGGCGGCAGAATGATCTTCAAAATTTTAACAATTGGTGCGTTAATAACTGTTTACTACGTAATGTAAATAAATGCGCGTTGATATCTTATACACGGAGATCTAGTCCTATTTGTTTCAATTATAACTTAGATGGTATTAGTTTACCTAAAGTTACCTCAATAAAGGACTTAGGGGTGTACTTCGATTCCCAACTTAGCTTTAAAACCCATTATAATAATATTATAAATAAAGCTAATTCACTATTGAGATTTGTTAAACGTTCTGCAAAGGAATTTTCATATCCTTATGTTATCAAATCGCTGTACACTTGTCTTGTAAGACCAAACTTCGAATATGCTAGTCAAGTTTGATCTCCGTTTTATATGGTACACATTGATAGGATTGAGGCAATACAAAAAAATTTTCTTAAATTTGCCTTACGCCATTTGCCATGGTCGAATCTCATTATTTTACCACAATATGAACAAAGGTTAAAATTAATTGATTTGTGTACTTTAAATTTTCGACGTGAAGTTTCTGATATCATTTTTATTACAGAAATTGCCAAGGGTAACGTTAAATCTAATTTAATTTATAGTAAAATTATTATTAGAAATCTTCAACGCCTTCGCTCTTGCAATTTATTTAAAACTAATAATCATAGGACTAACTTCGAACCTATAACAAACATAATTTGCAAATTCGAACCTATAACAAACATAACTGTTTTTTGTATGCTTTTTTGTAAACTGTTTGTGTTAAGCCGTATAATAAATAAATAATTTTTAAACATTGTAATAATATGACTTACATTTCTTCTTTTAGAATAACCAATCCTGGAATATCAGTATGGCTAATTTCGGCTAAAAAGCATTTATTTTCCTCTTGTATGCGATTTTCCGAAATATTGTTATTATCATTTTCTTTAATGGAAATAGCATCGCCATTAATATTTATAATGCAATGTTGTAGTAAACTAATTCAAATTATGACCGAAAACTTAATACAGTAATTTGATATGAAACTTTGTATTTTTGTACTGATCACCATTTATTTCTAGGTTAATACTGCAACATCACCGGAATACGTTGGCACCAACACATATTGAAAGTGCAGAATTTCTACAAATAGACGAAGGATTAACTAATTGTAAGCATGATTCTTTAATTAGACATATATCACTTCCGGTATCTACCAAACATGATTTGATATAATCATGTTTGGACAATCTGGTTTTTTGTGTCCAAATTGGTTACATTGGAACTAATGCGATGAAGAACCAGAATTAAAACAATACTTATTTGGTCTCGGTAATTTTGTATTATTATTATTAAATTTTTAGATATTTCCGTATTTCTCGCGTCGTTATTTTTTAGATTAATATTACGATTTATGTCGGTTTTAATTCATATATAGTTAATTTTTCTTTTAGTTGATTATAATTTTTCGCACAGCAAATTACGGTAATTTCGTCAACTTCCGATTGCGACACAATATCTATCATTTTATATAACTATTCGCGGTAAGAGACATTTATTGTCTTCTTAGGCGTTTGTAATTGTTTGAGAACTTCGGCACTACTTAATTTTGGGGTGAGTTCCTGGATTAACGATTGCTTTAATTGTGTATATGTGAGTGGTTTTTCTTCACATTCCACGTATGATTTTGTATCACCCAATAACGACCGTTTGCAAAATAGATATTTTTTTAAATCTACTAAACATTGAACCACTTTTCTACACTCATTGTTTCGTTACTAGAAAATTTTCTAATAAGCGATTCGAAAGTTAAAGTTAAATTTTACCGAAGAGTATTTTTCCACATAATAATTTACACTTTAAGGTTCGGTTACCATGGGTAAGTCGCTATTTTGACGACTAAATCTACGTCTTGCGTCTAATTTTTTAATCTACGTTTAATATAAGTTTAATATATCTTAATTAATATTATTTATTTTCACCTTATTTTATATTGTCTAATTTATTTTAATATTCACAATAAAAATTTAATTAGAAGTCCATAACTCATTTTAAAACCATAAAAGCTTTTATTAGTTTTAAGACATAGCTAATGAAATTTTATAATACTAAAAGTATTTTCTAATTATTTTATCAATTCAAAAATATTAAAAATTCTTACTAATTTATCTATTTAAAAATAAAAAAAATCAAAAGAACTTGAAATAAATGTATTTCAAAAATGCGAATATAAAATTACAGATTTAAAACTTTTTATACAATTCAATAAAATTTTACACACACATGCACCAATTATCTCTCTTCAGGATTATTAATTTTTGCTGTTCTGCATTTACTGTTGAATGATTTAGTACCAAATTGAATAATTATTTCAATTGTAAATAATTTTTTAAGTTATTCACTTAATTTACTTATTTTTTATGTTACACATAATTCAATTTTTAAAATATTAGTACCTTTAATTTAAAAAATTCGGGTTTGATTCCCTTAAAATATGACGTGATCCAGGTTACAGGTTGGGAAAAGATTAATTCCAGATTGAAAAATTGGTATTAGAATTGGTTAAATCTCATTTTTCATATTTATGATAAATAGTTTTGAGCATTTCTGTTATAAATAAGTATTACAATCACAATTCATCTGTTATCTGTAATTCTAATTTTCATTAAAACTCAAAGTTATTCGAAAGAAATATTAATTTGTGATAATATATATATAAGTTGATGGTTTTTAATGTAAACTAAAAGGAACAAAACACATTAATCCTTTGACTACTTCAATTAGTCCCAAATATGAGGGACACTAAGGAAATAGGAATGGTCACCTTAATACCAAATTTGTAGGTTCTATCTTTATTGGTTTCGGAATTTAGCTTGTTCGGTCTAAATCCAACCAAAAGCTTCTAGGATACGAACCCATGTTCTGATCTCGACCGTACGCAATCACCGCCGTAGTTTCATTACTAGTAACCTACAGTCAAATTTCATCAGAGTAGCGTCATTAAGTGTTGAGTTATCGTGATTTTGGATATATGTTCGTTAGCCCTTAGACCAATCAAACATTCCGAAATACGAACACATGGGCCAATCTCACCCATATGCATTCCCCGCCGTACTTTCAGTACTAGTAAACTACAGTTAAAATTTCATCAATATAGCTCTATTAGTTTTTCAGTTATCGTGCCTACGGACGGACGGACGGACGGACATTAAGTTTAAAAAAGGAAATTAAGTTTCGGTAAGGTTTTGGTAAAAGCCATGATTCATGAATAAATAAAAAAGATATTATTTAATGAATAATACTTTATAAACTTTTAGTAAAAAATGCAATGCTGTTATTTAATGTTATAAACTACTTTTTAAACCCATATTTTTGTTTACTTTTAACTGTTTCATTTTTTCAAAAGTTTTTAGGACAATGGAATATAAGAACAGTGAGAGAACATAGTAGACTAGCGCAAATTGAGAAAGAATTTGAGAGATATAGAAATACTTGGGTTAAGTAATATTACACAGCGAGATTGCGGAGAAATCATTACTTCAAATATAAGATGTTTTCAGTTTCTTTCCTCTTATTATTTTGTATAATAATAACATTGTATCAATTCATGTATCAAATAAAATAAATTTATATTTAATATTTTAGCTGTAAGGTGAAAACCAACTTCTATATAATAATTAAAACATTAAATAAATAAATAATACCAGGATCCTGAATTTACATCTGCTAAATTTCCTAATGTTTACTTTACAGAAAAAACATTAGTAAACAAGTAAAGAAACAGTCAGTCGGTGCAACTGACTTAGAAATACCCTACATCTATTTGGTTCAAATTTAATGAGATATCCATAAGTCATTTTAAAACAATCAAAGCTGTTATTAGTTTGATCGTAAGACATAGCTAACCAAATTAACTTTATAATACTAAAAACATTTTCTAATTACTTTATTTATCTAATTGAATAGATAACAAAAATATTACAAATTCTTACTAATTTATCTATTTAAAAGTATTAAAAATCAAAAAAACTTGAAATAAATGAAAATATATTTATTTCAATTCAATTACAAAAGTGGAAAAATTTGAATTATTCAATTTTGTGACAAAAAGCTAATCAAAGCATAATATATTTAATAATCCAAATTTTTCAAAATTGCAATTATTTTATATTGTTAGTTTATGCATCTATGAGAAAAGCTTATAAATGCAAAATATGCATTAAATGTGTTTTTAAAAAACAATTACAAATTTTCATTTAAATATAAAAATATATTTACAATAAAAATTGTAATCAATTTCTTAATTATATATCACCTATAAAATATATGATAATAATAATTAAAAAAAAGGAGTTTAATCGTTTATTAAAAAAATATTTTTTTTTTAATTTATAAAATGTTATACAAAATATGTTTTATCGTAAAATTCTTAGCCTTTTAAAAATATAAAAGTGTTAAATAAAACCGGAAATAGGAAAGAACCATCGTGTATCAAATTTTAAGTTTCTATCTTCTTGAAATTTGAAGATAAACTTTTTAATTTTGGGATTTCTTAGGAGACACCTGAACCACCACTACAAATAAGTCTAAATATCGGGGACACATAGAAAATATATTCTTTTGCTTTGTAATTATACTAGTTTGGCCTCAAATCGATCAAAAGCTTCTAGAATCCGAACTCATTGTCCGAACTCAACCAGAACCAATTCCCATGGTATTTTCTTTACTAGTAACCTAGAGTTTACTTAACCCAAGTATTTCTATTTCGCAACTGGAAAGGAGCTGATGCTCAAACAAATCACATACTTCTTACCTGTGATATAAGATTAAAACTAGCTAATCTCTCAAATAAGCACAACAAGAAAAAGAGAAAAATAAATGTGCTGAACATAAACAATGAGAAGAAATTGGAATTTATAGGAAATATCCAGAAAAAATTAAGCCAAGAAAGAAACCTCACCGAAGACAAGTGGTAAGATGTATTCAAAAGGACAAGTGAAGAAACCCTTGGTATGATTAACTACGAAAGAAAAACATGGATATCTGATAACACATGGAATATCATGCAGAAAAGAAGAGATATAAGAAATAAACTACTGATCGATAATAGCTCCAGTTTAAAAGAAGAACATAAAAATATATGCAAAGAAGTCAAATTAGCAGCAAGAAAAAATAAGAGAAACTATTACAATAATATAGCCAGTGATGGCCAACAAGCAGCTGAGCAAAATAACAATAAACTTTATACATGATGATAAAAACTCTTACAAATAAAGGTCCAAACAAAGAACACCCAATAAGAAATAATAATGGACAAATAATAACATCCTCACAGCAACAAATGGAAAGATGGAGAGAATACTTCCTAGAAATAAACAACAACAACAACACGGAATGGCAGGAGAATATCTGGGAGAATACAAACAACAATGATCAAAGTAGAATTAACTCAAATCCGCCAACAACCAGGGAAATCTGTGATATAATAAATAAATTGAAAAATAACAAAGCGGAAGGTGCTGACGGAGTAGCTGCCGAAATCCTGAAGATCGACCCTCTACAAAGCGCAAGATCATTACAACCAATTGTATCTAGAATCTGGGCAAATGAAAATATAAGCAAGGAATGGAAGAAAGGAATTATAATAAAAATTTCTAAGAAAGGTGACTCTGGCTTATGTAGTAAGTGGAGAGGTATAACAATACTTAACTCCGTGAACAAAATTCTAACATTAATCATCTATGATAGAATCAAATATCATATAGAAAACAACATTAGAAAAGAACAAGCAGGATTTAGAGAAAATAGAAGCTGCACAGAACATTCTAATACAATTAGGATTATAGTAGAACAGTCAAATGAATACAACTCACCATTATACCTGGCATTCATTGACTTCACAAGAGCTTTCGATACACTAAATAGAGTTGCAATTTGGAAAGCCCTGCAAATAAAAGACATTCCGGAGAAAACAATCAACATTATCAGGGCCATGTATTTGAACGCGGAAATACAAGTTCTACATAAAGGAAATCTCACCTATCCTATTCAATATTGTAATTGACGAAGTTATGAGGAAAACAATTAATGGACATGGTATTAACTGGAATATCATAAATAAGTTAGAAGATCTAGAATATGCTGAAGATATATGCCTCATAACTCATACCTATGACGATATGAAAGTAAAAATAAATAGATTAAACAGATATGCGAAAGAAGTAGGTCTGCAAATAAATATGACGAAAACAAAGATAATGAGATGCAATACCAATAATCAGAGAGTCCTAAAAAAGAGATCAGAAAATATGATAGCCAGACAAGCTCTAGATTGGCAACCACAAGGCGGAAGAAGCATAGGAAGACCCCAGAACGAATAATAGATGAATATCCATTGACAAGAACACGAATCGTGCGATATTAAGCTTTTCGCACAGGTATGTCATGAGATCACCAGTTGAACGACGGGCTCTGAACCCGTATTGTCGATCATGAAGCAAACCTTTACGATCTAAATATTTCAAAAGTTTATAATTAATAACTTTTTCCATTACTTTGGAGAGGACTGATGTAATAGCAATAGGTCGGTAGTTAGAGGAATCGCTTTTATCGCCTTTCTTAGGAATTGGAAATTCATGTGCAACCTTCCATTGGGTAGGATGAATACCCGTAGTAAAGGAAAGAAGGAAAAATTTACGCAGAGGTTTTGAAATGGAGGTATATGTGCTTTAGCGGACGTTAGGTGTAATACCGTCCGGACCTGCTGATTTTTTTGTATCAAGATTCTTCAAGAATTTCATCACTGCTCAAGTTCTAAACAATATTCTACCAAAGGAGCAGCCACTTGTGGAATAGATGGGGGTCTTTGAGTTGACTGAGGCAGTGACGAGTTAGAAACGAACTTTTTGCCAAACAAATTCGCTTTTTCTTTTGAATCTGATGCGATGTGGTTGTTTATATCAACAAGTGAAGGAAAAGCCGCTATTGTCTTCTTTTATATTTTTTGCAAAAGTCCAAAAGGATTTGCTATTCTTGGGCATGTGTATTAGTTTACGTTTCAACCTTTGGTTGAACAAGAATTTTTGCTTGCTGATAACTCTTTTGCATCTGTTCCAAACCACTACATAGTTGACCCTGTGAGCCTCCAAACCACTGTCCCGGTATTTATTGAAAGCTTCCTGTGTTTTAGAATGGCTTCTTTGCAAATACGATTAAATCAAGTTTTGGGTTTCCGCTTAACAGATTTCATGGAGTGAGGTTAAATAATCTCATTCCAAGTAGAATAGTTTCACTAATCGAATTTGCCGCAAAGTCAACATTCTTACCACGGAAACACAGTGACCAATCAAATGTTTTGTAAAAATTGTTCAGACCTTCCCAGTTAGCATGGTTACAACGCCATACCAATTTTTTGGAAAGGGATCTTTGGTTGGGCATCGAGCCTGCCTGCAACTTGTATTGACCAGACAGTGATCAGAGCCCCCCAGGGGCCAACCAACTGAAACCACATATTTTTCAGGGTGTGCTGTTAGAAACAGATCCAAGAGGTGACCTTCTTGATCAGCACGGTCAGGGATTCTAGTGAGAAAGGTGGAATAGCAATCGAGAATTTCATTGATCTGGTTTGAATGGTTATCAATTTCCATAACAGTTTCCTGTTCACTTGAATTCGGTGATCTGTATAGAAAACAGAAATATATAAAATACTTTCCAACATGGATTTTGACCCATACATTGAAAGTTGGGCTAGAAGATTTATATTTGACAAGAGTGTTGAAAGCAATGTTTTTTTTATGTAAATGGCGATGCCTCTTTTGGGAACGAAGTGTGAAATGAGTGAGTAGCCGTTAATATCGAAGTTAACATTGTGGCCACTAACTTGCGTTTCACATAGAGCAAGGATTGCCGGTTTAATTGAATTAAGATGACTCTCAACGGCATGGAACTTCGTTTGTAAACCGCGAATATTACAAAAATTAACGTTAAAGTTGATAATTTTGTTAAGAATTAGAAAGAAAGAAACAAAGAGAAAAAAAAATGGTTATTGTACGATTTATTCAACCTAAATCGACAGCAACTTTAAAAAATTAGAAAATAAAAAAAAAAAAAAAAAGAAAATTTAATTTAAAAAAAAAAAATTTTAATTTTATTATGTTCGTTAGCCCTTGAACTGATTAAAGGTTGCAGAACCCAAAACCATGGTATGATTTCGCCCATATGCAGTCTTCGTCATACGTTCTATCTTAATTTTAAGTTACTATTGTGCCAAATTTGAAGCTTCTACATTTGTTTGAAGTTACTATCTTTATTATTTTCGAAAATATGCTTTAATGTCATTGAAACTATGTTGATGGTCCCCGACCCACTACTCCAATTCGTTCCAATTTTTGAGGACACTAAAAGAATAGGGAGGGGCACCCTGATACCAAATTTGGAGGTTCTAACTTCTTTGGATTCGGAATCATGCTCGTTTGGTCTAAATTCGATGAAATTGTTCCATGATGCGAACCCTTGGTGGGATTTCGTCTAAATGCAGTCCACGCCATTCTTTCAATACTAGTGAATCCCTATACACAATTGGAACGTTCTATCTTAATTTTTTAGAGGCACACTGATACCAAATTTGAAGGTTCTATATTCATTGGTTTCGAAATTATGCTTGTTGGGCCTTAATTCGATCAAAAACTTCTAGGATTCGAACCCATGGTCCGAGCTCGACCACACCCAATCTCCGCCATAGTCTCATTACTAGTAATATTTACCACGAATTTGTTGAAGGTAGCTTCATTAGTTACTGAGTCCTTATTTTTTTATATGTTCGTTGGCCCTTAGAACAATTAAAAGGTTTAGAATCCGAACCCATGGGCCAATTTTGCCCGTGTGCTATCCCCACCGTTCTTTAAATCCTAGTAACCTACAGTTAAAATTTTATCAAGATAGCTCCATTAGTGTTTGAGTTATCGTGCGTACGGACGGACGGACATACAGGCGGACGGCCGTACATTGCTATACCGACTCAGGAGGTCACGCTAATCCCAAATATATATACTTTTCCCTATCTAGCTCGTGGTTACAAACACCATTCCAAAGTTAATATACCCTTTTCCTATTTCATAGGTGTCGGGTATAAAAAAGGAAATTAAGTTTTGATTCATGGATAAATAAAAAAGATATTATTTAATGAATAATAATTTATAAACTTTTAGTAAAAAATGGAATGCTGTTATTGAATATTAAAAAAAAACTCAACTTGTCAAACCGACATCATTGACAGATGACATGAACCCAGTAAACATTTTAACGTCAAATATAGGGATATGTAAAAAAACTCGCAGCGACAAATAGCGGAAAAAAATTGGGTCGTTACTCTACAGGCCGATAGGTGAAAATTGATGTAGATAGCTGCGGCGGACTAATCACCCTTGCCCAGTGAAATAAAATGATTGCAGAAACTAACATAGAGCCTCGGATAAAGAGTGGAAGAATGGTAACGACCTTTGTCACACGAATTAGGACAAGAATAGGACAATGGAATATTAGAACAATGAGAGAATAAAGTAGATTAGCGCAAATCGAGAGTTATAGAATAAAAATAATTGCGTTAATTGAAATTAGATGTCGGGACTGCGGAGAAATCATTACTTCAAATAACATTACACTCTTATACTCTGAAAATGAGACAGGAGAACACGGTGTGGGAATAATTATAGAGAAAACATCAAAGAAATCCCTGTTAGCATGGAAGCCGGTCTCGAATAGAATAATAACCGCACGTTTCCACTCAAGAATATATTAGATAACCGTAGTATAATGTTATGATCTCACAGAAACATCAACAGATGCAGTCAAGGATGAATTCCATGTTAGCTGTTCATGGAATTCATCCTTGACTGCAGCAGCACTAAGCTGCATTCCTAAATCGGACATCTTGGTATTGATGGGAGATTTCAATGCGAAAATTAGTGTTAACAAGGCATGGCCAACAATAGGAGCGCATGATATGGATCGCATGATATGAAACAATATTGGAGAAAAATTAAAAGGGACGTGTGAAGAACATGGCTTGCTGATAGGCGGCACAATTTTTCCCCATAAGACAATACATAAATACACCTGGGTTTTTCCTGATTCTGCAACAAAAAACCAAATAAACCATATATGTATAACCGAAGATGGGTTAGAGAGGAACTACAGGGCTCCATTTCATAAAACTATTAGTCTAATATTATTAGTGAATTTACTAATATTTTATTAGTTATTAGTAAAATTCTGTTACATAAAGGCTAATATTTTATTAGTGCTACACTAATAATTATTAGTGAATTTTATTACTGCAAAGCGCGTTTCTGTTTCATAAAACTATTAGACTAACAATTATTTGTCGCTACACTAATAATTATTATTAAATTTTTATTAGTTTAGAAAGACTAATAAATTCATTATTAGTCTTTTAAATATTAGGATATTTATATAAAATAGAGGTTAAACTTTATATTGTATGCCATAAACTTATTTTTTTTTGGTAAATAATCTTAAATATTTTGTACAAAATAAATAAATAATAAAATCTAAAAAAAAATTACGCATTATTATACATACTTTACATTAATCAACAACATTTTATTTTGGTTACAACTTAAACATAATTCAGTATAAATTTGAAAACCATGTTAAGCTCTGATAGTGAGAGTGATTTTGAAGATTATTTTATAATAAGGAGAAGTCTTGCATTTAATATAAACCAAATAGTTGAACATTCAAATAATAATTATTAGTGACGAGTCTATACTAATAATTTATGATTTGCAGTAATAATTTATTAGTAAAATTTTATTAGTTGCAGAAAAGTTTTATGAAACAAAAAAGTATTACTCCATATTTATTAGTTCTAATAATTATTATTTTATTAGTATTAGACTAATAGTTTTATGAAATAGGGCCCTGGTATAAGAATTTAATTAGCAGTTTTAAACTCAATAAAAACTCTAGGAAAAACGACTTTGTGTTCAAAATCTGAGATCAAACGATACAAAAGAGAGATTTGTATCACACATACAACAAAAACATAAAATGCAGAATATAACGCAATGTCAAATTCAAAACATATATCGCCAAGTCGGTAAGGAGTCCTGAATTTCTCTAGTCGTGAAAGAAAAGAGTGGATATTAGAAGAAACATGGGCAGCCATTGAGGAAAAAAAAATATAAAACAGCAACTATTAACAAATAATAACACAGAACTGAGAAACCAGCACAAATAAATTTTTTTCAAGAACAAGAACAATTAAATAGATGCAGAGAACACTTCCAAGAAACCAATTATCAAGATATAGAAACACCACCATCGACCATCAACCCATACAGAAATAACAGAAGCCATAAGAAAGCTAAAGACAAACAAAGGTGAAGGAATTGATGGCATATCCGCTGAACTGTTAAAAGTCGGAGAAATCACATCTGCCAGATCATTGAAGGCAATAATAGAAAAAATATGGCAAGAAGAAGAAATTTCAGAAAAATGGGAATAATTATAAAATTACCCAAGAAGGGAGATCTGACGGAATGCAGAAACTGGAGAGGTATAACAGAGCTAAACAGTATAACAAAGATTATAGCCATAATAATATATGCCAGAATAGTGGAAAAATTAAACAACTATATGAGAGATAAGCAGGCGGGCTTTCCACAGAACCGAGGGTGTACCGAATATGCTAACACACATATGCCAACACAGGTCAATAGTCGAACAATCAGTCAAACAATCAATCGGAACAAAGATAACAATTTTCAAAAAATGTGTCAAACCAACACTGCTATATGGAAGCGAAACAAGGCTTGTATTAAGAAACAGCATACAGAAAATAAAAGTCTTTGTGAATAAATGTCTACGAATAATCTGCCCCACATTCTGGCCTAGGCGAATAGTGAATGAAGAGCTTTGGGCGATGACAAAGCAAAAGCCGATATGGGTCCAAATTAGAAAAAAGAAATGGAAGTGGATTGGTCACATTCTAAAGCGGCCAATAATATCAGGGGAACAGCAAACTCTAGATTGGAACCCATAGGGCGAGAGAAGTCTGGGAAGACAAAGGACAACCTGGAGGAGAACAGACCAGAGAGAATGTGACGTATCGGAAAAAGCCGATAGTTAGAGAGGATTTGTGGAAGCCAATGTTCCTAAGGGGAATAATAAGGAAAACAACAAAATTTCTAAGTCGATTGCGACTGACTGTTACTCTACACCTATAAAATAGTAAAAGGGTCTATTAACTTTGGTGTGGTGCTTGTAACCACCTAAAGGAAGCGAGCTAGATATTGAAAAGTATATATATTTGTGATCAGCGTTACCCCCTAAGTCGATATAGCCATGTCCGTCCGTAATAAGGCACGATAACTCAAAACCTAAAAAAATAAAGGAGCTATCTTGATGAAATTTTAACTGCAGGTTACTAGTACTTAATGTGCGACGGGGACTGCATATGGGTGAAATCAGCCCAGGGCTTCAGATTTTGGACCTTTTAATCGTTCTAAGTGTTAACAAACATATATAAAAAATTAACTCAATAACTAATAACGCTATCTTCATGAAATTTGTGCTGTAAGTTACTAGTAATAAGACTACGACGGGGATTGCGTATGGTCGAGATCGGACGATGGGTTCGGATCCTAGAAATTTTTGGTCACATTTAGGTCAAACGAGCATAATTTCGAAACTAAAGAAGATAGAACCTTAAATTTTTTGTATATAAAGTAAGGCGGGGATTGCATATGGGCGAAATCGGCCGATTGTTTCGTATTCTAGTACTTTTTGATCGAATTCAGGCCAAGCGTGTATAATTCCAAAATCAATGAATATAGAACCTTGAAATTTGGTATTAAGGTAGTAGCTAGGATATGGGGATTCGACTTATGGAAACTTTGAGCGGAAGTTTGAAAACTTTAAGCTATGGGCATATAGACTTATGGGGACTAGATGTATGGAATCTTTGAGCGTCAATTTAGCGCTTTAAGCTTTGGGTATCTTTGGCTTCATATAAGCACATAAAGATCATTCGTTATGTTTGAAAACTAAGCTTATTTGATTATGAACTTGATTAAAAAAGTTTTGAAACAAATTGTAACAAGTTTGAACTATTATAACATTTTTAAAATAAATGAAGTAAATATTTTATATTAAAAATTTTAAAAGCAAAAATTTTTAAAGTTTGGTATAAATATAAAATTATTAAAGTTAGAACTTAATTAAATATTTATTTCCAAAAAAATTTTGAGTTGGGTTTGAATTCAAAGCTTAGAAAGGTGACTCGTTATGTTTAAAACTTAAACTGTTAACAGTTAAACTAGTTTGGTTTAAACATAAAATAATAAAAGTTTAAACATGATTTAATATCATCATATATGTAATACACAAGTGTTGGTTTTTTACCTTGCCAACATGTAAAAAAATATTGCACATCAAAATTATTATAAATATACTTCACACAATAAAAAATGATGGCAATGCTCATACCTTTAAATTGCATCCCATACACGATGTTTCAACTTGGTAAGCGTACTTGCGAAGTTGAATTGTGTATGGGAAGTTGAAAGCCCAGTTTGAAGGTTGAAAAGTTGATTAGAAGAAAATCAAAAAATATTGGTTTTTGTGGGGTAAGTCTTTGGTTTGCACTATGAGTTGTATCGTCTATGGGCAAGTTAAAATACTTATATATAATCTTTTTCTTTTTTTATACCCTACACCTATAGAATAGGTAAAGGTGTATATTAACTTTGGTATGGTGTTTGTAACCACTTAAAGGGAGCGAGCTAGATATGGAAAAGTATACATATTTGTGATCAGCGTGACCTCCTGAGTCGATATAGCCATGTCCGTCCGTCCATTCGTCCGTAAGCACGATAACTCAAAAAAATAATGGAACTATCTTCATGAAATTTTAACTGTAGGTTACTAGGATTGAAAGTATGGGCGAAATTCAAATGGGCGAAATCGGCCCATGGGTTCGGATTCTGGAACTTTTATTTGGTCCAAGGGCTAACGAACATATATAAAAAATCATGATAACTTAACAACTAATGACGGTATCTTCATCAAATTTGTGCTGTAGGTTACTAGTAATCTTTAAAATTAATAAAGATAGCAACTTGAAAAAATGTAGAAGCTTTAAATTTGGCACAAGGGTGTTCTTTACTATTTCTTGTGTGTCCCCCTAATTTGAGATTTATTGGATTTGTGGTCCAATACCCCTCTTAGACCTCCCAAGGTTTAAAAGCTTATAATCGAAATAACTAAAAATAGTAACTTAAAATTAATATATAACGTTCCATTTGTGTACAAGGATTAACTAGTATTTAAAGTACAGCGCAAACTGCACATGTGCGAAATAAGTCCAAGGGTTTGGATTCTGGACCTTTAAATCGTTCTAAGGGCTAAAGAACATATATACAAAAACACGATAACTCAACAACTAAAGACGCTATCTTCATAAAATTTGTGTTGTAGGGTACTCGTAATGCAACTACGGCGATGATTGCGTATGATGGGGAATGGACAATGTGTTCGGAACCTAGAACTTTTTGATCGAATTTAGGCCAAACGAGCATAATTCCGAAACCAATTAGATAGAACCTCTAAATTTGGTATCAAGGTGTCTCTTTCTATTTCTTTAGTGTCCTTGAAATTTGGGACCAATTGGAGTAGTGGGTTGAGGACCAGCCACACAGTTCCGAAGACCTTAAAGCATATTGTCGAAATTAATAAAGGCAGTAACTTCAAACAAATTTAGAAGTTTCGAATTTGGCATATGGGTGCTCTTTACTATTTCCTGCGCGTTCCCCTAAACGTTCCCGCGTGTTTAAAAGACTAAGAATTTTACCATAAAACATATTTTGTATAATATCTTATAATTATTACCATAGGTGATATATAATTAAGAGTTAAGCTATATTTAAAGGTACTTGCTGCATTTATGTAAAATATATTGTTATATTTAAATGAATTATATGAAAAGTTCTAAATTTGTAATTATATTTCAGAAATACATTTATTTCATATTTTGCGTTTAAAAATTCGCATTGTTAAAAATTTTAAAATATATTATGCTTTGATTAGCTTTTTATCACAAAATTTAATAGTTCAAATTTTTTCACTTTTGTAATTGAATTGAAATAAATATATTGTCATTTGATTCAAGTTTTTTTGTTTTTTAATATTTTTAAATCGATAAATTAGTAAGAATTTGTAATATTTTTGAGTAGATAAAGTAATTAGAAAATTCTTTTAGTATTATAAAGTTAATTTCGTTAGCTATGTCTTACGATCAAACTAATAACAGCTTTTATTGTTTTAAAATGACTTATGGACTTCCCATTAAATTTGAACCAAATAGGTGTAGGGTATTTCTAAGTCGGTTGCATCGACTGACTGTTTCCTTACTTGTTTTTTTTTGTATTTTTCTTTTTTTGACACGACAGAACGTTGATATATTCCGATTTTAAAAATCTTTATTTTTTTAATCCTTAACACAAAAAACGAAAAATATAAATTTCAATATTGTAAATGTACACACCCAGGCCATAACAGAGGGTGGGCCATGAGGGCCATTTGGCTCAGGCCCCGAGTTGTGAAAGGGGCCTCTATTTATTTCCTAATTTGGTCACAGTAGGTGCGGAAAAATTAAGTTGAAATATTATTTTGAGTATTAATTTATTTTATTTTAACCAAAGATTTATAAAATATAACGATACAAAAGTTATAGTAAAAATTTCAAGTTATTGTTATATGTATGTATAAAACTTTTTTACGTAGTAGGCCAATTGCATAAAAAAGAATGTGTTGAACTCTGAAAAATTCAAAAAATTTTAACGTAGTAGGCCAATTGCATAAAAAAGAATAATTAATTTTCAATTATTAAAAATTTAACTATATTTCCTATTCAGTACAGTTTTAATTTTCCTATTGAGTATAGCTTTTGGTTCCGTACTATAAATTTTAGTGATTATAAAATTAGTGTTTTTTTTATTGTTTAGTGATATTTATAATCTGTAAGTTTAAATGGAGTTAATATTAAAAATAGTTCTATTTAATTCGTAAGTAATTAATTTTAGGAATATAATGAAAAGAACATATCCACATACTAACAATCTTATTGCAAGGATGAAGATAATGCGTAAAGAGTGGGGCAGATTACTCTTAAGTTCAAAAGAGATTGCCGTACTTTCCAAAATTTCAACTGATTTTCAATTAACTCGTCATATTATATTAGGTCACAGTTAGATGCTGAAGAACATTATAGAGTTAATGTTTTTATATACATTATTGATTCGGTTATTTCGGGCTTGACATGTCGCTTTGAGTCTTTACGCAAAATTTGCCAAACTTTTGGATTCCTTTGGACTTTTCAAACTTCATCAGATGAGGAAATAAAATCGAGAGCAAAAATATGAACTTAAAATATCCAAAGGAAATTTCAAATGAAATATGTGATGAAATGATATTTTTAAAAAATATTTTTGAAGTAAACTTTGATATAGAATCATCTAAGTTGCTGGAAAAAAGAAACCTAATTGGATTGTTTCCAAATATCTCAACAGCTTTAAGAATATTTTTAAGTCTACTGCCTCCGTTGCTTCAGCGGAACGCAGTTTCAGTGTGTGGGTTAAAAATTTTAACAGATCTGCAATGAGCCAAGAACGGTTGACTGGGCTATCAATTTTACATATAAATTCGGATATTGCACGAAATATTGATTTTTCAACTATTATAAAAGATTTTGCTACAACTAAAGCTCGAAAAGCTTATTTGTAATTTAATTATTAATTTCATACTTTTTAAATAAATTAAAAATAATAAAAGAACTATGTAAATTTGTTTTTTTTTACTCAAACAAGAGGCCCCATATTTTTTATTGGCCTGGGCCCCCTCTCAGCTCTGCAAGGCCCTGTACACACCTACACTTTCATAACAAAATACAAACTGATTTTTCAAAAATAGTAGCAAACAGATAAGAGAACAAATACGTTTAGTTTGAATTATGAGTATAGAATAGAATAGTTCGACGCTCTAGGCTCTTTAGGCAATAGGCTCCTTTTGTGTAAGACAAGAGAACAATTTTATTTAAATTGGTACGATTTTAGTCTTACACAATAAAAACATACCATCATATAATTTATTACCCATTTTATAAAACGTCAAATTTAGGAACTACTCCATATACATAAACTTGACTGTTGCGTTATGTTAATGCCATATGTTAAACTTGACTTGACAAAAGTGCAATTGTATTTAAATTTACTCACATTTGGTAAAATAACAACATATCACATAATTGATTAGTCGTTTTATAAAACGTGCAAATTTGGAACTGCTCTACATATTTACTCAAACTTGACAGGGCGAATTAAAAATGTTTTTTTTTTAGTTTTTAACTGAAATAAAGTCAACGAATTCTTTGATTTTTTTAATGTTTTAAAATACATATAAATAGAGCAGTTCCCAATTTTGACGTTTTATAAAATGGCAAATTAATTATAATATGATTTCGTTATTTAAGAGTGAAATCGAACCAAATGTGAGTAAATTTAAATAAAATTGTACATTTCTCTAATACAGAAAAAAATATTTTAATGTAAAAAGTGTTTGTTTACAAGATTTTCTCATAATTTTTGAAAGTAAAGCATTTCTTATAAAATTAAAAATATAAATTGATTAAAAAATAAACAAGTAAAGCAGATGTCAGTCGGTGCAACCGACTTAGAAATACCCTACACCTATTTGGTTCAAATTTAATGGGAAGTCCATAAGTCATTTTAAAACAATACAAGCTTTTATTAGTTTGATCGTAAGACATAGCTAACGAAATCAACTTTATAATACTAAAAACAATTTCTAATTACTTTATCTATTCAAAAATATTACAAATTCTTACTAATTTATCTCTTTAAAAATATTTAAAAACAAAAATACTTGAATTAAATGAAAATATATTTATTTCAATTCAATTTAAAAAGCTAATCAAAGCATAATATATTTAATAATTCAAATTTTTCAAAATTACAATTATTTTAAATTGTTAGTTTATGTTTATAAACGTAAGATAATAATAACTCAACAACAAATGGCGCTACAATGAATTTTGTGGTGTATGTTACTAGTAATTTATCTTTTTATAAAAGCAAAATATGCAATAAATGTATTTTTAAAATATAATTACAAATTTAGAACTTTTCATATAATTTATTTAAATAATAACCTTTGAATATAGCTTAAGTATTGTACACAATGTCTTAATTATATATTTTGTTTTTAATTTATACAATATTATACAAAATATGTTTTAAGGTAAAATTCTTAGCCTTTTAAAAATATAAAAGTGTTAGCTAAAAACGGAAATAGGAAAGAACCCTCGTGCATCACATTTAAAGTTTCTATCTTCATAAATTTCGAAAATAAGCTTTTAAATTTTGGGATTTCTTAGGAGACAACTGAACCACCACTACAATTAAGTCTAAATTTCGGGAACACATAGGAAATAGGAAATATATTCTTTGGCTTCGAAATTATACTCGTTTGGCCTCAGATCAATCAAAAGCTTCTAGAATCTGAACTCATTGTCCGAACTCGATCAGAACCAATTCCCATGGTACTTTCATTACTAGTAACCTAGAGTTTAAATTTCATCAAAATAGTGGCATTATTTTTTGAGTTATACTGCTTTTAAGATATATGTTCGTTAGCCCTTGAACTTTTCAAAGGTTCCAGAACCCGAAACCATGGTACGATTTCGCCCATATGCAGTCCCTGTCATACTTTCAATACTAGTTAACCCTTGAACACAATTGGAACGTTCTATCTTAATTTTAAGTTACTATTTTTATTAATTTCGAATATATGCTTTTAGGTCGTCAGAACTTTGTGAATATTCCCTGACTCCAATGGGTCTTTAATTTCAAGAACTCTAAGGAAATAGGAAGAGGCAAACTGATATCAAATTTGAAGGTTTTATCTTCATTGGTTTCGGAACTATGCTTGTTTGGCCTAAATTCGATCAAAAAGTTCTAGGATCCGAGCCCATGGTCCGATCTGGACTGCACGCAGCCCTCTGCGTAGTCTCATTACTAGTAACATACACCACAAAATTCATTGTAGCGCCATTTGTTGTTGAGTTATCATTATCGTTAGCCCCTAGAACAATTAAAAGGTCCAGAAGCCGAACCCATGGGCCGATTTCGCCCTTATGCAATCCCCGCCGTATATTAAGTCCTAGTAACCTACAGTCAAAATTTAATCAAGATAGCTCCGTTAATTGTTGAGTTCTCGTGCAAACGTCACGCTGATCACAAATATATATACTTTTCCATATCTAGCTCGCTTCTTTTAGGTGGTTACAAACACCATACCAAAGTTAATATACTCTTTTTCTATTTCATAGGTGAAGGGTATAAAAATAAAAATCACGGTAAGTATTTAGTTAATTTTTATTTTCAAATAAAATGAGTGTCGGTTTTAACAAAATAATAAACTTTGTAATTTTTTAGTTAAATTGGAGAATGAAGAAAAGTTTTTTGGGAATTTAATTGAAGCCGTTAAGCTTCCCATACACGATGGACCGGGTTTTCAACTTGGTACGCGTACTTGCGAAGATGAATCGTGTATGGACAAGTTGAAAAAGACCATTTTGAAGGTTGAAAAGTTGGTTGGAAGAAAATCAAAAAATTTTGATTTTTTGTTGGCGGAGTTTTTATTTTGAATTTTAGTTGTATCGTGTATGGGCAACTTGAACAACTTAAATGCCATTTTGTTTTCTTTTTTTTCATTTTTTGACACGAAAGAATGTTGAGATAATCCGATTTGAAAAAATTAGAAAACTGTAATGTAAAAAATAACAAATAAGTAAGTAAATAATTTAAAATAATTATAAAATTAAGTTAGAAAAATGTTTTAAAGTATAAAAAAATATTAAATGACATAATTTTAGAAAAAACGAGGAAGAGTGTAGTAGAGTTGACTGTGCCAACTCTGGGATACCCGTATGACCGTAGCGTATACATTATATCATTCGGTTAATTACTTTTGGCAAAATTTCAAACATATCAGATTTATTAGGTGTAGTGTAATGCTCTTAAAAAAGAAGGAGTTGTATGGCAGCTACTCGAACTCTTGGCAGTAGAGCAACCAAATTTTGCAGTAACTTTGGCCATTACACTAAACTATTTTTGGCAAAATTTCAGACACCCAACTTCAATAGGTATAGAGTAATGCTCATATAAAATAAGAAGTTTTATGGCAGCTACTCGAACCCTTTGCAGTAGACCAACCAAATTTTGCAGAAACTTTGGCCATAAAATTAAATTACTTTTGCCAAAATTTCAGACACGTAGTTGTAATAGGTACAGAGAAATACTCATATAAAAAAGGAAGTTGTATGGCAGCTACCCGAACCCATGGACCAAAATGGCTGGATTTAAATAGCGATGACGGCTATTGCAAAAAAACCAATTTGCGAAAATTTCAAGATCCTAGCTCCTTTAGTTTTTGAGTTATCGTGCGGACGGACGGACAGACGGACGGACGGACAGACGGACGGACAGACGGACGGACAGACGGACGGACGGACATACATAGCTAAATCGATTTATTTTTCGATTCTGATCCGATCCATACACTTGAGTCTATATCTACCCCCCCTCCTTCTCTGCGTCACAAACGTAATGGCAAATTTATTATACCCTTTGACTATATAGTCATACGGGTATAATAAAATTAAATAGGAAGAACAACATATTTAAATAAAAACTGTTAAAACTGTAAAACCTGTTAAAAAAAAACAAGTATATAAGTTCTTTGACTTCCAGAATTCAGTTTTAAGAAATTATGTAAAGCAATACAAGCTAATACAACATCACATTTCATTTTCATACAATGTCTTTCGATCATTAATTGTAATTTATATAATGCAACAGATATGTATTTGAAATAGAATATAAAAGCAAATATAAAAAAAAAATTAATATGAATTGAAATTTTTTTTTATTTTTGTTAAAATTGTAATAGAAAAGCAGATATGATATTCAGAAAAAATATAAAGTAATAAAAAGATTAAGATTTTAGTTTCTCATTAATCAAATTGATAACGCGTTTCAAAGTAAATTTTTAAAACATTAATTTTTATATTTTTAGCTATATTTATACAAAACGTAATTTAATTATTTGTCGAAGTATTAAAAAATTTTCTAAAGTAACTCGGTATTAAAAAGTACTTCAAAATTACAGTACTAGGTATCTAATGCTAAAAGTGATAAAATATTTTAGCAAAAAACCCTAAAAAAACCTGTGTAATTCCGCAGGGCTCCTATTAGTATAATAATATTTATTTTATTGTTAAGAAAGAAAAGACGAAAGTTGATTTAAGAAGGGAAAAAGCCAACTGGAAAACCTTAATATTTGTTTTAAATTTAAAATATAAATTTTCCGATTGGTATAAGTCAAGTCAAGAATTCATTTAAGTACATGTAGGTACATAAGTAAGTAACTAAAATAAACAAATTTACTGTTACAAAGAAAAGATCAAAAAATTTGCCCTGTTACTTTACCTGCCTAGTTATATACCTCGTAGCTTCATTAGATTCACAGTTATCGAATTGGTAACAACTTTGTATGGCAGCTCCTCGAAAATCTCCTCGTAACATTTTGAAACTTCATATAAGTGCTTGATTCATTATATAACTGACCGTGTGTAATTTTCATCCTGGTAGTAAAATTAGTTTTGAAGAAATTCATATTGGTGCAAAAAAGTTGTGTTGCAGCTCCCTGAAGCCTTGATCTGATTTTAACCAAAAACAATAGGGAACTTATAAAATGTTTAAAAATTACTTTGTGTGAATTTAAAAACTCAAGCCCTTTTAGTTTTTGAGTAATCGTGCTAACACGGACGGACAAACACACAGCTAGATCGATTTACTTTTCGATGCTGATCCGACATGTACACTTGACACTATATCTAGCTCGTCTAGATCAATGCGTTACAAACGGAGGAGCAATTTTAATATACCCGATCCATATATATATGCCCGGGTATAAAAAATTCAAATTGAAATTCTAAGAAGCTTTAATATAAAATATATGAACTTACATCCGTACTTATCCATACAGTGTTAAAATACAATTGTGTTGTAACGATTTTTGATAATATTTACTTCGTTTTTTTTTTTGCTTTTTATATCTAAATTTTTTGCAATATGTTGTGGTACGTATTAGTACGTACATTTCATGATACATTTTTTTGTTCTATATGTGACATCTCTATAGCTTATATTATTTTTGATTTTACACTTATCACAGTTTTATTGTTTAAACTTTTATTTTTATTTATTTCATTATATGTATCTGCAATTAACAAAAAGCTTTATAAATTAATGTTAATTCTTAATTTAATTATAACTAAAACCTTAATGTAATTTAAATTGCTTAGTTTTTTTAATTCTAATAATTTACACAATATCTGAGTTATTTTGATTTTTCAAAGGAAAAATTTTTGTATTTTATTTTGAGTTTTTGGAAAATATTTAAAACAAAAAATAATTATAATTTTTATTTGTTTTAAAAACCGTGAATCTTAAGCTAGCTTAAAACTAATACTAAAACTAAAACCTAATCTAAAACTAACTAACTTAGCCTAACGTTATCCTAAAATTTTATGATATTTTAACATCATTTAATTTTAATTTTATAAACTTTATTTTATTAATTTACTAATTTTATAAACTTTATTTTTATACCCTACACCTATAGAATAGGTAAAAGGGTATATAAACTTTGGTATGGTGTTTGTAACCACCTTAAGGAAGCGAGCTAGATATGGAAAAGTATATACATTTGTGATCGGCGTGACCTCTTGAGTCGGGTATAAAAACTCAAGAGGTCCGTCCGTCTGTAGACACGATAACTCAAAAAATAATGGAGCTATCTTGATGAAATTTTAACTGAAGGTTACTAGGACTGAAAGTACGGCGGGGATTGCATATGGGCGAAATCGGCCAATGGGTTCGGATTCTGGACCTTTTAATCGATCGAAGGGCTAACGAACATATGTAAAAAACCACGATAACTCAACAACTAATGACGCTATCTTCGTCAAATTTGTGCTGTAGGTTAATAGTAATGAAACTACATCGGGGATTGCGTAAGTTCGGGATTTGACCATGGGTTCGGAACCTAGAAATTTTTGATCGAATTTAGGACAAACGAGCATAATTCCGAAACCAATGAAGATAGAACCTCCAAATTTGGTATCTGGGTGTCCCTTCCTATTTCCTTAGTGCCTTTGAAATTTGGACCCTATTGCAGTAGTGGGTTGAGGACCAGCCATTCAGTTCCGAGGACCTTAAAGCATATTTTCGAAATTAATGAAGATAGTAACTTGAAACACATGTAGAAGCTTCAAATTTAGCACATGGGTGCTCGTTACTATTTCTTGCGTGTCCCTCTAATTTTGGTTCAATTGAATTGGTGGTTCAGTACCTCTCTTAGACTCCTCAATGTGTAAAAGTTTATCATCGAAATTAATAAAACTAGTAACTTAAAATTAAGATAGAACGTTCCAATTGTGTACAAGGGTTAACTAGTATTGAAAGTATGACGGGGGCTGCATATGGGCAAAATCGTACCATGGTTTCGGGTTCTGGATTTCTGGAACCCTTGAAAAGTTCAAGGGCTAACAAACATATATCTTAAAAACGCCATAACTCAAAAATAATCCCGCTATTTGATGAAATTTAAACTCTAGGTAACTAGTAATGAAAGTACCATAGGAATTGGTTGTGGTCGAGTTTGGTCAATTAGTTCCGATTCTAGAAGCTTTTGATCGATTTGAGGCCAACGAGTATAATTTCGAAGTGAAAGAATATATTTCCTATTTCCTATGTGTCCCCGAAATTTAGACTTAATTGTGGTGGTTCAGCTATGTTCAAAGGTACGTGCTGTTTTTATGTAAAATTTATTTTCATATTTAAATGAATTATATGAAATGGTCTAAATTTGTAATTGTATTTTAGAAACACATTTATTGCATATTTTGCGTTTATAAGCTTTTCTTTTAGGTATATATTTTTTTTTTTTTTTTTTACGAGGGAATGGAAAGCTCGAAAGCCACCCATTGAAACTATGCGGTGTTTCTTTGGGTAGCGTATGATTTTCACACATCAAAACCACACCCTTTTTGAACCAAACTTTAGGAAGGAACCTGGAATACGAATGTACAGTTTGGTTACAGGGATGAGGATATGGAAGGATTTAGGATTATGGTGGAAGTTATTTGGAATATTTGGATTATGGGGGATGGGGAAATTTGGATGGGATATTTAGAAGAAAGATGTTCTTCTTAAATTTGGTTAAATCGTACATATATACATTATCAACTTTGGGGAACACATTTGATGGAATATGGTTCCATAAACGAGAAAAGCGCATGACAAACGAATTTCCATAAGCCGTGTTACGCCATCTAGCTAGTTCAACTCTGTAGGGATGAGCATCTGTTGCCCTCCTTGTTTCCCTTTGGAAAATCTTGAATGGAGGCATAAGTTGTTTGATTTCTTTAGAACAGGTGTTAGTCCCTACAAGATATCTATAAAACGAGGTCAGTGACCAAACAGTGCGACGATGGCTGAGTGGAGTGAGCGTTGAGGTAACACTGGGATCATTTATAAGACGAATAGCTCTGTTTTGCACTTTATCGAGAAATCCTAGCGCCGTAATGGGAGCACCAGCCCAAATATGTGCATTATACTCCATTTTCGGCCTAATATAAGTTTTATAGATATTGAGGAGATCAGAGGATGAGAAGTAAGTTTTGCAGCGATACAAGAAACCCAAACATTTAGCAGCGTCCTTAGCTACTCCAAAAATATGATTTGACCAAGTCAATTTTTGGTTTAGCTCAATCCCCAAAATGTTTAGGTCTTCCGTATGCTGCAAAGCCTCTCCTTGAAAAGAAAGGTTCGGAATAGTTGTTGCTATTTTTCGCGAAACTTTTTTTTTTTTTTTTGCCGGCACCTCTACGTGCTAACTGTTCACTGTGATAGGCTAAACAGCCTGAATATATATGTGCATGTCGGAACAGGGGAGATATATTAATATTATTAGAACTGATCAAATGAATTCCACATACAATTTAAACATGAGATAGTACTACGCCTTATAACATGTAGAAACGTCTTTTCAATATTTACAATTCAATTTTTTGTTTATATTGTAATATTTTATATTTTTACTTATAAGGTATTCTATATCTGCGAGTTATATTATTTAATTAAATTATTTGTTTATATTTTGCATTTGTTTATATTTTCATATTAAAGTATTTTTTATTAAAGATTTATAATTATTAATTATTGATTATGCCATTAATTTGAACCCAATGGCGAATGGTAGCTGAGTCGAGTCGAAAACCAGAAAAGTTTTT
This sequence comes from Dolichopus griseipennis, assembly GCA_963082915.1. Lineage (NCBI taxonomy): Eukaryota > Metazoa > Arthropoda > Insecta > Diptera > Dolichopodidae > Dolichopus > Dolichopus griseipennis. The sequence goes on along the minus strand of OY720441.1, from coordinate 153,222,719 downwards.
TCACTTTCACTAGAATTCGAACCCGGGCCCTTCCGCATGAAAGGTCGGCACTCAACCACTGTGCCACCCAGCTGTTAAAAAAGACTAGACAGCATTGGGTTTTTTTGGTGTTGAAGTCAACTCTGTTGATTGCACCCCATTTTTGAATTTTAATTAAATCCTTGTTTAATTCACTTATAGTGAAATTTTTTGCTGTTGAGTTAATCTGATGATTAATGTTACAGCGGCTATGAAATTCATAGGAAGCAACAAGGGTACTGTCGTCTGCGAAGCTATGGATTGGATTGGAGGTTATTGATAGTAGGTCATTTATAAATATTAGAAAAAGGCTGGGGGATAAAACAGATCCCTGAGGGACACCAGCATTTATTTTAAAATAACTAACTATTTAAAATAATTGCAATTTTGAAAAATTTGGATTATTAAATATATTATGCTTTGGTTAGCTTTTTATCACAAAATTTAATAATTAGAATTTTTTCATTTTGTAATTGAATTGAAATAAATATATTTTCATTTATTTCAAGTTTTTTTGTTTTTTAATATTTTTAAATAGATAAATTAGTAAGAATTTGTAATATTTTTTAATATATAGTGTAATTAGAAAATGTTTTTAGTATTATAAAGTTTTTGGTTAGCTATGTCTTACGATCAAATTAATAATGACTTATGGATATCTCATTAAATTTTAACCAAACAGGTGTAGGGTATTTCTGACTGAACTGACTGTTTCTTTACTTGTTATTTAACCACCAATGACTTGTTTGTATTTGTGTATCCTTTTCAGAAATAAACATGTCGTATTTTAATAAAATATTTTCAATTTTATAAGGATTATATTTTATGCACAATTTGTTTTCTATTACGAACCTATTTTCATTAACCATATCTAGTATTAATCTAACTAAATAGTTTGGAAATTTTCGTTTAATTAATTTATATATTAAACCTTCTATCCATACGCTATTAAATGCTTTTTCAAGGTCGATTAGGCATGCACCGACACATTCTTCTTTATTCATGTACCAGCAAATATCTGATGTAAGTTTATTGATAGCATGGATTGTAGAGTGTTTGCACCTAAAACAAAATTGGTTTGCAAGTACATAGTATATTTTCTCTATTAACAAAATTAATTATTTTGTCATTAGTTATAGTCTCATAAACTTTGCTAATGTTAGATAACAAGCTTATGGGTGTGTAATTGCCAGGATTTGTAGGTACTTTTCCCGGTTTTTTTAGCATATTTACTTAAGCCATTTTCCAGCTTTTCGGGAAAATATTATTATTATTGTTATCTATTGGTTTGTTGTTGTTGTTGTTGGTATTATTATTATTTTTGTTTGATGGATTTTTATTATTATTGTAAGTTAATGCATTTGCATATGAAATATTTGTTTTTGTAAAATTATTAAAAATTTTTTACCTGTTACTTATTTTTTCTTTTAACCTTTGTTTTGCTTCTTCTTTTTGTTGTTGTTTCTTAATATGCACAGGGCAATTTGTGTATGATGCTGGATGTCGATGCTGTTTACATAGTATAAAAATAATTTGCTCTTCTCATCATTTATTGTAATATTGCACTCTCCTGAAGAGTGGTTCTCTCCACATTTTGCACAACGGTAATCTATTGCAGCAGAGTGAGAGAATCTTGGACATCTGTTGCATTGTAGTTGTTTTGGTTTATTTAAATTCTCTCTTAAATTTTATTATGTTGTGAGTCGCATTAATTTTTTTTATTTCATTTATGTCACTGTCAGCCGATGCTTGAACAATAAAATATGAGAGTTGATAATAAAATATGAATTTTTTGTTCTCTTCTGATTTATTTGTTTTCAGCCTGCTGCACTATTTCATTTAATTGTTTATAATCTTAGGTATATAATAAAAAAAATGTCCGAAATTTTTTGTAGCATTTCTAATTCTGAGTTATATACAAATATGGATGGCATATTTTTTTATTCATATTTTTTTCACTTTCATTCTTATTGTCATTATTTTTATTTGTAATTTTATTTATTTTATTTTTAGTATTGATTGTATTTTTTTTTATTACTAGAGATAAGAGTTTCTTTGTTTTTTTTTATTTTCATAATTTTTTTTTGATAGAACTTCTATAAAATTTTGAAACTGATTTTTGTCTATGTTAGTTTCTTTTATTTCTTTTTCACCTTCTTCCATGTGGCTTTCAGTTTCTTTTGACAGAAGCGAAAATGGATTTTCAGTATTGTTTATATTTGTATTCTTTGGTTTTAATTCAGTTTTTAGATTTTTAATTTTTTAGTTTATCGTTTTCTTTTTTCATGTCATACATTTTTTTAATATTTTTATTTTTGCCAATTATATACTGCTATTATTTTGCTTATTTATTTATTTTTTTTTTTAACTTTTTATTTTTATTTTATTTCATTTTTATTTTACATTAGAAAAAAGCCTTACAAAACTAATTTAAAATTAAAGTATCTTACAACTAAATCTTAAACCTGTGGTTTATTTTTTTAGTTTAAACATCTTCTTGATAATTTTTATACATAATTTGTTTTCTTTTTTTTCATATGGAAAATTAATTTAATTTTATTTAAGGAAAAATTTAAAAAAATCTAAAATTACTTATTTTTTATTTTGTTAAAAACTTAGGACTAACTTATCCTAGCCTTAAAACTAAACCTAAAACTTACCCTGAAACCTATGCTAATGTTAGATTTAATACCTATTTATTATACTTGATTATTTAGCCACCAAATGTGACTTTTTTGAATTTTTTTATCCCTTTCGGGTATAAACATGTCATATTTAAATGTATTTGCCTCTACGTTATGAGGATTATATTCGATACACTTATATGTAGCCCGTCTATTATAGTGATATAATAGGAGGACATGTTCGTGGCTTTGAATATAACCTTTTGAATTCAGATAAATAAAATGTTCGGGTACTATATATCCCGTTTTTAAGGTATTTTTAATATACTCATCAAGATGGTAATATATATGGGATATAAGGCCATTTTCTTTTGTATTGAGAGATCTTTCAAAGTGATTACGAATTAATTTTATCAAAAAATTATCGAATCTTACAATATTAGCTTTACGGTACAAGCATTTATTGGAATAAAAATGTAATCCGTTTCAGGTTTCCTATGTAGATATTTTTTTTTTTAACTTTTATTTTTGTTTATTTCATTATAAGTGTTTACAATTAGCAAAAAGTTTTATGAAACTAATTTTAATTCTTAAATTAATTATAACTAAAACCTTAATGTATTTTAAATTGCTTAGTTTTTTTTATTCTAATAATTTATACAGTCTCTAAGTTATTTAAATTTTTCGAATGAAGAATTTTTGTATTTTATTTTGAGTTTTTAGAAAATATTATAAACCAAAAAGTAATTATATTTTTTATTTTTTTTTAAAAACAGTAAAACTTAAGCTAACTTATAACTAATACTAAAATTAAAACTTAATCTAAAACTACCTAGCTTAGCCTAACCTTATCCTAATATATTATGAAATTTTCAGCATCATTTACTTTAAATTTTATAAACTATTTAACCATCAATAGTTTGTTTGTATTTGTTTATCCTTTTCAGGGATAAACATGTCGTATTAATAAACTAGTTTGAATATTATATGGATCATATTCTATGCACTTGCATTTAGCCCGTCTATTATAGTGATATAATACGGGGACATGCTCATTTTTTTGTTCAGGCGCAGTGAAACCCGTTTACTATTTTTAATATACTCTTCGTTATGGTAATATATGTTTGATATTAAACTATTTTCTAACGTGCTAAGAGATCTTTCAAAATGATTACGTATAATTTTTATTAAAAAGTTATCGAATCTTATTATTTTTACTTTCCGGTACAAGCATTTATTGGAATAAAAATGTTTGTAGTCCGTTTCTGGTTTTCTATCTAGATTTACGCAGGCTCTCAGCATTTTCGTTCAAAAATCCTGATTTTTTCCATTTGGCTTGCACTAATATTGAATCAAATTGGTCCAGCATACGATATAGTTGGTTTTATAAGACCCTGGTAAGCTAAAGTTTTCATTTTGTCATTAAGAGTTTTATTATAAAACAATTTCTGACAACACATTTTTCAATCGCTGTTTTTACATGAAGAGTAAAGTTTAAATTTTGGTGGAGATATACACCTAAATATTTAACTATCTTTTTTTTATTGATTTTAATGTTATTTGGAACTCTAATTTCAAATTCTTTCCAATGTTTTTTAATATTATTGTTTACTTTATCTACTGTGTTACGGAATAATATTGCTTCGCATTTTTCTATGATTTTCTATTTTTTATTAATTTTTAGTACCCACATCTTACAATAGTCTACTATAAAGTTGAATAATTTATGAACACTTGTTTGCACATCCTTTATCTTATATGCTACCGAGTAGACAATAAGATCGTCGGCAAAAGATTGGGTAATTGTCTTCCTTTATGTTGTTAAGCATATTTAGGAGATCTGTTGTGTACAGAGAAAATAAAATGGGTGAGTTTACTGTGCTTTGTTGTAAACCACTTTCGATTTTAAATAAATTCTCGGCATTTAATTTGTTTTCTATTACGAAACTATTTTCATTAACCATATCTAGTATTAATTAACTAAATTGTTTGGAAATTTTCGTTTAATTAATTTATATATTAAACCATCTATCCATACTCTATTAAATGCTTTTTCAAGGTCGATTAGGCAAGCGCCAACACATTTTTTTTTATTAATGTACCAGCAAATATCTGATGTAAGTTTATTGATAGCATGATTTGTAGAGTGTTTGTACCTGAAACCAAATTGGTTTTCAGGTAGTATATTTTCATTGTTAACAAAATTAATTATTTTGTCATTAATAATGGTCTCATAAACTTTGCTAATGTTAGCTTATGGGTGTGTAATTGCCAGGATTTGTAGGTACTTTTCCCGGTTTTTTTTAGCATAATTACTTTAGCCATTTTCCAGCTTTTCGGAAAATAGCAATAGTTTAATTCATTATTGAAAAGGATAACTATTTTTTTTATAATTTATAATTTCAGTATTCTGAATATTTTGGTGGAATCAGTTGTTGTTAGGTACTGTTACTTTGTGACTGTTTTCTAAGTATGATCCTTATATTTTAGTTATATTTAGTTTATACTTGGTTATTTAGTTATGTATTTTTTCCTTTAATATATTCCGATTTAAGTTTGTTCTGTCTAAACTAGTGACGTCCAACGTTCCCTTTAATTTTTAAAATTGGTGCGCGGTGTTAACTGCAATGTGGGCAAGTCTATTAAATTAAAAAAAAGCGGGCAAAATTTAAAAAAAAAAATTTTTTTCTTTTTATTTTTAAGTATATAAATAATAAAAAAAAATTACAACTTGCATTATATTATATTCAAGCAAGTATTACTAATTTAATGAAAAGTTATAAATAGAAAACAAAAACAATATACCTATATTAAATTCAAAAGGTAAAATATATAACTATTAAAAATAAAAAAATAGAAAATCATAATTTAATATTGTTCACGTCTGCCTTATTAAAAACCCAATGTTCATATACTGTCTAAATTAATATTGCCTCCTGATGTGATAAACGTTTTTATTCGCATCAAGTTATCTAAATTATTAGCCTTTAATCTGTTTCGTGATTTGGATTTAATAGCATTCATCAAGCTAAAACCACGTTCAAAATCTGCACTGGATGCCTGAAATGTAGCACATATATCTAGAAGCACTGACAATTCCTTAAATTGTGTATCTACATTAGCCAACTTAACTAAATCAAAAAAAATAGCTACGGAATTACTTTTCATCTTTTCAATTATTAGAAACTTAAAATCGTTATATTGTTTTGAAATTGCTGTTCCAATTTGTTCGTCATATCCGGGAATTAATTTTTGTATTTTTTAACCAGCTTTATCATATCTTGACCAAAGTTCTTTTGAATTTATTATAGCATTATGATCAAATGCATGCCAATCCATTATGCTTTCTTCTGGAAACCTATTCTTTAAATGTATACATAAAAATTCGATAAATCGTAAAATTGCTGAAGTGTCGATACCAGGATTTTTACCAATAATCTTTTTTATTATTTTTATTATCTTTTGTATTATTATTCCAATGCCTAAATATTGGTTTTCGATTTTGCTGATCCTTGCTTTTGCGAATTGCATTGCATCCATTATTGTCAGCAAACTCCTCTAAAATATTTTACAAAGCGATGATAACTCTTCAAGAACGTCATTTAAAACCATTAATGAAACGCAATATTTTGGATCCTTAGGAAGTTTTAGGCGATATTTGCATATTGGATCATTACATTTCTCTATTTCCTCAGTGCAGTATTCAATCAACAGATCTTAATTACGAATAAATGCTTTTACTACAAAATGTCTTGACATCCATCTAACTTCATTTAATGGACGAAATGCTAATATATCACATTCAGTTACGCTTGCCAATTCTTCAAAGCTCCTTTACAGTTGATCTACTAAACATGGTAAATACTGTATTTAATAATGTTTCAATATCACGCATTATTGGTATTTGTTTCCAAGCATCATCAATTCTTAAATTTTCCTTGTGTGCTACACAATGCTGCTGTGATAAATGAGGGATTCTGTTTCGTAACAATGCAGCCACACCATTATTCTTACCAAGCATTACAGAAGCACCGTCTGATGTAAACATTCCCATTATATGCATATTGATATTATTTTTTACATAAAATTCATCAATAGCTTCAAATATGAAGGAACTAGTACATCCAGTTAATTTTAAAATTCCTGCAAATACGGTTTTCTGGTCAGAAGAAAATTTAGGCCGGTATTTTATGTATAACATTAAAGCTTTGTGTGTAGATATAGCAGTACTTTCATCCACAATTAAACAGTGAAAGGACGATTCTCTTAGTTCCCCAAGAAACTATTTTTGTATTACAAAATTAATGCATTGAACAAATTCAAATGCATAATTCTTGCTGTGCCAACTTTTGGGAATAGATATATATTTTTCCATATGCTCATAAATTTCCTGTACTGATGACATCGAAGTGTTAATTTTTATTGCAAGTATAACGTTGTCTATCAAAACTTCGGTATCGCTTTTATTAGATTTTTTACGTTCTATCAAATCTGCACGTATCTGTCGTTCTTCTGTAAAGGAAGTTAACATTTCGACAATTCTACCTTTTTTGCAATTTCGTAATTTTATTACCGAATCTAAATGTACTTTTTGGCTTAAATGCCTCTTTAAGTAGTACAATTTTCAATTCGTCGAGTTTTTGCCATTTTGAAACTCACTTTCAGTTTTTGCTTCGGTACATATTTTGCAAAGAACATCTTTGGTTTTAATTTGGTTATTAAAAATATCACCTAATTTAATTTTTTGTTTAATAGTTGACGATGAGATGCATTTTTCAACAATTTTATTTAATCATTATGTTCTAAATTTTGAAGACGTCTTGATTGTGGATTTTATCTTTCATTGAATTTTCGTTTTGACATAATAAATACCTGTATAAAAAATAAAAGGATTGCATTTTAAATTCATTTTTTAAATAAATATCACAGCCTTCTCAACATTAAAATAAATAATTAAAAACATAGTGCTACATTTAATTTACTGTAGATTACTTACTTATTTATTATTTTTCTATCGTATCGTGGTGGATATTAAGTCTTGTTGGTCTATGTATAATGGTTTTATGTCTTGTACATGTTTTTTCCTAAATATTTTGTTTGTTTAAGGAAACATATTACGGCTGTCTTTAGATAATATGTTTTTATTCTGTTTGTCCAGTAGTTGTTAATTCCAATTTTAAGTTGTGGTTTTATTAATTTATTAATATTATTTAATAGACTTTTGAGTGTGACTATTGTTTGTGAATTGAAGTCTAAGCATCTTTTTTAAATTAAATGTATGTCTTTAAGTAATTTGTTTTTGTGTCTGATTAAATTTTTTAATCTGGTTGAATAAATATTTTTTAAATAGTTTTATTTTGTATATTTTGGTATAATTTCAACTATTGTGTCTTTAATAATTTTGTTCAATTTTGTTAAGAGTGCGTAAATTTTTTCGATTGTTATGTTTTCCGTCTCTATAATTTGGTCTCTACAAGTTAATTATTCCTTTTCAAAATTGTTATCTAGCTTTATTTTAAACTTGTTCAAATTAGTTTTATGGAATAAGTATTTGTTATTGTCTAGTTAACTGTTGTATGTTAACAAATTTTCTTTATATAGAGCAAAAATGCCGCTTACAGCGATATGATCACAATTGTATGCTAATGTTTCTAGAGTATGCTAATGTTTCTAGAGTTTTAGCTTATTCTATTCTTACATCTATCAAGAATAGAATTTTGTTGTAGCTTAGCCATTTATAAAGAGCCGAACCTCGATTGTTATTACATATATTATTCCAAGAAACATGTTTTGCATTTAGGTCTCCTGCAATAATATAGTATTGATTACTATTGAATAGATTTAATAATTCGAAAATTTTACTCAATTCGTCTAAAAATTTTGATTGGTTTCTGTTGGAAGCATAATCTCAATTTTTGCAAAATTTTTGCCCACATATATCTTCTGAACGGTTCAAGCTAGGGTCTTGAAATTTTGGGAGAGGTTAGATACTCATTTTAGGAGTAGGAAATTAGTAGGAGTCGGTTAACAAATGTTTTCTGTCAAGCCCCCTATTTAGGAGCTACAAGGGCTCGAAAATTTAAATTTTTCTATTTACACCTGTAACTTGAATACCTGTCCAAATTTTTTTTTAGTGATCTACAAAATTCAAAGCTCTTTAATTATATTTCAACATTTGTCAAAGTGTTTTCTTAATTTTGAAGGGTGACGAAGCTACAGCCCGGCAAATTCCAAAAAAGCCCTATATTTAAATTGATAAAACAAGAGTTCTGTTAGGTTTATTTTCAATCGAAAAACGGTCGAATAGAGCTGCTTTTATACGTTTTACAAAAATATATCGCTCAAATGTATAGGATTGCCATACATTGTTGTTGTTTATTTTCAATTAAATTCTCCCTTGAGTTGATTTTTTTTATATCATTTATGTTGCTCTCAGCTGATGCTTGGACAATAAAATTTGAGAGAATTTTTTTGTTCTCTTCTGATTTTTTTGTTTTAAGTCTGCTGACCGATTTGAATTTAATTGTTGCATTATTAAAATTTTTTAATGCGTTTAGTACGTTTTCTTTTTTGTAAGAAGCATCTAAACTTTTTAATAACAAACTCATTTTTTTTTCTGTTTTTGCGTGTATGTGTAAAAATTTGTTTGTGATTTTTTTAATATGTCTATAATTGTTTTGTAATCTATTATTTCACTTGGATATATTATAAAAAAAATATTAGAAATTTTTTTAGTTAAGAAATTGATTGTTTTTAATTTTATGGTTTTTTTTTAGCATTTCTAAATTTGAGTTATACACACATATGGGTGGCATTTTTTTCTTATTTATGTTTTTTACACTTTCATTATTGTTGTCATTTTTTTTTAATTGAATTTTATTTTTATTATTTTTAGTATTGATTGTATTTTCATTTTGGGTAATTTTATTTTTTTGTCAAGAGATCAATTCGAACTCCTTTTTATTATTTTTTTTAAACTTTTTTTTATTTTATTCATTTTTTTAAATTTTACAATTAGTAAGAAAAAAGCTTACAAAACTAATATTTATTCTAATTTTATTTTACGACTAAAACCTTAAACACTATAGTTTAATCTTCTTAGTTTTTTTATGAATTAATGTTAATTATTCTTATTTGTTTACAATTTCTTACATAAAATTTTTTTACAAATAGTAATTTTTTGGAAAATTGTTTCAAAAACCAAAATTTGATACATATTTTATTTTATATAAAAACTTATTTTAAACTAAAACTGAAACTTACTAACTACTTAAATTAAAACTTAAAACCTATTTAATCTAGTACCTTGCTAATTTAGTCTAGACCTAATCCTATTATTAATTTTTCTGTCTTTTATAATATTTCAGGGTGAATATAACCACCAATAATTCTTATGCATTCGTTTATCCTTTTCAGGAATATACGTATCATATTTGAGCAAACTACTCTCAATATTATTATTATGCATATGACATGACAGGTCTAACAAGAGTTTGGTAAGCTAAAATTTTTACTCTTTCATCGATAATTTTATTATAGAAAAGTGTTTTGGACGCAATTTATCAATGTAATTTAAATGTTGGTTCAAAACAACACCTAGGTATTTGACTGATTTTTTATACCCTACACCTATAGAATAGGTAAAGGGGTATATTAACTTTGGTATGGTGTTTGTAACCACCTAAAGGAAGCGAGCTAGATATGGAAAAGTATATATATTTGTGATCAGCTTGATCGCCTTAGTCGATATAGCCATGTCCGTCCGTCCGTCCGTCCGTCCGTCCGTCCGTCCGTAGGCACGATAACTCAAAAAATAATGGAGCTATCTTGATGAAATTTTAACTGTAGGTTACTAGGACTGAAAGTACGGCGGGGATTGCATATGGGCGAAATCTGTCCATGGGTTCGGATTCTGGACCTTTTAATCGGTTTCAGGGCTAACGAACAAATATAAAAAATCACGATAACTCAACAACTAATGACGCTATCTTCATCAAATTTGTGCTGTAGGTTACTAGTAATGAAACTACTTCGGGAATTGCGTAAGGTCGGGATTGGACCATGGTTTCGGAACCTAGAACTTTTTGATCGAATTTAGGCCAAACGAGCATAATTCCGAAACCAATGAAGATAGAACCTCCAAATTTAGTATCAGGGTGTCCCTTCCTATTTCCTAAGTGTCTTGTGAATTTGGGTCCCATTGGAGTAGTGGGTCGGGGACCAGCCACACATTTCCGAAGACCTTAAAGCATATCTTTAAAATTAATAAAGATTACAACTTGAAAAAATGTAGAAGCTTCCAATTTGCCACAAGGGTGTTCTTTACTATCTCTTGCGTGTTCCCCTAATTTGGGATCAATTGGAGTGGTGGTTCTGTACCCCTCTCAGACCTCCCAAGTTTTAAAGGCTTATAATCGAAATTACTAAAAATAGTTACTTAAAATTAGGATAGACCGTTCAAATTGTGTACAAGGGTTAACTAGTACTATAAGTACAGCGCGGACTATATAAGGGCGAAATCAGCCCAACGGTTCGGATTCCGGACCTTTTAATCGATGTCAGGGCTAACGAACATATATAAACAAGTAAAGAAACAATCAGTCGGTGCAACCGACTTAGAAATACCCTACACCTATTTGATTCAAATTTAATGACATATCCATAAGTCATTTTAACGCCATAAAAGCTGTTATTAATTTGATTGTAAGACATAGCTAACCAAATTAACTTTATAATACTAAAAACATTTTCTAATTGCACTATCTCTTAAAAAATATTACAAATTCTTACTAATTTATTTATTTAAAAATATTAAAAAACAAAAAAACTTGTTATAAATGAAAATATATTTATTCCACTTCAATTACAAAATGAAAAAATTCTAGTTATTCAATTTTTTGATAAAAATCAGATCAAAGCATAATATATATAATAACCCAAATTTTTCAAAATTGCAATTATTTTAAATGGCTAGTTAATATACCTAATAGAAAAGCTTATACGCAAAATATGCAATAAATTTATTTCTAAAATACAATTACTAATTTACACCTTTTCATACAATTCATTTAAATATAAAAATAAATTTTACATAAATGCAGCAAGTTCCTTTGAAGAAAGCTGAACCACTAAAATTAAGTCTAAATTTCGGGAACACATATGATATGATTTCTATTCTTTGGCTTCGAAATTGTACTCGTTCGGCCTCAAATCGATTAAAAGCTTCTAGAATCCGAACTCATTGTCCAAACTCGACCAGAACCAATTCCAATGGTACTTTCATTACTAGTAACCTAAAGTTTAAATTTCATCAAAAAAGCGGCATTATTTTTTGAGTTATGGTGTTTTTAAGATATATGTTTGTTAGCCCTTGAACTTTTCAAAGGTTGCAGAACCCGAAACCATGGTACGATTTCGCCCATATGCAGTCCCCGTCATACTTTAAATACTAGTTAACCCTTGTACACAATTGGAACGTTCTATCTTAATTTTAAGTTACTAGTTTTATTAATTTCGATGATAAACTTTTACACATTGGGGGGTCTAAGAAAGGTACAAAATTAGAGGGACACGCAGGAAATAGTAAAGAACACCCATGTGCCAAATTTAACTCCGCCAATGCCGGTCCCAAGCCCGGATGAGAAAGGAGGAGCGGGAGGAGTACCAACCTCGTTAAAAAACCTAGGTTCATCTGGCCCGGCTGATAGCACCTTGTGAGGGCTCCTGGCGAGGATACACGTGAAAACTGGTCAACGGCTTCGGAGGCGGATGAGATGAAAATCCAACGGCGAAGAAGGCGGATGAGCCACCCGTATGGGTTGCGCAGGGTTTGTAGCCCGGCCGTAAAATTAATTTACACATGAAAGGGAATCAAGCCTCGGATATTTAACAGATTCTTCGGTAACGACTTTTGGCTTTCGTAAAAGGACAAGATTCGCAACATGGAATGTTCGAACGCTCACGGAACCATCAAAACTTGCGCAAGTATGTCGGGAAATGGACCGTTATTGTCTCGAAATACTAGGATTAAGTGAAATGAGATGGAAGGGACAGGGAAGCTTTCAAGCACAATCCGGACACTACCTCATGTATAGTGGAAATAACATCTCCCATGTAAACGGGGTGGGAATTTTAATAACACGAAGAATGAAAAGGGCGCTAATGGAATTTAAACCTATATCCGACCGTATCATCACAGCACGTTTTCATTCCAAATTCCGAAACATCGCTGTTATTCAGTGTTACGCCCCCACTGAACCCGATGAAGATGAGAACAAAGAAAACTTTTATAGCCAGCTAGAAGCTGCGTTAAACGACACGAGGTTCAGGCGACATCAAAATCATCCTTGGCGATTTTAATGCCAAGGTAGGTAACAACAATTCCAATCTCCAAAGAGTCATGGGTCGTCATGGACTCGGGCCTACACGGAACAATAATGGAGAAAGATTGGTCGACCTGTGCGCAGCACATAATCTCTTCATTGGAGGCACTAGATTTCTGCATCGCGACATCCATAAATATACATGGCAGTCTCCAGATGGATCGACGCGAAATCAAATTGATCATATCCTGATAAGTAGACCATATCACAATTCCCTACTAGATGTCAGAGCTTGTAGAGGCGCTGATATTTACAGCGACCATAACCTACTACTTGGAGAAATTAGATTACGCCCAGCTGCGATTCGTCAACGTCATAATCGTAGAACAAAATATGATGTTTCAAAACTTCAAGATTCGGGTAAGATGGAGGAATATAAAGAATCAGTTAACAATATACTGCACAACATGGATGAACCGATCATCTGGAACAATATTGAAAGTGCTTGTGAAACAGCTGCCCAAAGAACCCTTGGCACTCAACAACACCAGAAAAAGCCTTGGATAGAAGAGGATACGTGGAAGCTAATAGAAAAACGTCGCAAGCTTAAACCACAGCTTGGCCAAGCTCGATTGCCAGCGGAGAAACAACGACTAAAAGGGGAATATAATAATATCGAACGTCAAATAAAATCTTCAGCGAGAAAAGATCGGGAGCGTTTTGTGAATACCATCGGCTCCGAGGCGGAAAGAGCTGCATACCGCAACAACCTACGCGGCATCTACTCTGCTATAAACAAACTTTCGAGAACAAGAGTCGAAGCACCTCCACTTAAAGATTGCAACGGAAATATTCTCACAACAGAGGAAAAACAACTGAACCGTTGGAAGGAATTTTTCGAAGACTCTACTGAACTGAGGGGGGAAAGCAGTTTGCCAGTTGAAATCACAAGACGACGCAATCCCAGACGTAATATCTCTACAGCACCACCCAGCAGAGAGGAAATAGCAAATGCCATTGCAAAATTAAAGATCAACAAATCTCCGAGCCCTGATAATTTACCAGCAGAGCTGTTGAAAAGTGGTCCCGAGGTACTAACCACATCCCTGGTTCCAATTATCCGGGAAACATGGACAACTGGAATAATACCAAGAAGAAAGAAGGGATCATTGTACCAATTCCAAAAAAAGGCGACCTTAGCAACTGCAGTAACTGGCGAGGAATTACACTTTTAAATTCTGTCGAGAAATTACTGGCATTCATCATTTTAGACCGTATTTCTCCAACCGTCAACAACTTACTGCGTCGCGAGCAAGCGGGATTCAGACCTAAAAGATCTTGTGTTGATCACATAAATACCCTACGAATCATCATCGAACAGTCGGCTGAATGGCAATCTCCATTGTTCCTTCTCTTCGTCAATTTTGAACGTGCATTCGACACCGTTTCAAGAAATGCCATTTGGGAAGAGCTAAGAGTTCTGGGAATCCCTGATAAGTTAACAGAACTAATAAAAGAACTTTATAGGGATACCGCTTGTACAGTACGATTTAAAGGGAAAACAAGCGCTGAATTTGCAATAAATAACGGAGTTCGTCAAGGTTGCGTACTCTCCCCCATACTGTTTCTAATAGTTTTAGACAGTGTAATCAGAAAAACCGACGCTGAAACATCTGATGGAATACAGTGGCGCCCATTCGAAAAACTAGGGGAACTAGATTACGCTGATGATATTTGCCTCATGTCGCACAGTTTACCATCTATTAGCTCAAAATTAGAAAAACTTATTATTAATGCTAAAAATGTTGGGTTAAAAATAAACTTTAGCAAAACGAAGCTAATGCGACTAGAAACAAGTATTCAGACACCACTAACAATTGATATTAACAACAAATCTATAGTAATCGACGAGGTTGATGAATTTTGCTACTTGGGAAGCATGATAACAAAAAGCGGTGGCGCGGAGGAGGACATATCGTCCCGGATAAATAAGGCCAGGCATGCTTATCATAAACTTAGTAACGTTTGGCGCTGTAGAAACATTAGTAGAAAAACCAAATTAAAAATTTTCAACTCGAGCGTTAAACCAGTTCTACTATACGCTTGCGAAACCTGGAAAGTCACAGATAACATATCCAGAAAACTACAGACTTTTGTTAATAGGTGTCTGAGGAGAATATGCAGGATATTTTGGCCTAATACAATTTCAAACCAGGATCTTCTAACACTTACTGCCAGCAAACCAATAGCAACAGAAATCCTATGTAGAAAATGGCGGTGGATAGGCCACACCCTGCGGAAGCCGGACGATGATATTAGCAAGCAGGCATTTCAATCCTCAGGGAAAACGAAGACGCGGAAGACCACGAAACACCTGGGTCAGAACGGTCTTAGCAGAGTCCCGGCAGCAGAGTTGGGCAGAAGTCAGGCGAATAGCGCAAGATCGAGATAGATGGAAGGAGTTTGTTTCCGCCCTATGCTCCGACAGGAGTGGCATTTATTGAAAATACGTGTATTGTAGAGTTTATAGTTGTATCTGTAATTTAATTTTTACTTGTAATTGTAATTCTCTAATTATTATTCGTGTTTTGAAATAAATGTAAAGGAAGAAAAAAAAAAAAAAAAAAAAATGTGCCAAATTTGAAGCTTCTACATTTGTTTCAAGTTACTATCTTTATTAATTTCGAAAATATGCTTTTAAGTCTTTGGAACTGAGTGGCTGGTCCACACCCACTACTCCAATTGTGCTCAAATTTCAAGGACACTAAGGATATCTAAAGCGACACCCTGAAACCAAATTTCGAGGTTCTATCTTCATTGGTTTCGGAATTATGCTAGTTTGGCGTAAATTCGATCAAAAAGTTCTAAGTTCCGAACCCATTGTCCAATCCTCACCGTACGCAATCGCCACCGTAGTTTCATTACCAATAACCTACAGCACAAATTTCATGAAGATAGCGTCATTAGTTGTTGAGTTATCGTGATTATTTATATATGTTCGTTAGCCCTGAAACCGATTAAAAGGTCCAGAATCCGAACCAATGGGCCGATTTCGCCCATGTGCAATCCCCGCCGTACTTTCAGTCCTATTAACCTCCAGTTAAAATTTCATCAATATAGCTCCATTATTTTTTGAGTTATCGTGCCTACGGACGGACGGACGGACGGACGGACGGACAGACGGACGGACCGACATGGCTATATCGACTCAGGAGGTGACGCTGATCACAAATACATATACTTTTCCATATTTAGCTCGCTTCCTTTAGGTGGTTACAAACACCATACCAAAGTTAATATACCCTTTTACCTATTCTATAGGTGTAGGGTATAAAAACAATTGGCTAGTGTCCAAGATAAGAATTGTCAACTAGAATATAAAACAAGTAAAGAAACAGTCAGTCGGTGCAACCGACTTAGAAATACCCTACACCTATTTGGTTCAAATTTAAGACATATCCATAAGTCATTTTAACACCATAGAAGCTGTTATTAATTTGATCGTAAGACATAGCTAACTAAATTAACTGTATAATACTAAAAACATTTTCTAATTACCCTATCTATTAAAAAATACTACAAATTCTTACTAATTTATCTATTTAAAAATATTAAAAAACAAACAAACTTGAAATAAATGAAAATATATTTATTCCAATTCAATTACAAAATGAAAAAATTCTAATTATTAAATTTTGTGATAAAAAGATAATCAAAGCATAATATATTTAATAATCCAAATTTTTAAAAATTGCAATTATTTTATAATGGTTAGTTTATATACCTAATAGAAAAGCTTATAAACGCAAAATATGCAATAAATGTATTTCTAAAATACAATTAAAAATTTACACCTTTTCATATAATTCATTTAAATATAAAAATAAATTTTACATAAATGCAGCAAGTACCTTTGAACATAGCTGAACCACTACAATTAAGTCTAGATTTCGGAGACACATAGGACATAGGAAATATATTCTTTGGCTTCGAAATTAAACTCGACCACAACCAATTCCCATGGTACTTTCATTACTAGTAACCTACTGTTAAATTTCATCAAAATACCGGCATTATTTTTTGAGTTATGGTGTTTATAATATATATGTTTGTTAGTCCTTGAACTTTTCAAGGGTTCCAGGACCCGAAATTATGGTACGATTTCGCCCATATGCAGTCCCGTCATACTTTCAATACTAGTTAACCCTTGTACACAATTGGAACGCTCTATCTTAATTTTAAGTTACTAGTTTTATTAATTTCGATGATAAGCTTTTACACATTGGGGGGTCTAAGAGAGGTTCTGAACCACCACTCCAATTGATCCCAAATTAGGGGGGCACGCAAGAAATAGTAAAGAACACCCTTGTGGCAAATTGGAAGCTTCTACATTTGTTTCATGTTACTATCTTTATTAATTTCGAAAATATGCTTTAAGGGCCTAAGAACTGAGGGGCTGGTCTCCGATCCACTACTCCAATGGGGCCCAAATTTCAAAGACACTTACGAAATAGGAAGGACACCCTGATACCAAATTTGGAGGTTCTATCTTCATTGGTTTCGGAATTATGCTCGTTTGGCCTAAATTCGATCAAAAAGTTCTAAGTTCCGAACCCATTGTCCAATCCTCACCGTACGTAATCACCGCCGTAGTTTCGCTGCCAATAACCTACAGCACAAATTTCATGAAGATAGCCTAATTAGTTGTTGAGTTATCGTGATTTTTTATATATGTTCCTTAGCCCTGACATCGATTAAAAGGTCCGGAATCCGAACCGTTGGGCTGATTTCGCCCTTATATAGTCCGCGCTGTACTTATAGTACTAGTTAACCCTTGTACACAATTTGAACGGTCTATCCTAATTTTAAGTAACTATTTTTAGTAATTTCGATTATAAGCCTTTAAAACTTGGGAGGTCTGAGAGGGGTACAGAACCACCACTCCAATTGATCCCAAATTAGGGGAACACGCAAGAGATAGTAAAGAACACCCTTGTGGCAAATTGGAAGCTTCTACATTTTTTCAAGTTGTTATCTTTATTAATTTTAAAGATATGCTTTAAGGTCTTCGGAAATGTGTGGCTGGTCCCCGACCCACTACTCCAATGGGACCCAAATTCACAAGACACTTAGGAAATAGGAAGGGACACCCTGATACCAAATTTGGAGGTTCTATCTTCATTGGTTTCGGAATTATGCTCGTTTGGCCTAAATTCGATCAAAAAGTTCTAGGTTCCGAAACCATGGTCCAATCCCGACCTTACGCAATTCCCGAAGTAGTTTCATTACTAGTAACCTACAGCACAAATTTGATGAAGATAGCGTCATTAGTTGTTGAGTTATCGTGATTTTTTATATTTGTTCGTTAGCCCTGAAACCGATTAAAAGGTCCAGAATCCGAACCCATGGACCGATTTCGCCCATATGCAATCCCCGCCGTACTTTCAGTCCTAGTAACCTACAGTTAAAATTTCATCAAGATAGCTCCATTATTTTTTGAGTTATCGTGCCTACGGACGGACGGACATGGCTATATCGACTAAGGCGGTCACGCTGATCACAAATATATATACTTTTCCATATCTAGCTCGCTTCCTTTAGGTGGTTACAAACACCATACCAAAGTTAATATACCCCTTTACCTATTCTATAGGTGTAGGGTATAATAAATAAAATGGAAGGGTTACATGATGAAATATGCCAAGATAATATCAGAAATAATATTGTTGTAGTAGGTCTTCCTAATAATCTGGATAATCCAAAAGAAATAATCCTAAAAATAGGGGAAAAAATTAAATCCAAAATAACAGTTGCAGATATTTCTAATGTAAATCCACTATGGAACAAAATTACTAAGGCAACCAACGGACTATACCTTTTGGGATTAAAAACAAATGAATCAAAAGAAGAATTTATGGATGCTAAAAGGAAATTTAAACGTATATTTACTTCTGAATTGAATATTGGCAAAGATAACAAACAAATTTTGTTTCAACATCAACTTACACCGTTTCAAGCTAACCTTTATAAAGAGGCGAAGAAAATTAAAACAGCCATAAACTTGCGATTTCTTTGGATTAGAGACAGCAGAATTTTTCTACGTGAAAAGGAAGGAAGTAAGGTTTATAAAATTTCATCTTATAATGAGATTTCTAATCTTCATAAAGTTTTCACTTAATTATTATATTTATTTTAACTTAATTAACGAAAATTATTATTTTAATTATTTAAAATAGTATGTAAAACTAAAACTTTATTTACTTTTCTATACTTTTTGCCACTCGAATATTTTTATAAACATTTTTTTAAAAATTATATCAATCAATATCAATATCTTTTAAATAACAAATTACACTCAAAAATTTTATGCTCAATACTTTGCTTTTCTTTATGTAAAACTTTGCTTGAAATATTATGTAAACATATTTTGAATTTTTATAACCTAAAAACATTGTTTATTATACCCTACACCTATAGAATAGGTAAAGGGGTATATTAACTTTGGTATGGTGTTTGTAACCACCTAAAGGAAGCGATCTAGATATGGAAAAGTATATATATTTGTGATCAGCGTGACCTCCTGAGTCGATATAGCCATGTCCGTCCGTCCGTCCGTCCGTCCGTCCGTCCGTCCGTAGGCACGATAACTCAAAAAATAATGGAGCAATCTTGATGAAATTTTAACTGTAGGTTACTAGGACTGAAAGTACGGCGGGGATTGCATATGGGCGAAATCGTTCCATGGGTTCGGATTCTGGACCTTTTAATTGATCGAAGGGCTAACAAACATATATAAAAAATCCCGATAACTCAACAACTAATGATGCTATCTTCATCAAATTTGTGCTGTAGGTTAATAGTAATGCAGCTGCTTCGGGGATTGCGAAAGTTCGGGATTGGACAATGGGTTCGGAACCTAGAACTTTTTGACCGAATTTAGGCCAAACGAGCATAATTCCGAACCAATGAAGATAGAACCTCCAAATTTGGTATCTGGGTGTCCCTTCCAATTTCGTCAGTATCTTTGAAATTTGAGCCCCATTGGAGTACTGAGTCGGGGACGAGCCACACATTTCCGAAGACCTTCAAGCATATCTTTAAAATTAATAAAGATAGCAACTTGAAAAAATGTAGAAGATTCAAATTTGGCACAAGAGTGTTCTTTACTATCTCTTGCGTGTCCCCCTAATTTGGGATCAATTGGAATGGTGGTTCAGTACCCTTCTTAGACCTCCCAAGTTTTAAAAGTTTATAATCGAAATTACTAAAAATAGTAACTTAAAATTAAGATAGAACGTACAAATTGTGTACAAGGGTTAACTAGTACTATAAGTACAGCGCGGACTATTCAAGGGCGAAATCAGCCCAAGGGTTCGAATAATGGACCTTTTAATCGGTTTCAGGGCTAACGAACATATATAAACAAGTAAAGAAACAATCAGTCGGTGCAACCGACTTAGAAATACCCTACACCTATTTGATTCAAATTTAATGACATATCCATAAGTCATTTTAACGCCATAAAAGCTGTTATTAATTTGATTGTAAGACATAGCTAACCAAATTAACTTTATAATACTAAAAACATTTTCTAATTAC